>CM034361.1:101841768-102200747 GCA_019925275.1 Mytilus edulis | reverse complement strand
CCCCCCCCCCCCCACTCCCTCGAGGTTTTTAAAACTACATCTCCAATGAAAGTACAAAGTTGCGTTTGAGCTATACGATAAGACTTTTTTAACTGCCATATGATATTGCTCAATTTATATTTAAAAAGTCTTATCTATTGCTTTCGTAATATTGAAAAAGGTAAGAATCCGGTAGACATTTATCCTTTTCTTTTAATTATCAAACATCAGACCACAAACCAAACAAAAGAATAAACAACAAAGCGCCATACTATACGTTTGAGAAACGCAAAAAGATTAAATCCCGACTAAGAGAAGAAACAAAATAAGTCAACTAAACCAATTCCGTTTTTTTGTGGGTTTTTTTCAAAATAATATGTATTCTACTTCTTGATAACCCGAAATTAAGCATATACTGTTATAATAAATTTTACGTAAATATGAATTCGCGGACATTATTTTTCTAGTTATAAGAATATGTATGGTTCTTATGAAAACAAATATTGCATTTAATTGATCGATCTTATTCCAATTTTCAATCTCAAGGGAAGAAATGGAAAAGGTGTTATTTTCACATGGGCAGCAGGTAATGGACAACTTTCAGACAATTGTAATGCTGACGGCTATGTCAATAGTATTTATACTGTAGCCATTACTGGTGTAGACAAAAGTAAAAATGCATGGTATGCCGAAGTTTGTGCTCCTGCCTTAGCTGCAGCGTATGGTGGAAGCCGGGATGATAGATATCTGGTAAGTCTTCTGTTGCACAATAGCAAAAAATTAAAAGAAGTGAAAGCAATAAGTATGACTATCATGAAGTTATTAACTACAGGAAACAATAAGGTGTCTCATAATATAAAATATTTTATTCTTCAAAGGCTTGTTCACAAGTTTTGTGTTAAGGCCCAAACGGCTGTTCAGTGCTCTCCGATAATAATCAAGCTGTCCGTCAATCAGCACTTCTTTGTCGTTTGATTAGTAAGGTATGCTTCTATTGATTTCAATTTGTTCTTTTGAATTATCAATTTTTCAACCGGTTGGTTCTTGTCTACTCGACGCTACATTTAACTTTTAACCTGGACCGTCTTTTATCAATCACTGAAACATCTTAAAATATCCTCTTTTTTTTTAAAAGAAAAATAATAAAAAAAAAAAACATTTGCTACACTGTTATCTAGGCCGGTCAAAAGCAGACTTGTTGAAATGTAAGGACTTTGATTGATTGATTGATTAGTGATTGTTTTAGGCCGCATCACCACAAAAAGGCTATATCGCGACGAGAGCTATTTTATATATTATAACAAGACTTTTTTTTAAAGCAGACAACAGTCTTTCAATTTACTAAAACTTTGGTCTAAAGCGGAAATACTCATTTATAAATAAGTGACTTTTGAAGACCAGATCTTCAGACAGGTCAACAGTTTCTGCGCCAAAATGTTTCAGTCCTCTACTTAAATGTGTCAGTACCGAAACTAGGTCAGTAATATGACATATACACGACAAATGCGACAGCAACTCATCGACATAAATAAGAAAACGGCTTCTGACAATCTCTCTTCGATTGTTCCATTTAAATCGTTCAAAGAACCTTTCATCAAAAGTGACAACTAGATATTGATATTAATATTATGGAAATAAAATTAAATTAAAAAATGTAGACATAAAAACTAAGAGAGTGCAGGTATATTTGAATATATGAAGTCTAAGTAATTCAGACACCACCATAACCAAAATAAAAACGATAAATGGACATACAAATATAACTTAGTATCACATAGAAAACTAAATTCTTATCAACACGAACACTGACCGTAATCAAGGGTGAACTTAGAACTTGGCTTGAAACTAGCTCTCAGTAACTGCGAGAACTTTCAGATCTATACTTTATTTTTTTAGGCCTGTCCGGTCTGTGTTTTTGTTAAATTGATTTCTGTTGTGTATCGATATGATGTATTAATCCCTTTGTAAATGACTTATATAGTTTTTTCGAAAGATGTTCTGTTACACCACTGTCACTGGTTAGCGGTAAGGTAGGCGCCAGCAAACATTTTTGACCTCGCCACAATATTTGGTTTTAATAAAAAAAAAATCTTTCTACAAATAAGAACGTTTGTTTCCTGAATTGAATTGTTTTATATTTTTCATGTCAGTGCCTTTAACGTCGACTAAACGGTATGGGTTTGTCTTATTGATGATGGCCGTACGGTTGCCAATAATTGCTTATGTCCACTCCATTTAAACTTTGATTAAAATCACAAAAGGATTGAGACCGGATGGATCGACTGTGAAAACGTTCTCTTCTATGTATGAATATCTTGTTATATGAATCCAAACTCAATGAAAATGTCAAAATCGGCCATAGGACACAACTAATAAAAATACATACCAGACTAGTAACTAAAGATATAAGACCACTCGAACATGTCGCTAGTTAACGCAACAACAATCAATCAATCAATTTGTAATGGTATCAAACTTTGTGCTATATGTACCAAGTCAGTAACCTCTGGCCGTGAAACGAAGAATATGAATAGGAAATTGTATATTTGCTGAAAATACATTGATAATAATCCATTTTAGACAACAACTACAACTTCATCAGGATGCAAAAGTGATGGTATCCAGGGGACGTCGTACGCAACAGCTATTGCTTCTGGTATTGTTGCGTTAACTCTCGAGGCTAAGTAAGTATATGTCGCTGCTGAAATTTTTGCTTTAAACATGTACAATAATTCAGAGGATCTATACTCACTAATACATTGTAATAGCTACTGGTATTTGCAATGTAAATATCTACTGTTTATTTCTTCTTCTAAATAAACTCATCATAGAGTGAAAATCGATGCAAATTGTATTCCTCAAATGACCTGTATAGCTCTCTAACATTTGGGACAAACATTATCACTATTAACAATTATTGGTTATTTACACGAAACAAAGAAGTATCATAACTTACAGCTAGTTGGGCTTTTAATTGAATATTCAAAATAACCGTTGTTGCATTAATAATCCAGGCCCAGCAGCTTGTATTTTTGCTGACACGAAGTAAGTAAACACACATATGGTTGATCTTCATAAAGATGCAGATAATTAAGAGTCTATAAAACAACTGATACTAAGACATATTGCTGTTTTTCTAGTCAGGAAAAACTATGTATCTTTTACTAGTCAGTGTAAAGTTGAAAGCAAGTTAAAATGATCCATCGACTTAACATTTACCAGCATTGCTGCTCTAACAGCAGAGGAAATATAAAAGTATCAACATAAACAGGTCTTGTTATTTGATGGACCAATATCCTCTAATGGTGTTGCAATGATAGGTGCAAACTTTACCAAAGACAGCTAGCATATTTGCTAAACAAATTTTTAAAAGTTGGAAACAAAGGACAAATGTATTGTATTATCTTAAAGTCCTGAAGCTATTGCTTATAAGTGTATGACACCTCATTATTATAATGAATATATAAGTGATGAAAACACTTCTCTTACTGTCTGTTTTTTTATGTAGTAATATTTTAGTAATATTCGATATGAAAAATAGTTATTTTATGGTACATTATTTGATTTTTTCTCTCTAGGCTGGAATACTGTACAACACCTCATATGTATTTTGAAATCGAGATGTCTCTTTCCTATTTGCAATTGATTGCTGTCTCAGTAACTTATAGACCCGTCTCAGTTTTTTAATATATTTCAAATTATTGCTGTTATTGGTGTTATATACAAGTGAATACCTGATACCACTGCTATTGTTCAGCATAGATTCTGAAAGATTGAATAATTAGTTTTAGTCGATGCAATTGTTTACCGTAGCATTTGGGCTGAATTAATTATCACTACATTTACTTATGGTATTTTGTTACATTGGTCTAACACTTAATTACCATCATTGTAAAGGGTAGTATCATCTCATACATTTATGGACTTTGGTTACATTAATCAAGCATTTACGAGCATTGTAGAGGGTATTATCATCACATTCACTTATGGCATAGTAACGGGTAGTATCATATGTACTTAAGGTCTTTGGTTACATTGGTCTAGCATTTACGAACATTGTAGAGGGTATTATTATCACATGTGCCTGCTGGTAATTATATTCTGAACCTAATGCTTAAATACACAAACTCAAATATAAAAATAAACCCCCCCCAAAAAAAACCAACAATTTGAACAAATTTGTTTGGTCTTTTCTACAGTATCATTTATATTCGATTTAAAAAAAAAAGTCTTACGTACTCCAACTACTTAATTATTTGTATCAAATATCACGACTAGAATGGTTTATACTGCTGTGTGGTCTGTCTGGGCAATCCATATATGTTCCTAAATTGTCTGCCTCTCTATATCTGATTTTAGTCCTCTAAATGATTATATTTACAGCCCAAATCTGACTTGGAGAGACATTCAACATCTGATTGTTTTCACATCAAACAGGAGTGGTTTTAATGACACCTACTCTAATTGGTCAATCAACGGAGCAAATAAAGAATGTAAGATTCGACAAATTAAACATTACAGTACTATGGAAACAGATGAATATATACACTAACAAAAATAAAAGATAGAAATCAGCAGTGCAACAATTCTAAGATACGAGAATCTAATAATCGATATAATGTTTTACATGCTTTATAAAGGAGTAGGTTCGATTTTGGCCTCAAATTTCAGGTTCATCTGACGAAAGATTTTGGACACTTTTTAAACACGTGCGTGTCTATTTCAGTTGATTCAATTAGTTTATGTGAAAGATTTTAACTGATTTAGTCATTAAAAACGCTCCCATTCAAGCTTAGATATAAAAAAAATCTATCAAATATGCCAAAAAATGTCACTTTTCAGATGGATTTGTCAAAAATGGAAGTGGCCTCATCCGTGTTCATCCTCAACCTTTATATATGTTATGTATTATCATCAAATACAACTTACATTTCAATATTAAGAATGAACATTAATGTAGCCACGTGGTTTCATTTAAGACGGAAACCGTCTAAAATTTAACTAAAATGCTAAAATTGTGAAGATTTCAGTAATTTAGCATGACTTAATGATGCTAGTGCCCGATACATGTGCATTGTATTGTCAAAAACAGCCAATATTTATGTAGCAGAAGAATTCTACTTAAATAACTAAAAGTTTACATTTTAACAATTTTGTAAAACTGCTATAGTTTAGGGCCAAAAAGGGGTTTTCCTGCTGGACCTACTCCTTTACATTTGCATCTTACCATTACGTTATTCTTTAAATTGTTTTAAATTATACGGTACATTTTTTTGAATCGAGCACCACTTATGAGACAAAACGTGCGTCTTTTGTAATGATTATATCGTAACGTGTAGCTATTTTATTTATCAACAGATCGGACCACTGTAAGTTATAGACAGATGTAACTCATGTTTCCGATTACTTATTTTTCACTATAACTTTTATCTGATGTTTAATATTAATATATTTACTAATTAGGACTAAATGCATTTAAATAACTAAATATGCTTAGTAATGATTGACTTTGATGTTCAGAATTGCAACATTTTCATAGAAGCTGACTTTAATTAATAGAAAAGGCATTGTTCATCAAAATTATATAAAGGATAAGGGAGGCTGAAGAGACAAAGGGAATTTTAAACTCGCAGACGAAATGACACTGCTATGGCATAAAAACCAACTAAGAGACAAATAACAGTCTATAAAACGCAACCGAGAAAACTCAAGACTATGCAAAATAAATTACAACAACAAATCAGGGTTGACCACAAATGCCCTAGAAGGGATAGCAGATCCGCACATCATGTGACAACCCATCATGTTGCTAATAGTATTAAACATATAGAAATAAGTCTCAACTCAGTAATATCACATTCGAACAGTATGTGGGTTGTGTTTGAAATAATACTTCTGCAAAATCAGAAGTGTCTGCGTGGAATAGAGATTATGTTGATGTTTCTATAAAAATGTACATTAAACATTGGTAATTATTAAATTGTTAAACAGTATGAAATGTATATTAGAAATAATAATGATTTCATTACATATCTCTAGAAACGCATTTGTTATGTAAGTTTTCAAAAGAATGTTTAACTAAAATACAGCGAGTCGAGCAAATACGTTTACTGCATAACAAAAAAATGGGTTACACAATATACAGAATCAAATTAAAAACGTGGGAATGAATATCAATATTTGAAAGAAACAGATGCCAACATTTATAGCTAGTTGTTTCAAACTGAAGGTGTTTTAGAATATAAAAAAATCTTCTAAGAACATATATTCAATGTTTTTACTGCATTAACAGTTAGCCAGGTACTTGGTTTTGGTTTGATGGACGCAGAAGCTATGGTGAATTACGGGACAAACTGGATAACAGTTCCAACGCAACAAAATTGCACTTCAGCTACCAGTTCTCCAGATCTGTAAGTAAACGTCTAACACTATTATTTGTTTTAATGACTGCTTATGCTTGCTTTCGTTGGCTTGCTCAATTTTATAGATAAATAACTTTACAGGGCGTGTCCAGTAGGTAAGAGAACATTATTACAAGAACATCATTACTATGCACCTTAGGGCTTGTTAGGACATGTTATTGTGAATCATCTTATGCAGGAATTACAAAGAATATTAATCTAAACACTTATTTCAATGGACAGGACCTTTGTTCAAGTAATAACATTCTGCAGACATTCGCATGATCGACAGCATTAGAAACCAAACGAATGCATTTTTGCATTAGAAAAGATTGAAAACAAAAAAATTACCCACACTTAACGACCAAAGCCGTCTAAAGTCGGCATACAAGCATACTTGTGTATTTGTCAATGAGACAATTACTAGCATACAACAGGGAGTCATTAATAGTTTAAGATTATACTTTATTCTATTGAAACAAAATTGTGTCGTATGAAACATTTGAAACGTTTGAAATAAAATAGTTAGTATTAAGAAGCTAGAATTGTGTCGTCTGAAACGCTTAGAATAAAACAATTAGTATGAAGAAGCCAAATCATGCTTTCTCTTGTCAATTCATAGTTGTAAAGATTTTAGTACAGTGACCAGACCCAATTTTTTAAAGATTTAATCGTCAAACATACTATATGGCAATATTATATATCATTGGATTCGGAAAAATGGGTAATTTTGAAATATCGATGTCGTCAAAAAAAAATGTGGTAACAGTTTTGCATAGAATAAGGTCAAAGATCAAATTCTGTTTTTATTTGTTTTTTTCCATACATTCAACATGTGCAAAATTTGAAGATATATACAACAATTTAGGTTAAATTTTATAAACAGACATTTCTTCAAATCAATTAACAATGAATTATCTTGAAAGTGTAAAAAAAAAAAAATAGGAAATCGATTTATTCTGGAAATTGGCGTTTTTCAAACGTTTGATCTATTATACACATATTATGTTAAAGTTACAGTAGTTACCTTGTCGGCTGCCATTCAACCTCAGCAATAAAGGATAAATATTATTGTTTTACCCGAAGCCTACTATCATGATTGAAGGCGTGTTTTGCATAAGCTCATTCATGTAATTCTTTAAATCTAAAAAGCACTCAATACCTCGAAAACAGTTACAATTCAAAACTCAAATCAAACAGATCCACACAACAGAATTATGCCAGGAGTATTCTTCTGATTCATCTGTCAAGGAACATGATTTGAAATATCTACATAATTATGGCCGTTTACAGGAGCAAAGCTCCGGACATGTAAAATTTTGTTGCGAACAAACAAATTACTTTTTACATGGAAATTTTCCCTTTAATGAAAACACAAGATCCTGCAAGAATTCTGCTGACATATGCCTTTGAAATACACGGGGTGTAATGAATCATTTAACTCTCACCAACCGTATTCTAAAATTGACGGAATAGGGGGTTTAGCAATGTGTAATGCGATCAATTTTTTTTAGTTTGAATCGAAGTAAGTAAAACATGCTGCTTCAGTGTCGCCTCACGGGGAGATAATCTGACTAAACTTACATCTTTTCTGGTGGCAAGCTTGATGCGCATTTGATAATTATTATGATTGGATGGTTTCAAAGAGATTTTTCAAATCATAAAGCTTTGGAATTAACTTTCATGCCCAAACAAGGGCTTCATCTTTGTCAATATTACAGAAACTCTAAAAACCTATGAAATAGTCGTGCGTGTCCTTCAAAGTCTTGTAGACAGTTTGCTTACCTACTCCAATCAGAGACGAAGTTGCGTCGCATCCGGTAAGTGCATGTACAGCAGGCAATAGTTTACAAATTGTTGGAGAAATACAGACAAATATACATGTAGGTAGTGAATGGTTGAAAATCTTCGCTCATCCTTTACACTGCTTGTGTTCCCCATCTTTACCCACAACTCGCTTGTATGTCTCATATATTTATAGTAGTGAACACACAGAACAATTACATTTGTATTAGAGGTCCGTATGATTGTTCTTCCGCTATTTCCCATTTCTCTAAACTTCGGGTCTAAGTTTAAGGCATTAAGTTTCGGCCTCCTCTTGATCATGAGTGCTAGACAAGTTAAGAAAGCCATTGCTGTAACAGTTTTTGGTATAAATAACTTTAACAATTTCGGGATTTACACAACGTTCTGACAATGTAAAACTCACATGAGGTGGAATCATAGGGGATTTGTCAAAGTGTTCCAGTTAGGAATACTTCTCTCTTAAATAATCTCTGATGGAAGCTGTAGACTTTTTGCGGCGTTTCCTTTCGACAGACTTCATAGAGTTGTTCATGTCGTAGCGGTCAAAAACATCTGCAACATCTGCTTTTGTGTGCGTTGTAGAAATTCATTGGGACATATATTTTTAATAGCTGCAAGGTCACCGAATGTTTTACCTTTCTTAACATCAATACATGATATCTTATGTAAGTTGTGAGTGATGGTGCAAAGGAAGGCAAGGAAAGTCCACAAGTGACTTCAGATTTTAATTGCTTCACAAAATCAGACTTGCATTACTTTCTCATGGTGTCGTCATCTTGAAAAATTGGAATGGAACATACAGGGTGCGATAGCACATGTTCTATGGTAACACCATCTCTACCTTTTGTCAAAATCAGTGCACGTCTAAATACAAGTTATGGATTTATGAGACCTAAAAGTATTTCCCCAAATTTAAATTTAAGGTTTGTTTTTGTTGTCATGTTAGCAAATGTTTTTAGTTTTGCATTTGATATTGAACTATAAAACTCCGTACTGATCTAAAGAAAGAGCACACGTGATGAAATGTTTAGACATGTTCAAGCCTTCCTCGACAGCGGTGAGCAAAGAATCTCGAATAACTCTTGTAGCATGCATTCTAGAAGAGATATTGATAAGACATGGAGGATGGGATTCCACAACAAAGGGATCAGATCAGTCATGGTTCTTTCAGATGGTCCACAATGGCAATAACATGTTCTTCATCTCTTTTAATTGCTGTTAATTTTGTTTCCTCTTGTGAATTTGCATCATTTCTAGCCCCTTTCAGCGTTACACAACTAAGGGATTCTAGGAAATGTCTAGTAAGGGTCCATCTAACAAGCGCAGACTTTTGATTTGTTATGCCTACAGTGCCACCTGATCCCCTTGAAGCTTTTATGACGTCTTTCCGGTTGCCATGTCGGTCCATGTACCGTTAAAATGTCCAGATTTATGTCTAAATGCAAAGTAGCCATCTATAAAAGGTGATCGAATATTCTCAGAAAGTTGAAGCATATCGAGTATGTAAACTGGCATCCACCTTCAGTAATTGGTACGGTTGGTAGCAAAAAAATAAGGTAACATTTGAGATGACGATCTGAAGGAAGTGACCAATTTCCATCTCGTTCTGCTCTATCATTTGACAGCAAAATGTCTACTGCTTCAAGGAACATATCCCAGTATTTGAATGTATGTGATACAGCAAATCCCCATTACTTATATGTCTCTATAAGAGGCTGTTTATATGAGCTTCGAATAGCTCCGTCATATGAGTGTTAGGACTTGTGTCTTGCTTGAATTGCTAAAATAATGCTTCTGAGATAAATGAATTTGATATTATTGATTAAAAAGGGGATGAAATATCATATAAATGTTAATAATATTACATTTTGCGTTAAAAAAAAATGATAAAATTGAATTGAAACGTACTCTATTAAATGCAAAATATTCGTAGTGTTTATCTTTTCCATAGACTCTTTAAAAACGGGTTAATTTTGCTAAACGTTATTTTAAATCGTTAAAATAAGGTGTAACAATAATGTATATAATAACTGAAATTATTTCACGGATGTTATTTTACAATGTAGACCTCAAAACTTTTCTAAGTCGATTTTTCGTTCAAGTAAACTAACGTACTTCAAAGTCCATTTTACGAAAATTGCACCGTACGATTTTTTGACGACAAGTTAAAATGTTGAGTTTAACCCTCGAACTATCAATACTGTGATTTTTAGCCGTATAGTCCGAATGACAACTAAACTCCTTAAATAAGCGACTCTTTCTGACTTGGTCACCGTACTATTTCTAGTATTCAAGGTTAAGTAAACATTATCAACCTAAGATATGTTAATATATATAAATCATATGTTTTCATAGAATGAAGTGATAAGTGATAACTGAGAGTAATAATATATGAGCCATAACAAATGCATTTTTACCTTACGTAATGTAATTGTTTCATTACATGATGTGATTTTGTTATTTCGTAATGATGAATTGTCTATTCTTTATAGACGTATAACTTAAACAGTAACCCGAACTTTAATTTGAACACGAATTAGATGGATGGCCAAACGCATTAAAGGCACATACAATAAAGAAATCTATCTAAAAATAGAACAGGTTTTTCCAAATTGGTCACGTGGTTTTACCTCATCAAGTAATGGATAACCACATCAAAGAATGACAGGATCACATCAAAGAATGACAAGACCATAGCAAATAATGAAACAAACACATCAAGTATAGTGTAAAATGGTCAAAATTTGAAACATCATTACGTAATGTTAAAACCATATAAAGAATAGACAAATCATCATTACGAAATAACAAAACCACATCATGAAATGAAACAATTACATTACGTTAAGTCACATACACATCAAGTAATGGTAAAACCACATTGACTTATGACACAACCATATTAAATAATGGTGAAACCACATCGAGTAATGACAAAGCCATATTGAGTAATGACAAAACTATATCAAGTCAATACGAAACCATATCGTGTAATATCGAAATATCATTAAGTAATGACTATTCCATATTGAGTTATATTAAAACATCATTTCGTAATGTCAAAATCATATCAAATAAAGACAAACTATAATTAAGTAATGATAAAACAACATAAAGTAATATCCGAGTTCCACATAAGACAGCTGTGGCGTTCCATATTATGACATTATTATTTTCATATTGATCATATATGATTGTCTATTATTTGGACCACTGAACAAATCTTTAAATTTTACTCTTTGTTCCTTTTAATGCCGTAGTATCAGTTCAAGTACAAGGTAAGAAATATGGCAGTTGTTATCAAATAGTCCGTTTCTATGTATGTTGGCGTTTGTTTTTGTAGCAGTTCAGTGTTTCTGTTATTCCGTTCTTTTCCTCTTATAGGTGGTACGGTTGTATTTCCTGGCTCATAGGGGATAATGATAGCCTTTTTAGAATTTTCACCCATTTCTAACACTGCAAAAATTCTACATTCACAGTGAACTGAAGTACATTCATTTTACTATTCAGAAATGAATAGGAATGTGTATTTCGACCGTTTACTTTTTTTGCTATTTTAAAAAACCTAAGGCCACTAGTGATTTTAGGTCTTTTATCGTGCAGCGAATACAAAATTAAAAAAAAAATCCCATATTTTTCTACACCTGATTCATCCCTCAGTTTGGGAAAGTATTTCAGTTGATACTGTATTTTTTGTCCAAACACACTGTTCAGATACATTGACTTAGGTAGGGTACACGAAAAAGCAACCTAAATTCTGGAATGCAAATACTACCGTGCCACCTATAGTTGACGTGTTTCCCTCGGTTCTGGTTTACGGCCCGGATTTATTTTTCTCTTAATTAGATTATAACTATTGAACAGCGGTATACTACGGTTGCCTTTATTTAGATGATCCGAAAAAGCAAACCGCCTTGCCGAAATAAAAAGGGACTATTGTAGATAGATGCAGGAGCTTTGGCTGTATTCAATACAATATTGTGAACAGTTTATGTTTTAATTACAGGAGCACCAATACCTCGGTATCTGATTCAATTCATGTAACATCTGGTGACTGTGCAACGATAAACTTTTTAGAACACGTGGTAGCTAACATTTCATTTTCCTACTCAAACATGAGAGGTGTAACGAAGTTGTATTTGGTATCTCCATCCGGAACCAGAAGTCATCTATTACATTACAGAGAACATGACGCTGTCGATAATGGAACAGCAGGGACTCAAAGCTGGGCTTTTATGTCAGTACATTTTTGGAAGGAAACTCCAAACGGAATCTGGACTCTGGAAATAAGTTCTCATAATAAGTCTGTAACCGGTAATACATATTAATTTTTACTTTTGGTTCATACTACTCTCTCCTTTTCCTTATGACCTCAACTAATTAAACAATTTGACCATTCCTTTAAGGGAATATAGAATGGGTTACACCACATGGTACATATGTGCAGCGATTTTATGTTTATACGATCCTTTCAAGAGGGGCGAAAAATACCGGAGGGACATTCAAACTCATAGATTGAAACAAACCTGACAACGCCATGGCTAAAGAGACAGACAAACCTAGTACACAGACACAACATAGAAAACTAAAGACTAAGCAGCGAGGGTAATTTCAGGTGCTCCAGAATGGTAAGCAGATCCTGCTCCACATGTGTATTTCAAGAATACAGCATTACTGATCGTATTACGTGCATCTTTGATTAGTTAATTACAAATATTCGAATAGATGGTCGTCCAATCTGATTTGATTTGTAGAGAGAGGAAACGGCTACAAATTTAAAATTATAGAGTCCTACACTATACCATGATCAAATCAAACATCAAAGCCGATTCATCTTTTTTTCATTAAGGACCTTCTTCATCATTACGGATCTAATTGTCTCTCTTTTAAGAGTAGCCAACATCTAGCTTATAACACTGATTAAACCCTTTAAACACATTGAAAAAATGTATAAGGAAGACGCCACTAAAAAACGTTTCGCACGTTATACCGGCGCGTATAATGAAACCACTTTGATATTCTCAACCTTCATGTGTGGTCACTTATACTGTAAACGACGGACAAACCAATCAGAACAATAAAACAAGTGATGATCATGCAATCGATCATCATTTTTAAGTTGACGAATACATTAAAAGCAGTGGAACATGATTGTACAGTTATTATGCATTTAGCAGCAATGTTGTATTCATGCCATAGTAGTTATACCAATCTTCAAATCTCATAAATCGAATATGAAGGAAAACAATTTAACACAAACAAACATATTGAATAACATGAATTTCAAAAGGAGCGAGACAGGTTCGCCAACAGTATACGAATCTTATGGTATACAAGCAACATCCAACATGCTAATCGCTATCCAGTCAAAATGTCACAATAGTACACAATCAGCAAAATGACAGATTTGAAGATTAATTTACACGACTTGAATCATATCGGTAATTAGATAAATATAGGGGTAGTGACCGTAAGATTTAAGTTTTTTCTATTTCAGTGTTTCTTCTTCTAACCTTGTCTAAGGAGTAGTCACTATTTCATATGATACATTTTGAAAAAATGATCTTGAATTAAAAAAATACAAATTTACATTGTTTAAAAACTTAAAAATCTATGAAAGCGACAAGCTTTGTACTTGGAAAATAAACCCAACTGATACACTTTAGCATACATATTTTCAATCCTGGATTTTAAAAATCTGACAGTAAAACCCATGCTACAGAAAAGAAGGGGTGAGTTTTACTGTGCATGTTTATAAATAAGCATCCACGTTCTATCGGAAAGGTGACGTAAAATGTAATGACTTTCATGTACATATGAATATTGTAACGCTCTTCGCACGTTAAAAACCTGCAATATGGGCTTTGCTCATTGTTGAAGGCCGTACGGTGACCAGTGACTGTTAATTTCTGTGTTATTTTGGTCTCTTGTGAAGAGTTGTCTCATTGGCATTCATACTACATCTTCTTTTTTTTATATTAACTCCTTAAAGTGTCTGTCGGTTGCCTGTTGCAGGCTAACAAATTCATCTGTGCTCCACATTTTGCCCTTATTCACCTCAGTCTAGTCGATCCATTTTGCAAAGCATAGTATTGCATTTGTTAATGAGCATGCTTGAAATAGTATGTAAAGCAAATAACAGCAGGTATTAAATCAATGTGAACTAACGTAAATCGGCAAGATAGATAAAGTGTGACAACCATCAAAATAGCTGATTTATGAAACACACAATTCGCTTGAAAAAGAGAGTCGAAATGTACAAAAATTGATATTCAAACCAATAAGTCGAAAATAAACTGACCACGCCATGGCTTAAAAAGGAGACCAACAGAGAAACAGACAAACAGAGCACACACAACACATTATAGAAAAAAAAGACTACGCAACCAACAACTGGGGTTGATATCAGGTGCTCAGAAAGGGTAAGCAATCCTGCTCCACGTGTGGCACCCGTTGTGCTGCTCATGTTAGTTGAAACCTGGTAAAAAGTCTAACTCGGTAGGTCATATTCGGGAAAAAGGGGACGGGATTGTATTTACGACATTTGAAACTTATTCGCTATCATCTGTGAAACGGATATTCCATAGAAATGGAAAGTTCACAACTGGGAAGCTGAAATCACCTCTGTTTTCGTAAAGTTTTGTTTTCAACCAACCCTAATTGTCAATTGTTAGATGTAAGTTAAGATATCAGGCAGACTTAAATGTATCTGTTGTATCCTTTATCTCAATTCCGATGGGATCGATGCGTTCATCATAGTCACCAAATTTTGAACTATTTCATTGTATTTAGTGAGTGAACATCATCTATATCATCAAAAGTAAAGTTAAAGGATATAGCTAACTTCTTTTCTTTCTTCATAAGAGGTTCCAGTATGAAGTCAGCCTCATATGAATAACAGAACAAAGCGGCAAGTAAGGGGGCACAGTTGGTTCACATGGTAATGCCGATTGTTTGTAGAAAAACACATCCTCCAAACGTAACAAATATGTTGTCAATCAAGAAGTCAAGCATCTTTGTAATGTCAGATTCATGGAATGTTTTGTTTGAAATAGAGTGCTTTTTACAAAGTAGGATTTATCCCTCCCTAAAACAAAATACTTGTATCTTCGTTGGACATTCTTAATAACGCTATAGCAGTAACGCTCTTGCAGTATGAATTCCAAAAGAAACATGAAATAATAGATATACGTACACAGGCAAATTATGGTCACCTTAATAACACATGAATCTCGCGTGAGATTCACATTAAAATTTCCAGTAAAATTCAACTCACCAGGGCACATGAACTTTTAAAATATAAATGATATTTCTCATGTATCTAATCAATTTGTAAATTAAAATGTTATTTGAATAACTTTGTTTTGAAAATTCACGTGATTTGCACGTGACTTTTACGTAAGTATTAAATTAGATTCACGTGAAATTCAATTGAAATCAGTTCACGTGAGTTTCATCTAAATTCTTGTGAAAATCATGTGAGTAAAACTACCCTGTATACATTGTTCTATTTATTTGGTACTTGTTACCTTATTTACTCAGCTGTTCTTGTGATATTGTAGTTACCTTAAATAGCTGGTCACTTGAATTTTACGGAACTTCAACCGATCCATGGCCAAGTGAGTATACTTTAATGAGCAAGTCAAAAACGACATAGATTCAACTATAAATTGGGTTCATTCCATTTATGTTGACATGATAAATGACTACATACATATTAATTAGGGAAGTTTAGTATTATTTCTGATGAGACAACTTTCAATAGAAAACAATAAACTCAGATGCAATCAATTATAGGACATCGTAAGGCCTTCAACTATGACCAATACCGATACCATAAAGCTAGGCATAAAAGGCCACGACATGACATATTGAGCACAATAAAATAAACTCATCATAGCTACCAGAATTAAAATTTTATATTTACGCCAGACGCGCGTTTCGTCTACTAAAGACTCTTTAGTGACGCTCGAATAAAACATTGTTTAAAAGGCCAAACAAAGTATGAAGTTGAAGAGCATTGAGGACCAAAAATCCCTTAAATGTTTGCCAAATACAGCTGAATTATAACCTACTGTTCCTGGATTGAACACCGTTTGTGTCTATTGGGTGTGATTGTTTAACATATATTTTTGCGTGAGTTACCTATGTGACATAAAAACAACAACGGATAATCGAGAAAGTAGAAGTCTGAAATTAGAACATGTAGAATCTAGTTATGCCAATCGTTTTTGAGGTAATGGACTAACAATGACATTTTGGCATATTGGTTGCTTAACATACTAGTATAACAGGTATATTCCAATGTAGGTCTGAACAGGGACATGAATTCTTTTTTCTTGATCAACTTTTTGGGGATGTTTACATATCTTTTACGAAAATTGATGGTAGTATATACTTTGAAACAGATTATATTAATGGGCTTACTCAAAATGAAATCTTATTAAATAGGTAATTAAAGGATGAGATCTATTTATGGTCATGTAATGTATTGTTATACTAAATAAGTTTTGATTCTTAGAAATGGTAAATGCATTACAGTTACTAGAGTGGTACGGCAAACAATGCACCACCGTCAAATTTACAAACTCTGATGTCATCTTTTGTATCCATAATTTTACATACGCGTGGCCGTCAGATTTTTTTTTATTGGATTCATTGAATTAGACGAAAGTTTATTTAAGGTATAGTAAACTGATCGGTGTTTCCTGCAGACAACAATTACCCTGTAAGTGAGACTTTATTCATAGATGGAAAAGCCTGTTACTCAAACCTAAAACCAGTCTTAATGAGTAAATCTTAGTTATTTCTTGGGATATCGGAATCTACCTGCAGGAATTGTTAATGACTCAATCATTTTGGGTATTTTTAATAGCACATTTCAGTAGCATCGTAACAACAGACACAACAGACGTCGACACAACAACATCAACGGTAACTGTTACTCCGTGTAAGTAGAAAATATATATTAAACATAAACATAGCATACCAATTTAAGTGTACATAACAAATGATATGGGAATAACTGCATTAAGTATGTTTAAGACTATAACGTTTGGAAGCCACTTAATAATACGTTTATGTGAAAATAATTGTATAAAGATCAAGATTAAACATTCGTTACGTAAGAACGTCACTGTTTTTGATATCCTGTGCTTGTCTTTCTTTGATGTAAGATGTTCGTTGTTGTTCTGTGGTTTGCATGTTCTGTCGATTGTTATATAATTTCTGGGTGCGTTTCTATGTGAAGAGTGTTTGTGCCGTATTTCTGTCACGTAGTGTTGTCATTTTATCGATATTTTTTAACATTGTCTTATAATTAGGAGGTTTGGCTAGCCGTGAAACCAGGTTCAACCCACCGTTTCTTCTTAAAATGTCCTGTACCAAGTCAGGAATATGGCAGTTGTTATCTAATAGTTCGTTTCTATGTATGTTGCATTGTCGTTTGTTTTTTGTTGCACTTCAGTGTTCTGTTGTTCCTTCGTTTTCCTCTTATAGTTGATGTGTTTCCCTCGGTTTTAGTTTTTTACCCGGATTTGTTATCTCTCAATCGATTTATGACTTATGAACTGCGGTATACTACTGTTGCCTTCATTTATGGTAAAACTAACTACAAAAAAACACAGCCCCTAGACAATATACCGATCCATGGATTGTAAAATAAAACTGTTGCCGTTCTTAATTCCAACGATGCTTATTACAAGTTTAGTGCTGTGTTCTGCAACTATAACTCTCAGACACATATCAGTAAAAATAGGAGGCCTACCTGTGCCTGTGTCGCTCACCTGGTAAACAAAAATCAGTATGCTAATGAGGACTTTTATATGAACACATAGAAATCCTTTGTTTTACTGATAAGTTTTGCAATTATAATATTTACCTAGCTCCTATTTTTATTGAGTTAACAGTGAAAACTTTTAACAAAATCAAAATAATATTTCAAGAGCAATAACACAAAAACTGGTTGATAAATATTCGTAGTTCATATGTTTTTTTTTTCAATCAATTTGCTATTTACGCTGTGAACCTTGCTGTTATAGGTTAAATGAATAACCAATTACTGTGAAAATTGTAAAAACCAAAATCCATAGCTATCATCAATTTAATGATTGTTGCTTTAGTAAATGTACTACTTGTATTTATTTTTTATTTTTTTCGGAATCATTCTTTAACATTTTAACTTCATGTTCCGCAGTATATATCATGTGCGTTCACTAAATGATTTAAAGCTTGACGACTTGTTGCATGCATGTTTCCCGTCAAATTTGAAATAAAGGATATTATAGATATGAATAAATCTGCTTCATATCTTGACTTAACTGTAGACATTGACAATCATTTATGGTGGTTGGTTAAGAACAAAACCTTACGACAAAAGCGATGATTTTTCCTTCCCAACTGTGTACTTTCCATTCTAAGTACCTACCGACATTCCAGCATCGTTTTTGATTTTATATTATATCACATTCTTCGTGTCATCGATAAGATTATACTTTTATACTATAAATGGTACCAATTTAAATGCACCATATGCGCAATTAATGTATCTTCAGTAAAGTTCCAAGACCAAAACAATGGAAAATCCAAATCTTGATGCAAACTTAGAAAAGCTGGTATAACAAAACCAGAAAAAAGACAAACTGAAAGCCGAACACAAACAAGGAATCAGAGCTATGGACGAGGGAGATGCATTCTTCAATTTCAAATGATCTACAAAAATATGATTACAGTCCATTAAGAAAAATATATTCGTATGTTTCATGGCAGTACAAATGCATGTACTCGAGGACAAACATTTAGCCAAATGAGGTTGAAGGAATTGTTGCGGGTATTATTATTATTGTTCAACAACTGATAAAATGCTACATTGCGTATTGCGAATTATGGGAATGCTGCATAAAAAATGAAATTAAGACTTAATGTTATATATTTTAGTGAAATCTAAGTAGTCGTCATTTTAGCCCAAAAAAAATATATGAAATTGCAAAACATTAAGTTTCCGAATTAGCTGTATTTTCTGTATGTTTCATTTTTGATTTATTCCTACAATGAATACTATGCTGTGAGTTTTTTGAATCTGTAGAATGTCTTTTCAATTCCGATCTAATTTGAAAAAAAAAATGTTTTCATGTAGATGGTGTCATATTCGGATCAGTTGGCGGAACTGTAGGATTGTTAATAATAGTTGCAGTCGTTATTTTGATAATAAAGTAAGTGATCATTAAGTTATATATGATTATCATGCAAACACATTATCTTGATACTAGATGTATGTCATTTGCACATATAACGATATATGGATAGCAAAATATTATGTCATTTCTGCAATTTTTGCAAATGTAATTCTTCTAGTAAGGTTCATTAGGCTATACGCATTTTTGAGAATAAACTCATCATAGATACGAGGTTGAAGAGCTTTTCCCAAATACAGCTGAGCTATTCCTGAGGTAGAAAAGCCGTAGTATTTCAAAAAATGCAAAGTTTGTAAAGAGAACCACATTTATAGTTCTCTTGTTACAAAATCAGAACTATATGTTTTTAAACAGTTCTATGGCTCTCGACTTTTGGCATTTAATATTTCATTCTTGTTTTTCCTTGTTGGAAATTAGCATCTAAAAAGAACGAGATCATATGATTTGACGCTCCTCATGTTATACCTGTCTCGTGTTATAAGCATGTTGTATATGTTTAATATATGCTGTATGTATACATGGGTATTGAAATAACATGAATTATATTAGGAAATAAGGAAGCATGAATGACAATTTAAGAGTATGCCAAAAAAATTAAAAGACGTAAGAGGTTTAGCTTGCTATAAAACAGGTTTTCCCGTTTTAAAAGTTTTACACTAGTCTTTTTTTGGGCCCTTTAAAACTTGCTGCTCGATGTGAGATAAGGCTCCGTGTTGAACGCTGTACTTGGACCTATAATGATTTACTTTACTAATGTATATGTCAGAAATTGTCAGACGATTCTCCGTGGCAGTTACTTTCTCGTAATTGACGCTCTTGTAGCAGTGATTGGTGTTTTTGACAATTATCCTGAAATTAATAATAGATTCACAATACAGTCACCATAATATGCAATGACCCATATTTGCCTGAACTGTATGTCATTGTTCTTAACTTTTTGAACTGAACAAAACTATTTTTTCATGTTTGTCTCAATCATTCAATATTCTTTTCAATCAGAACAAATCATTAACATTCGGAATTTATTTGAACGGATTTTTATCATAATAAATCTATCTGAAAAAATTCTAAAAATCCTTTGTTTTTGGATATGTTTTAAATGTGAAAAATTTAACATCTTAAAGTTGAATGAATCATTTTGAAAATATGTTTCTGTGTTTGGCATTTACATCTTTGGATTATATAGCAGTAATACGAGCTCAAAACAAATGCATATATCGGAGTATTTACGACCATTCATGTATTACAACATTCATACGCGAAAGAATATACGTAGCATTCATTTTTGACAGGCGAACATCAATTTCAAAGAATAACCATACCAATTCAGAAGAGAGCGGTCCATCGTATATAGATGAAATCCCATCGGACCATCAGGATCTTGATATGACAATTATTGACCATATGATGTAATTTACATTACAAATGCAGAACATTCATAATATAATGTAAAAGAAAACAAAACACTGCAGTTACATTTGACTAAGAACTGTGTATAATATTTTTTTCGAAATAACTAACGGGTATACATGTATCATATTCATCAGAAAAATCGGAATTTTCTGTTTTTTGTTCATAAAAACTACTTATTCTATTTTTTGTGATAATAAATAACCTTTTCGAGTGTTTAAATATATTTTGCTGCGTTAAATGAGATTTTCTCTGTTCAAAATGTGCTATTGTATTGTTTATTTGTGTATTTTTCTGTCCTGAATGTTCTTGCATTTATTTGTACTGTAGTCCTGTCATGTAATGTTGTCATTTTAGTGTTATAATAAACATTGCCATAAGAGCGTGGGGTTTGGCTAGCCACAAAACAAGGTTGAACCCACCATTTTGTCTTAAAATGTCCTGAACCAAGTCAGGAAAATGGCAGTTGTTATCTTTTAGTTCGTTTCTGTGTTAGTTGCATTGTCGGTTTTTTCTGCACTTCAGTGTTTCTGTTGTTTCGTTGTTTTACTTTTATAGTTGATGTGTTTCCCTCGGTTTTAGTTCGTAACCCGGATTTGTTTTCTCTCAATCGCTTTATGACTTTCGAACAGCGGTACACTACTGTTGCCTTTATTTAGACACAAGGGGGAAGGAATATATTTTAACAACTGCTTACAATATTTAATTGTAATCTGCATTGGTAGGGAAAAACAGGAAAAACGGAAAACTACAATTAAAAAGAAAAATGATATCTGAATCAAACATTCCCTGAATCGGACTCCATAGCTGTAATTAATTGCATTTGAAAGTTAACCGTTCGTCCGTCTACTAAACTTAATACATTGTTGTACCTTTCATTTCTTTGTCATAACTTTTAAACAGTTAAGAATACTGTACCGACAGTATTTGTCCGGTGCATATATTTAGAAGGAGTTAATGTCATGCCCCTATATTCATGGTAGAAATTTAATAATTCACGTATTTCTAAAGTTTATAAGGATATTCATTTTTTATCAATAAATGCAACTGTGTGAAAAGTAAACCATAAAAATACCGAAATCCGAGGAAAAGTCTAAACGGGAAGTCCCTAAGCATGCTAAGAAAATGGCAAAAACAAAAGCTCAAACACATCAAACGAATGTATCACAACTGTCATATTCCTGACTTGTTTACGTTTCTTCTTATGGCGTTGATCCATTTGTGTTACAGACACGCAGTTCATAATTCTATTAAGCTGTTTTTGTGTACTGTCCTAAATTATTTTTTAGTTATTCGCTGTTATTCTGTGGTTAACATGTACTATTGTATTATTTATTTATGTATTTCTCTGTCTTTGGTGTTCTTGGATTTATTTGTACTGTATTCCCGTCATGTAATGTTGTCATTTTAGCGGTATATTTAACATTGCCATAAGCGCAGAGGTTTGGCCATAATATGAAAATATAGATGACATCAAAATTAATCCACGCTCAGGACGTTGGATGTGCCAATAGTCAATGGCGATACTATTACTTTTCAATGTACATTACAATTAATCTACACTCATTACGTTGGATGCGCCAGTCTTCTATCACCATAATATTACTTTTCAATGTATCTTAGAATTAATCCACGTTCAGAACGTTGGATTTGCCAGTCTTTTATGGCCATAATATGATAATTTATATGACATCAGAATTAATCCACGCCTAAGGACGTTGGTTGTGCCAGTCTTCTATGACCACGATATCACTTTTCAATGCTATTTAGAATTATTCTACGCTCTGGACGTTGGATTTGCTAATATTCAATGACCATAATACAACATTTCAATGTACATTTTAATTAATCCACGCTCAGGACGTTGGATGTGCCAGTCTTCTATGGTCGTAATATTACGTTTTAGGTGATATTATAATTAATCGGCGCTCTGGACGTTGGATGTGCCAATCCTCAATGACCATAATATTATTTTTTAATGTGCATTTGAATTAATCCACGCTGAGGACGTTGGATGTGCCAATCTTCTATGACCATAATATTACTTTTCAATGTACGTTATGATTAATCCATGCTCAGGACGTTGGATGCGTCAGTCTTTAATGGCCATAATATGACTATTTAGATGACATCATAATAAATCCACACGCAGGACGTTGGATGTGCCACTTTTTTTTTAACATAATATTACTTTTTAATGCTAATTATAATAAATCCACGCTCAGGACATTGGATGTGCCAATCTTCTATGCCATAATATTACTTTTCAATGATAATTAGAATTGATCCACGCTCAGGACGTTGGATGTGCCCCTCTTCAATTACCATAACTTTAATTTTCAATGCAAATTAGAACTAATCCACGCTCAGGACGTTGGATGTGCCAATCTTCAATGACCATAATATTACATTTCAATGTAATATTGAAATAATCCACGCTTAAGACGTTAGATGTGCCAAAATCTTCTATGACCATACTATTACTTTTTAGTTGACATTATAAAAGATCCACGCCCAGGACGTTGGATGTGCCAGTCTTCTATGGTCATAATATTACTTTTTAGTTGATTTTATTATTAATCCACGCCCAGGAAGTTGGATGTGCAAGTCTTCTATGACCAAAATATTAACTTTTATTGTACCCTAAAATAAATCAAAGTTAAGGCCGTTGGATGTGCCAGTCTTCTATGAATATAACATTGCTTATCAATGTACATTAGAATTATTCCACGCTGAGGACGTTGGATGTGCCACTCTTTAAAGGTCTTAATATTACTTTTTAATGTATCCTAGAAATAATCCACGCTGAGGACGTTGGATGTGCCAGTCTTATATGGCCATAATATGAATATTAAGATAACATCAGAATCAATCCACGCTCAGGACGTTGGATGTGCCACTCTTCAATGACCCTAATATTACTTTTTAATGTTCATTATAATTAATCCACGCTGAAGACGTTGGATATGCCAGTCTTTTATGGTCATAATATGACTACTAAGATGATATCAGAATTAATCCACACTCAGGACGTTGGATGTGCCACTCTTCTATGACTTTAATATTACTTTTCAATGTACATTTATTTAGAATTAATCCATGCTCAAGACGGTGGATGTGCCAGTCTTCTATGACCATACTATTTCTTTTCAATGTACATTAGAATTAATTGTCAGTGGTAGATGTGCCAATTTGCTATAATAAACATATAACATTTTCAACGGATATCAGAACAAATCCACGCTTAGTACGTTTGATGTGACAATCTTTTTTCATCATTATTTGACTTTTTTGTAGACAACAGAGTTAATCCATGCACAGGGCGTTGGATGTTCTATCTTTCAATCTTTATATTATCACTTTTAAAGGACATCAGAATAAATCCACGCTCAGAACTTCGTACAATTTATGGCCATAACAGGATATTTCAATGTAAAATCAAAACTTAGGGTGTTGAAATTGCATCCCTTTTATAAACATTTACTTAAAAATCTGTAAAAAAGTAGTCATGTCAATAAATTTATTAAAAGGACATTCGGCGAGTATACATCTTATGGACATTTATTTGAATAATGAGTGATAATCAAAGTAAATTCTATTTAAGACGTTATGGTGTATACCCTCTATAAGTAAGTAAAAATTGAAATATTAAATCAAGCTCTGAAATGTTTCAAACGTATTCATTTTGACTATCCTGTAAGATTCATGATCTTTTTGGAATAAATAGATCAGCGCGCTGGTCGTTTTTGTACATTATTCAGAACATACTCACCACTTCTCGTCCAATGAAAAGTCAGTTTTTCCCCTCTAATTTTCATAGTAAATGGTTTTCCATGCACTATGAACTGCTATACATGAATGACTTTTCATTGTCAGTTAATTATGAAAGTGAACTCTTAATAACTGCACTAATGAAGTGTGCAGTCCCCTGAGAAAAGAGCCTACTGATCATTAAAGATGAAAGAGCAAAGATTAAAACAAAACATTTTGAATTTTGCAAATGTTCATACATTTTCTAATGGTACACATATATATATAGAATAAACAAAAACAATTGGGATGAGGATGTAGGTAAAATAATATTTATTTATTATATACTTGGCATTTAAGGAAATTTTTGTCTTTCAAAAAAACAATACCGGACTGCTGATATACAAACCAAAGGATTTTTTTCGGAGCGACACAAAACATATAAAATTATCAATAAAAAGTAAGCATTTAATGTTGAATGGTCTGAATTTAAATGCTTATACAGAAATATAAAAATTAAAAAAAAAAATCAAATTTAAACTACATGTAGAGGCTCTTAAGAGTCTGTGTCGCTCACCTTGGTCTATGTGCATACATGTATTAAACAAAGGACACAGACCGATTCATGACAAAATTGTGTTTTGATGAAGGTGATGTGTTTGTAGATCTTACTTTACTGAACATTCTTGCTACTTACAATTTTCTCTATCTATAATAAACTTGGCCCTTTAGTTACACAGAGGAAAATATTTTGTAAAAATTTACAAAAATTTATAAAATTAATGAAAATTGTTACAAATTGACTATAAAGGGCAATAACTCTTTGAGGGGGTCAACTGACCATTTAGGTAATGTTGGCTTATTTGTAGATCTTACTTTTTAATGCTGAACATTTTGCTGTTGACAGTTTATATCTATCTATACTAATATTCAAGATAATAAACAAAAACAGCAAAATTTCTTTAAAATTACCAATTCAGGGGCAGCAACCGAACAACACATTGTCCAATTCATCTGAAAATTTCAGAGCAGATAAATATTGACTGGATAAACAATTTAACCCTTTCAAGATTTGCTCTAAATGCTTTGGTTTCAGTGTTATAAGCCAAAATCTACATTTTACCCCTATGTTCTAATTTTAGCCATGGCGGCCATCTTGCTTGGTTGGCCGGGTCACCGGACACATTTTTTAAACTAGATACTCCAATGATGAAAAAATATAAAACAACACGTTTAATAATGATTGTGGCTAAGTTTTGTAAAAATTGTGGCTAAGTTTTGTAAAATTTGGCCTAGTAGTTTCAGAGGAGAAGATTTTTGTAAAAGTTAACCGACGACGCCGGACGACGGACGCAAAGTGATGAGAAAAAGGGGGTGTTGCTTTTTAGTATAAAAAAAATATCAAGATATATAAGTATTAAATTTTACCTGAGGCAGAAAAACAATGTATCCATTCGGTCCTCACAAACTATGTCAGTGCTATTTCATTCCATCCATTGAAATGATGATTACCTATGTTTTACGTTTCTGAAGTTGGAATATTACAATGGGAAGGCTAATTTTGTAAGGTCACTCGAAAGTGGGAGTATGTTCTAAATTTGTCAGACAATACATGTACGTGGGCTTAAATCTTCATTAAACATGACCGAGTATTTTCTAACCTATAAATAAGGTATATGAGGCAAATACTATAAGATTTTTCAGATATATTTACCAAGGATGTTTTCAAAAGTTACTTTTACAAATTATATTGGGATTGTTTTTTTGAATTATTCATATATGAATATGTACTCGTGAATGAAAACAAATACAGACAACATTGGCAGTTTCTCTTTTTACCGGAATACAGAATGCACATATGAATTAGTTACGATTTAGTTACCTAATACAGATTAAAATGGCCATAACAATTATTTATCTAATATTTATTATAATAATGAGAGCATTTGATGAAGATTTAAAGAATTAAACTAGCTAAATTAAACGTAGTATATATTTGTTTTCTTTCTTTGAATTTTCATATTACATAACATCTTTTTCGAGATATTTTAGCGGGCCGTAGGCACGCTCATAGTTAAAAAATTTAAAAAAATGACAAATATCGTCGTACGTAGTTTTCATTGAAATCAATCATCGAATTTTTTTAACGAACTGCGGACCGGAGATGATTTCCGGTATTCACTGGATCAGACGACATACTTATATTCATGCTACGCGATAATATCTAAAGGTTTCTTTTGGGCGAACATTAAACATATTTGAGACAGGAAAACAGGATATTCCTGTATTTATTATTCATGAATTTAAAGTAACATTTTAGCAGACCGTCGAATTTTGACCCAAAATTTGACGGAACTGGGACAAACTTCAGAGAAAATTTTGGGAACGTAATTATAAATGAATATAGACTAATAACTGAGGGGGGGGCCCCATAACTGGTTCATACTCAAACGCTGCCTTTACGCATTTTGTTTCATAATTGACGAAATCGTCGCATTGGAATGTTTTAATCTCTGTTAGCACTTTTGTGAAAAGTGGTTTCTTTCACATCCGCATTTCTATCAAGTATGGCATGCCAAGTTAACATTTTAAGGCAATCTCTTAATATAGATACAGATGGCGAATATAAATTACAGAACTGTGATTAATAACATACATTGTAATTCATATGACATAAGCAGACACCATGTGACAATTGTAATTATTTAATTGTGTAAGCGTAACAATAATAAAGATCAAAAAAATTATCCAACACTTTTATAATCTAAATTATGTATCTTGAGTAATATTTTGGTTATGGTATTGAATTTATTTATTGGACTTATGATAAGTAATTGAACCCCGCCTTCCCGTTGTTCTTTTTCAACGACAACGCATGCTACCTCGTATTTCTTGTTTGCAAATTATTCTCTACATAACTTTCCGTTTTAAATATGCATGCATGAAGTATTTGTCACTGGATGGTCAGAAAACAACAATCAATCAATCATATCTCCTCCTAAATAACAGTACTATAATGACTTTAAACATGTTCAAAAGAATAACATATTCGTTTATTTTTAATCAGATATTCACACGTCAAAGAAAATAAAATAAATATTGAATATTAAAGGAAAAAAATCATAGTCAAAGATGTCTTGCTTTTGATAGAATGTATGTCTATTAAGTCCGAGTTCGCTATCAACGATGGCTGTTCCGATCTAAGTTATGTCTTAGATGGAACGGATTTACCGATTTCACTTACAAGGCTGTCTGTTTCTTTTTCTGGTAGTTATCGTTAAGTGAGTGCTCATGCGCCGGTATTCCTGGACATCCGGATTAGAACCAGGTAAAACCGGGAACCAGCACTACACTCCCCCCTGTTTTGTTTGAAGGGCCCCAACCGAGATAAAAGGTGACATACCGCCATCCTGTTCGGCTGGGCCCATCAAAATCCAATGATCAGAGTGGTGCTGGTACTAGTCCTAGGATATGCATCCTCTCACGTCTGTACTGAAAATTAAAATCCACCCCCACCCATCTGATTAGTATGAATCCCATAATTTAAAAATACCCAGCACTGAACTAAACGGACAATAACGAGCCTTCCTGGCACACATCAAACAAACTGTACTATAAACGACTGAATTACTGATTAACATATTTACAATGTGTACACTTTATTATTTTGTCTATAATACTGTTACTACACTCTTAGGCCATAAAACCTAAGGGCATTCATACCACCCTCTTGGAGGGCCCCATCCACCGTCGCCCCCTGTCTGATTGCGGCTATGCCTCTGGCCACCTCTGCCAGATACTTGGGGTGACCATACCCTGCTCGTGGCACCCAAGCGGGTCTAAAGTATGGGGCATCTGATTCTAGGAGGAGGCGGTCCCGGGGTATCCTCACAACCGCCAACTTCTGGTCCTCACTAAATGCGTTTACTGCCCCTGTGAAACCAAAATGCACCCCTGGGAAGTTATCCATCCATTGTTGTGCTTGTTCCCAGCCTCCATCAAAACAATGTAGATGGATAGGGTGACCCTTGTTCAAAATAGCCCTACACTGCCGTATACACTGGATATGGGCCTGTGCACTATGAACATCGTCTTTGCTTCCTCTTACATGTAGTACCACAGGAACACCTCCCTGTGATGCCATTGCCAGGACCCATCTTAAGGTGCTGATCTGGATTTGAGGCTGAGGGGCTCCCGTCGAGAAATCCAGACCAACCTCTCCAAGTACCCTTAATTTTCCGGTCTTCAGAAGGGTCTCAAGTCTGAAAGCCCTTGCATCATCCAGTTCCCGGGCCTTCTTCGGATGCACCCCCATAGCAACCACCCAGCTCTGGTCTTGTACCTCGAGCTCTTCATCTGATGGCCATGTTCTGGGGTCACAGAAATTGATTACTCCTCCCCTCAAATCAATGGCATATAGCTGGCTACTTGGCAGCCTCATCTCCATGTACTGCCTACGATTAGGCCTACCCGGAAGATTTGTCTTAGCCCAAGCCCTATCAAGGTGGAAGTGGGCGTCCACAGTAATAGGCCTGGGTCTTGACACTGCGTTTTCCAACCTTGGGGATGTTTCCATACTAGCAGAAGCTTGACTGTGGTTCAATGGTGGCCCAATTCTCCCCTGTGATAAGATAGATCCCACCGGGTACATCTCCCGAAGCTCCTGACTTCTTCTTTCCCCAATCCAGGACATAATAAGAATTTGTATCCTCCAGTGGATCAATACCCCTGGAGAATTAACAGGCACTAGTGTAAACTGAGATGGCAAAGTCCATCCACCAGCGGCACATACTTCCCTCATTGGTCCCATCTCCACTTCCTCAACGGTTCTGGGCCAGTTTTTAACCTGTCTATTGACCCAGGCAGCTAAACCCCAAATGTCCACTTTTCCAAGAATCATTTTTGACTGTGTCTTGAGGGCCTCAAACCTAGCTCTAACCAAAAGGTTAGATCTGAGCCCTCCAGACAGTTCCTGAAAAATCTCTACTAGGTGTTCCCCCCTGATGTGGGGTTCTATGTTGATGGCCCTAACATTGCAGCCATCAACCGGACACAACCTAAATCCATCCGTCTCCTGGCTGGCTGATTTGTCCTCGTCTCTACGGGACAGTGCTGGGCTTGGAATTGAAGGTCTACTATGCCCCATGGTCCGTCTGGTTTCCTGACTGTTTTTCTGGGACTTTTGACTTGGCCCCTTTTCTTCTCTGAATAATGCCCTTCGCCTACGCTCAGCCCTTTTCCAGTTTTCTTTTGCCCTCTTCTCCGGATTTTTGGCTCTCTGTTTGAAACCACCTGCAGGTCTCATCGTCTGTGTAGGGTCCTCACGATCAACTGTGACCCCACGCTGGACAGGGGACTTGGACCTTGATTCCGTCTGTCTTGCCTTTCCCTCGTGATCCTTTGGAATACACACGGATTTCATCGTGACCCTTCTTGGCGGTGATCCGTCTCCCTCCAAATCACTTTGAGTGTCTGTCCACTCACTCCATGACGAGGTCCTGGCCAAACGTGCCTCGGACCATCTTTCAGGAGCCTTACCCCTCTTCTTTCCCCGGCTATTCTCTTGGGGGCTCTGGGACCGTTCTTTCAAGGTCCTCGCCCTTCTACCACTACGATCAAGATCTCTTCTTGAAAGTCTCTGTGTTGAGGCGGGTAGTCTGGACCCTGCCCCTCTGTGCCCTGCATCTTTCTTCTTCCTCTCAGCTTGCTCTCTCCCAAACTTCCAATCATTACTTCTTTTGAAACTCCCTTCGTCACTTGCACTGCTCATTTTACTTTAATTTCTGAAAAATACAGGAATACCCAACCTTACTCATCACCTCAAACGAGTAAGCAAGCTCCCCTACCCAACCCAAAGTTCCCTAACCCAACCCCCCTATTATTTCTGTCTCATCAACCACCACCTCACTCTTTTGTAGGGCGCCGGTTGCGTACGCTCCTACGGAGTTTAATGGGAGTTGAGGTCACACCCTTTGTTACCTGGACCTGTTTGCAAGTTTTGCATAGGTATTCCCCTAGTTCTTCACCATCTTGCGGTGAAATACCCACACACCTCCCATGAAACCATTCGGTGCACCCGTCGCACCCAATCATAAAATCCCCTATATCTGGGCCCCTGCAGATGCAGTACATTTCTTCCTGAGAGCTTAAAAGGTCGGGTTCAAAATTATGTACCCCTGACGGTTTCCCCTCTATGCTCTGAGCAGGTCTACATATTTCAGTGCCCTCTCCACCTTGCCCTGCGTCTGAATCTTGTAATGGGTCTGGTGCGGGTGGATTATCATCCTGGGTTTGTTTAGGGGATTGTTTAGGGTTTTGTTCTGGGTTATCTAAGGTATTCTTCTCTACCCCTTCGTTTCCCTGTTCCAGTCCCTTCTTTTCCTTAACTAACCAAGGAGGGAGTACTCGATCTTTACAGATCTTTAACCTATCGTGATTGGCGGTTACTAACGACTTTTTCATCTTCACCTTGTACAAGTATGCGGAGACCCTCTGAAACACAATTCCTGGGCCCTTCCATACAGGACAGAGCTTCTTGCATTTCCCCGGGGTTGTGGCAGTGTCCAATTGGTACACTAAGTCCCCTACATTGTACTGGCGTAGATTAACCCTCAAATCATAATCCCTCTTACTTCTAAGTTGGCTAGTCTTTATGTTTAGTCTGGCAACTTCATGAGCTGCCTGCATAGCCTCGACTAATTCTGCTACATACCCATCCAAATCTGGAGGGCTTCCATCCCTGGGGGGTCTAAACATCAACTCGGCCGGGGTGTTAACTTCCCGCCCTAGCATAAGCTTATTAGCCGTAAACCCCGTTGTTCTATTAACTGATGCCCTTATTGCTCCCGCCAATTGGGCAATGTTCTCGTCCCACGCCCTTTGAGTAGTTCCCACAAAGCACCTAACTGCGGCCATTAGAGTTCGATTGAACCGTTCAACCTGTCCATTAGCACAAGGACGATATGGGGTTGTTCGGGCCTTATGAATGTGCAGTAATTCACACACAGCCCTGAACAGTTGACTTTCAAAGTTTCTACCCTGATCGGTAAAGATTTCAAACGGGTACCCAAAGCGACAGAAAAACTGATTAACCGCTGCCCTTGCAGTCACTTCGGCAGTCTGCGATGGAAGGGGGACACACTCAACCCATTTGCTAAATTGGTCCACCATCATGAGCACATTCTCATTCCCTCTCTCAGTCTTGGGGAGGGGTCCGATAAAATCCAGATGGACTCTCTCCATCGGATAACCAGAGTGGTACAGGGTTTGGGGACACCTAGCAGACCTGGTAGCATTCTTGTTCTGGCTACAATGTTTACAACTTGCTACATATCTGTCAACATCCGCCCCCAGCCCGTGCCAATAGTAACTCTGTTTTATTTTTTCCCTTGTCCGCTCTGCACCTTGGTGTCCCGCGGACGGAATGTCATGACACAACTCAAGAATCTCATTCCTCCATTCTATTGGAACAACTAAACGAGGGTTTTCCCCTTTCGTAGGAATGAGAATCACCTCTCCCCGGTTTGTCATCTTGAATCTAGACCTATTCACCCAATAAAACTTTGCATGTGGACTACTTCTGAAAATGTCTCCTTGCGGCGGGTCACCTTCACCCTTCAGCCCTTTTACCAACCACTTTAGTTCTGGGTCCTTACACTGACTCTCACAAATCTCATCCACTGCATATTTCCCCAAACCAACGCCATAGTCACCCTGAATGACACAAATGGACATTTCCCCTGTATCTGGAGAAACAACCACATTCCCGTCTGCCACAAGTATCATTACCCTTGAAACATGAATTTCATCCAAATCTTGACCTCGGCTATTGGCCTGGCCCTGAACCATCATGACTTCCGGTGCGGGTATAACCTTGGTAGCAAGAGGTACAACATAATCTACCTCCTCCGCAAACCCAGACCACTGCCTATGGGCTTTTGCACAGTATTTGCAACCTTTACATGGGAGATTGGACAATTCCATTTCCGTAGAGAACCCCGGGCATGGTAGTTCTGTCGGGATTCTGGAAAGTCCATCAGCGTTTCTATGTTTTACACCCTGCCTGTGTTGGACAGTCATATGGTACTGGCTGAGTTCTTCCATCCACCTAGCCAATTGTCCCTCTGGGTTCTTGAACCTAAGGAGCCACGTGAGACTCGAATGATCAGTTCGGACTACAAATGGACGTCCCGCCAAATAATGACGAAACTGGCGGGTAAACCTCACAATAGCCAATAGTTCTTTTCGTGTTGTACAATAGCGTTGCTGCTCTGGGGCCAGTGTTAAACTTGAATACGCCACAACCCTTTCTTTTCCTTCCTGGACCTGTATCAGCTCGGCTCCCAAACTTTTATCGGAGGCATCACAGTCCAAGATGAAGGGATCTGTGGCATTCGGTAGAGCGAGTACGGGGGCTGAAGTCAAGGCCATTTTCAATTTGTCAAAGGACTCTTGCTGTTCAGTTTCCCACCTGTATGGTCTTTTACCTGTGACCTCTTGGAGGGGGACAGCTATTTTTGAATATGCATGAATAAAGGATCGATGGTAATTAGCAAAGCCCAAGAACCTCTCGATATCTTTACTATTGTTAGGGGTAGGCCAATTTTTTACATCCTCAATATAGCCTGGACCTATCTCCATACCGCCTTCTCCTACTACTCTCCCTAGAAACTCCACTTTCTTCTGAAACAATTCACATTTTTTCGGTTTTAGTTTGAGCCCAAATTCCCGGAATCTTTGCAACACCGCCCTAAGATTAGCGAAGTGGGCCTCAAGATTTTGACCTAATACCAAGATATCGTCTAAGAACGCCAAGACTATGTCCCATGTGAGCCCCCGTAGGACCAGATTCACAACCCGTGCGTACGTGGCCGGACTGTTGCATAAACCAAACGCCATCCTGGCAAATTCAAACAGCCCGTACTTTGAAATGAACGCGGTCTTCGACCGATCTTGTTCCCGAATCTTAACCTGCCAATACGCAGAATTAGCGTCAAGTTTTGAATACCACTGGTTTCCCGCCAAAGTATCTAGACATTCCCCAATCAAGGGTAGGGGGTATACATCCTTGACCGTACAGGAATTAATGGCTCTGTAATCAATGCACCACCTGACCCCACCATCTTTCTTACGAACTAGGACCGGGGCAGAGCACCACTCTGACACTGAAGGTTGGATCACCCCCGCCTCGAGCATTCGCTTCAAGTGGGCTTCCTCCTCTTGAGCAAACCCCACAGGCGTTCGCCTCATTCGCTGCTTAATAGGCGGGTGGTCCCCTGTATCAATGTGGTGTTCAATGAGGGAGAAGTTGCCCAAGTCAAATTCATTGGCCGCAGAAACATCGCCAAAGTCCGACAACAAAGAAGCTAACTGTTTTTGCCCATCTGTATCTAGATCGGTTTTTGACTTGTCGAACAGATCTTTTAGATGATTTGGCACACCCTCCTCAACCAATGAGTGACCCCCCTTCAACTTTGCAAACCCAGGAGTCATTTCCTTGGGCCAATCCCAACTCCGTGCCTGGAAGTATTTCAACTTCAATCGCCCGGGCTATCATCTCATTTTCTGGAATTGTCACGTGCTTATCCGAAATATTCATCAAACAAATAATAGGGTGACGTCCCGGGGCCTGTAAAGTTCTGGGGACTAACAGTTTATCATGGGTACAGGCCTCAACCACGTATCCTGACAACTCATTACTGAGGTTACACGATACCCTCATAACTGAATTCGGGGCACAGTGACTGTCTTATCCAAGAGTACATTAGCTTCACGGGGGACTTGTCCCACCGCACCAGATGTCATGGGGATAACTTCATCTCCGATTTTCAAATGCCCTTCTAACATATCCAATGCCACTCCCTCTTCTCTTAACAGATCAAAGCCCAAAAGCATGTCATCTGAGATTGGAGCTACATAAATATTCGCTTCCATCACTCGTGCACCCAACTGAATTTCAGTGGGTCCCACAATGAATCCATTCATTTGCATACCCCTACCCGCCGTGTGCATAATGACCTCCTTAAGAACTGGGGGGACAACCTTCAGGGACTTGTACACTTCCTCTGAAATAAGTGTCACCTCTGCAGCAGTGTCTACAACTGCAAACAAATTCTGCCCCTGAACCTTTACAGGTACCCTGAAAACTGAACCAGAACGAAGTCGACAGACTGTAACCACGTCCTCTTCATTCTCGGGGTCACCTTTACTGTCTTGCATGCCTTTCACCAGAGTGTTATCTAGGTCACTACCTGAGGTTTCATCACCAGGTTCCCTAGTTGCTTCGCGATATCCTGGGGGAGGGTCGTTTTCAATTTCAGAAACCCCATCCCCTGTGGAGTCCGACCAATTTCCAGACTGTTCAGTATTTGGACCAACTTTTCCCCATTCAGTCGACTTGCATGTGCTGTCAAAGAAATGTTTCCCCGGGTCTGCACTTTGAGTAGACTCGGACTCACGTGCCCCAACATCATATGACCCCTTTACCTGCTGTGAAACCTGTGGGGTATCCTGATGGACACACATAACCTCGTTCACACTATTACATGAAGAGCCTATTTCGCAAATCAGATCTGAATGTTCGGCTTCAATTGATTCGTCGTCATCATGAAGACTGACGGAGGGATCTAAATTCATGTATTCCCCTGAATCCAAATGCTGGGCAAATGAAATGTACTTTGCTGGAAGAGTACCCTCCTCATTCCCTGAACACAAAATAAGTCCACTGTGGGACCGGAAAAACTTGTAACCGTCCTGCTGAGCCTCTTTTATATCGACTTGAACGATTACTTCCCAATGCGGCTTCAGACTATCTGGGACTTGGGTACTAAAATGAATGTGAACCCGGCCCATCTTATTGATTCCCATCCCAACTATCCCATCCCATCCCACCATACTGGTGCAATGGTATGCTTTTGTTACCTCACCCTGCTTAATCAATACCAGGTCAGAATCATGTATGGGGATTGAGTGACCATGATTTGCCTTAATCTTTAGTCGACCTGTTATATCATCAGTTGATAATCTAAACCTCTTATCGTCGTCAAATCTTACAACCCTACAAATATCTTCGTCCGAGTACCCCTTTAGACCAGGTTGACAACTCAAGATTTCATCAACAAACAGGTACCCATCTGATTGTACATCATAATTGTATTTCTGGGCTCCATGTCTTAAGGTATAGGCTAAAGTCTTTGACAAGTGGCGATCTGCCTGCCGAGGGGCAATGCCCGCTCCCTAGCTCCCTGTTGAGGTTGAGTCAGATCCCACATTACCCCCTAGACTCCCTTCCTCCATACTGCTTTCAAAAGCAACCCTTTCCCCTGTCAAGTTTCCCTTAGCTTTTGGGGGCATAAATGTAAGAAGCATTGGTTCAAGTAACTTTACATCAGATGAGGGTTCAGTCCCACTATCAACAATGTTGCCTCTAGATGTTACATTCATGGCTGGAACATCCTTGTCTGTGGGGTTCTCTACTACTTCCCTAACCCAACTATTTGTGGTTTCGCCCTTATTGAGACCTGTATCTATTTGGAACTGACTCCGGCCTCTCGAGCAGCTCCGTTCATGTTTAAAGCCTCCTTGGAGGCAGATCTAACCTGGTCTGCGAAAGTCACAGCTTTTTCCCTATTTCTCATGGGACAATCCCTCTTCATATGCCCAGGACGGTCACAATGAAAGCAATTTCCCCGTGACCCGGGGGATGGACTGCGGGAAGGCGACCTCCGAAGTTTTGGGCAATCCCGCTTAAAATGGTTTTGGGACCCACAGCTATAACATTCCATCCTAGCTGGAGAGTGAGTTCTCCCTGATGGTTGGCTAGGAGCAGGGGCTGGAATTGCAATCTTTTTAAGTTCAGACAGTAAGTCTGATTGCATCTTGTCAATTTTGTCTTCTACCCTCTCTATGTCTGCTTTCCAAGGGGTCTCTGAGTCCCTCTTAGATGGTAAAGTGGTAGCTGAAACAGTTACTTCCTGTTCATACGGGTACCCCCTATTAAGACTTGTCTGTCTCACTTCCCTTTTAGGACCCCTACCATAAATAGCCTGTTGGTTGTGTTGGAACCATCTCATTTTATCAATGGCCTCCTCAATACTTTTTGGACGGACATTCGAGGCTGCAGTCCCCGCCTCCTTATCAGACACCCCCTGACACAACCTGAGGACTGCCTGCTGGTACATGTGATCCTCAGGTAGGTCCCTGAATGCCTTTGTAGCAAGGGAAAGAACCCTGTCAGCCCAGTCTTCCAGATTTTCGTCTGCCTGTTGACGGGCAATCTGAAATTGGACCTGAGCAGTTTCATGCAACTCTTTATATCCGAAACGCTTTTCGAACTTTTCGATCATATCCGTGAATGACATGTGTTTATTTCGATCGGTCAACATTGCGTAGTATTCGCTGGCCTTACCCTCTAAGCACCAACAAATTTGATCCTTACACTCTTGAGGGGACCATTCATATACCTCCGCGTACCGTGAAAATTTCACATAGAAGGCTTTCCAATTTGATTTTCCATCATACTTTAGAGTTTTGGGTGCATGGTCAACTTTTTTATGTGGCTGGGACCCCTGCACCCTTGGCCTTGTTTGAATCCCTGATGGCGGCCCTGGATTGTATGGCGTGAAACCTCCCTGTACCTTGTTTTGTGTTGCATTTGGCTGTGACTGGTTAGGATCTATGCCATACCTATAATCTTGCCCCCTGCCATTTTGTCCTGATTGTGGGGCCATATTGGGCCTGACTTGGCCTGAGCCTTCCTGATATGGGGTACCTGAATATTGTACCCTTGCCCGCATGGGCTGTGGCCCTACACGGTAAGGTGTTGTAGTTCTGCTGCTTACCTGTGTATTTATCTGACCCACCTCATAATGGTTTGAGGGTTGGGCTTCATTTAAATGTGGGAGTGGGGGCCTTATATTACTCTGATCCCTGGGTCCTCTTGGTTTCTGGCTGGCCCTCCCTTGTTGGTGTTTTTCATATCTACTTCTTGGCGTCTCACCGGGTCTCCACGAGGTCTGATCCCCACCTTCTTGATGGTATGGTGCTGGGGAGAAGCCCTGGGACTCATCGAGAATAGCCCCGGGCTGAGATGGACAACCATAACCTTGATGTTGGTATCCAGTATTTGAATTTTGGGATGGTGGATACCACTCCGCTTTAATATTACCCGTGTACCCCTTTTCATACTCTTGAGTCTGGGACCTGTACCTGTTGTCCCTCTGGGCGGGGTTTAATTGAGGCTGACATTTGTATGGGGTATCATGCCTGCCATATGCCCCCTGAGGCTCAGTATCCAATGGAACACTGTCATCATCTGATTCCCCTAAAAAGGCTGAATTCATAAGACCAGGGTCCCCTGGGGTCTGTATGTCTGACCACCCCTGTTCCTGTTTTATTTGGAAAGGGGTCCCCTCATTGATGGTGTTCTCCCCATGGCCACCCGGTCTACCCTCTGCACCATTTCATCATACTCCCTACGGTCATGAGTGGTTTGGCCGTGGGGAGGGGGCCTTGATGGTAATTAACAGACCTGGAAAAGTCTACCCGGTCAAGGAGGTTGAATGTTACCCTCAAATAACTAATTCCGGATAGGTCATCCTCTGTGATGAACCCTTTCCCCTCTCTTATATCTAATATATGTTCCGCTATGCGGGGCCCTACCCCTGGGAGTGTCAACAACTCTTGGTAGGAGCACTGGTTTATATTTACCCGTGCCATTATTTACCTTGATTGTGGGCAAGTGTTCAAACAAATTTATTTATTTGAAAATAAATAATAAAACACAACTACACTTGCTTACCTGTGTATATTATGGGTGGGCAATTGTTAGGACAACTTTATTTTATTTCAAAGTAAATAACAATAATTATACACAAATACAATCTGCAGTCGGTTGTTTTCTTTTTTTGTGCAAAAACTGTGGTTTTCCGACTTGTTTGACAAGTGGATGGCGGCAACAAGTACCTGATACTACTATCGGTGATATTAAATAAGTTTAATTGGGCTTCAGTGTCGCGTACACTTGGCAAATTCAAAAAGTTTTGTTGAAAAAGAAAAAAAAACAATGTTGTTTACCGGGAATGACTTCCGGTGATGCACTTCGGACAAGAACTGGATCCGCGGGAGGTAATTCTTGGCCCGGGAACCAGTACAAACTCAAAGTGGAAATTTAAATAAAAAAACAATTTCAAAATTAACAATCCGTCAATCGATTTGACCCTTGAATAGCTTTTTACCCCGAAAACTATCCAATTGTCCCTTTTTCCTTTTCTGAATTAAAACTGTCTCATCCCTGGATCAAAACCCGATCCCCTGATGCAGACAACTTTTTCAGAAAGAAAACCCAAAAAATACGTTTTATCAGGGCCCGCTTTTTGCCGCAGCGCCAATGATAGAATGTATGTCTATTAAGTCCGAGTTCGCTATCAACGATGGCTGTTCCGATCTAAGTTATGTCTTAGATGGAACGGATTTACCGATTTCACTTACAAGGCTGTCTGTTTCTTTTTCTGGTAGTTATCGTTAAGTGAGTGCTCATGCGCCGGTATTCCTGGACATCCGGATTAGAACCAGGTAAAACCGGGAACCAGCACTACACTTTTTTATTTTGTACACTAGACATGTGTTTGTATCTTAAGGTGTTAACAGCAACAGTGCATGAATAAATTCAGCAGAAGTTAAAAAACCCATCAGTGACGGTCGAATAAAAAAATGTCAAAAGACCATAACAGTCTAAAAATTCTGATGATTTTTTTTCCAAATTCAGCTAAGGTTTATTTATTCCTGAATAGATTATCCGTAGTTTTTCAAACAATTCAAAGTTTTGTTAACAGTTAATTCATAAAATTACGAAAGCCTAATTAATAGGGTAAATATCTCGTAATTACGAGAAAACTGTCGATGAATTACACAATAATTATCTCGTAAAATTTTAAGCGATAATTCACACGTAATTATGAGATAATCATTATTTTACCTCGTATTTACGAGATATACGAGATAATAATGACGTAATTACGAGATAATTATGGCGTAATTACGAGAACATTATCGCGTAATTACGTAATTACGAATTATTTTACTCAGCTAAGAATGAAACCTTTTTTATCCGCCATAAAAAAATATTCTCAACGTTGAGAATATTCTCAGCTGAGAATTTTTTTTCTCAGCTGAGTATTTTTTTCTCAGTGATGTACAAGTGGTAAAATAGTTGTTTGAAAACTAAATCGTATACAAAACTTTTTAAAACGCAGTTTTATCTCTTAAAAAATAATGTAAAACATAAAAAGAATCTATGATAGATAAGATGACAAGTAGGCCCCTAGCATTTAGTAAGCAGATCTGTACCACAGTCCTGACAAAAAGTCAAATAATTTGTGTTATTATAAGAAATATAGAACCTAATAGATATTATAAGAGAAAGATCTTGAAATACTTCAGTTATTAACCCGTAGCTTCTTATAAATATGTATAGACGTTGCGCACGATATTGGTGTCACTTTGGAAGTATGGGTTAGAAGGCGGGTTATTCAAAGGGGGGGCAAGGGGTTTAACTGTTATGCTGTTATGGGGCAATTCAATTCTTTGTTATCTGTTATTCTGAAAATATATTTGCTGTTAGCTGTTATTGTCTTATTCATTGTTAGCTGTTATTGGGCTTTTAGTTTTTTTGTTATCTGTTATTGTGATAATGTATTTGCTGTTAACTGTTATTGAAAATTGGAATGTTAGCATTTTTTTGACAGCCAATATTCGGTAGAAATTGAAGATCATTGGACATTGGGGTCTACCACTAGTAATATGTTGGTCCCGTATTCGGAGAAGGATTCCATTAACATATATCCATTACAGAAGTGAGGTCCAGGACAATTCCAGTATATCTTATGATTTAATCCTTTGTAATAAATTCCATTTTTTTTGGAACATGTATTTAGAACATTGTACAATGAAAGTTCCAACCATGTACTGGGTCCCGAAGCAGCACATAGCTCATTACAAACAAAGATTTATTTCGTCTTCAAGCCATTGTTCCCCTACTAAACTATGTATTCTACTTACTAGTACACTTGGTCCAATCAATAGTCTGATGAAAAATTGTTCAAATTGAGCCTTTGAAAATAATGGAATAAATTACTTTTGGAGTGTCAAAATTGGTTCGAGGTACTTGATAAATTGCATGCTTATAATTAGTGCTTTTGAATTTTCTACCCTATATACTGACCACTTTGCCTCATAGTCTTATTAAGAAAAATACACACACCTCATTAAATGGGCATTTAGAAAAAGTCAGAAAAGTATTCAAACTCTTTAAGGTCAATTTTTAGTAGCAACAAACACAAGAACTATGTGAATTGAATACCATAACAGCCCTTGAATTTTTACTAGATATCATTTTTGTCTCTTTGACATATTCCTCATTTCCATTCTCAATTTTATTACACACTATTTAAATTACAAGCATGTGTGAGTTTCTATAACTGTATAAAAATAAATGCTGAAAAAAAGTATTCTATAACAAATAAACATCTACGCCATGAGCGCATGATACGCCCGTCGCCCTTTTTGAAATATTCGATAACTTCTTTATGTCATATCAGATATTTATAAAAATTGAAAGGGAGCTTCAGTCAATATAATATAAACAATACACCAAAGTTTCATGCAAATTGCTGAAAACATTTTTGAGTTATTGACTGAAAACTAGAAAATACCACCTTTGTTAATGAATAAAACCCCTCAACTCGGGAACGTAAATTTTAAAAATTATAAAAATTGAAAGGGTGCTCATGTCAATAGATAGTAACAATTCACCAAAATTCCTTGCAAATTTGTGAAAGGAGTTTTGAGATATTATCAGAAAACTGAAAAAAAAACACCATTTTTATTGAATAAAACCCCATTACTCAGAAACTTAAAATCTGAAATTTATGAAATACGAAGGGGAGCTCACGTCAATAGATATAAACAATTTCCAAAAGTTTTATGCAAATTGGTTAAAAAGTGTTGGAGTTAATATACGACTGACATGTTGACGACAGACGGACAACAGTATTCCATAATACGTCCTGTAAACGTGCGTATAAAAATATATTGAGTAATAAACACATGCCAGATACATAATTTTAAAAACATGTTCATAGAAAATAGAATTCATTACAAAGGATTATACCAGTAATAAGAAATACTGGATTTGTCAAGGTCCAGACTAATTTTAATATTTCATTTACTGTTATCTGTTTTTGTCCATTTTAATTCCTTGTTATCTGTTATAAGCCAAATCAATTTGCTGTTTTGCTGTTATTGGACCCCCCTTGCCCCCCCCTTCAAATTCAAGCTCTTATCCTATACAATAAATATCCATGTTATGCATATCATTCGAAAGGAAATAAACCACAGAAATCCATTACATAGATGATTTTGTGCTTTGTCTATTTTTTAATGAAAAACTTTGCTCATTTCGATGCCTATAACGTCATTTCAAGGGTGTCCCGCTGTTACAATTTTGTTTTATGTGAGTCTTTAAAATCCCAGTGCGGATTCATTAGTAAGTAGAATGGTTAAACATTTTGCAATTGTTTTGTATACATTTAACTTAAAATGAAGTAACAGACGTTTTTAACTTTTAAGAGAAGGAAGATCGTCAAAAGAGTTTAAATAAAAAAGAGAAAAAATGTCCCAATAAGCTGCTCAATCCGTAAATTTTTTTTCTGTCTTCTTTTTCATAAGATATAACGGACGAAAATGGATTTTAATAATATCAGAAAAATTATACATGTCCCAAAGAAGCTATCTGAAGTCATCATTAAGTAACTGCGGTCTTATTTAAAAACATCGTCATTTTTCCCGTGTCCAATAAAATGTCCCGATGGACAAAATGGCACAAAGAATAATTCGGAGGCTTTTTATCAAACGAAATTCTACTATATCTCAATTTTTTAACACCTGTTAACTGAGATGAATGGAAAATACATTTAATTTTTTTAAAACGATATGATATGTACTTTTGTTTGAGTTGCAGTTAGAAAATCTGAAACGATCTAAGATGTCCAATGAAATGTCCCCGTAACCGTAATTTGACGTTCGTGTTATAATAACGTTAAACTGTATACGAATTTTCTTGCATATTTGTCATAACATAATTGCATGATATGGTCTGATCTATATAGAATAAAGTTCTCGTTTTAATGCATTAAAATACAGATCTGCATTAATTCATGCATATAAGATGTCGAAATATTTAACTCGGATATTTCATAAAGACAAGGCCCCAGAGGTATAACAAAGAGATAACTTACTAATGACCACACTCCCACTTTATAAAAGCAAGATACATTGAAAAAGAAAATGCGATCAAAGGTGAGATCTTCTTAATCATCCTCCTAAGCCAGATAGTATCTGTAATTCCTAGCGTTGCTATTAAAAGATTCGAAGCTATACACATGAATGAAAATTCTCACAAAAAAAATTATGAGAAAAAGTACACCTTAGTCGTGAACATTTCAGTAAAACGTGCACTCATTTTTTTTTTGTCGCATGGACTCATTTAACAAAACAGTTTATCAGAGAAATACTTGTATGTCATAAACATTTCAGTATAGCTAACGATCATTTTTTATCTACTGTGAGTAGAACAATTCCTAGTCATCTACCTAGCAATATGTGTTTGAAAATAAGGTTATTACATTTAGAAGTAGTGTGGCAGAATGAAGATTATTTTCTCGAATCTCCAACAGAATTGCCTGGTACATAGGCATGTGATGAAACTAGTATATTGAAATGAAACTTTTCTTTTACCATAATTTGAGAAAGAACGAAAGAGAGAGAGTGAGAGAGTAGTTGTCCGACATATATGATGGATGGCACACAAACATGTAGCAGCTAGCTCCAAGGTATTAATTTACAGACACTCCCAACTCATTCTAGAAAAAAAATCAACCAATCAATCTGCGGTGTAAAGTAGATCTTTTTTTTTTATCTTCGCAGAACGCCACAAAACATAGCTTGAATTTTAATTTTTACATCGCGATGACCGTGAGGGCATTCCGATGTATTGTTGCCATAGAGTTTTGACTTTCGTTTTTGACTGGTAACCGATCGTATAAATACCCGGATATGATCGAGTGCAAAGTAATATTTCTTATCGCTTGGTATAAATTCACTTCTTCAATGAATACTCATAAGAACAGAAATTTATGATACGAAAATATTATGTTGTTACAAATAATTATATGCATTAAAAAAATGCACATGTACAGAAAAATTGTGTTAACGCATGCGGAAGAATATCACTAGAAAGTTTTAATTGGGAAATATGAATGTTTACTCAAATCCAATCTATTGGAAAAATCGAATTGTTATAGAAGAGTGTCCACCATGTACTTGTACTGCACTTTTATTAGAATCGTAGAATAGAATGATATACAATTGGATGAAAATTATACATACATGTAACTGCTATATACAATTATAAATATAATATAAAACAACAAACCAGAGTATAGTTTTACGTATTTGTATCGCCACAATATGATAGATATTAAAGCAGTGAAGTTGAATTCCTTGTCATTTATTCATCATCCACGCACGAACTTGTCTCAGAAAAAAATATATCTCTGTACATAAACCTCAGTTTCTAAGACAAGTGCTTGTGACCATCCACAAGAACTTGCGGTCATCCGAGGTTCAGAACTTCAGTACTTTGATTATACTTTTAAAACAATGTAAAAACGAAACCAAAAAGATTGAAACCGAAAACGTAAAAATAATCAGATGAATGTCAAAGAAGATTTTGTGTAAACCGATACTCAGTTATATGTTGAAAATGGAAGCGCGGAACCAAAAATATTGTACAGTATAAAAAATGCATGAAATGCATTCCTGACGGTCCATAGTTGTTCGCTTGAGAAAACACTGAACTATGTAAACATGCACATATAGCAGTTACTTAAAAAAATCACATCTAGTAAAAAAAAAAGTTGTATTATTCAAAATCGGATTTCGACCTTCTGGTAATCTGTGATGTAGGTATTGGTCTGTGTAAAAGTTTTTCCATACTTTGCCAAATTCTATAATTTCAAATATTTAAAAAAAAAAAGTATTAATTGCCGACCCTTTTTTGAAGCTTGAGTTTGTGAAAAAATATCAGATGAAAGGATAGCTTGCAAAATATGTGTCCGAAGGCAAAAACAAAACAAAACAGAATCACGTTCTCATTTTCACAATAAAGTAGAAGATGCGGCCGTATAAGACAAATTAATAATTTCTATATGCAAACAACAATGAGCAAAACCCTTACCTTATAGTCAGCTATGAAAAGCCCCAAAATGACAAATGTAAAACAATTCAAACGAGAAAACTAACGGACTGATTTATGTACAAAATGTGTAAATTCCTACATAACATTAATTTTCTTAATTATTTGCCTGGTAAAACAATCCTGATTTAAAAAAAATAAACAATGAAAACGTTTTCTTTTTAAAAATAATAATTTAGACCCCGACCAACTTTAAATTATTGAAAGTTGGTAACGGCAGCATAAGAGCACGTATTTCTTTTTCAAACATTTTATAAAGTTTTTTTTAGAGATTTTTTAAATAATGATATAGTTAACATTTTCCATAAAATCCGGATTGATGTTAAGATTGTGGACTTACTTATACGTTAAAATAAATAATATGAATTGTAATGTAATTATAAGTCACTGTTTAAGTAAAATTAAATAAAACCAAATTTTTGGACTTTTATATTAACGTTAGTATACAGTATAATAGTCCCAGGATTAAAGTGTTGATAGAATAAGATTATGAAAAGAAAAATAGCTTGCGATATACTACCTACATCTTTCACATAATCAAAGACAAATCAAGAAGCATATGAATATTAATTGAGGGAGCGAAATTACCAAATTACAACAAACATATATAAACGTGTAATTGGGGAAAAGAGACGAAACAAGATACGAAATATTTACAATTTCACTGCAAGATAGGAGACGTCTTCTGGCAGAGAGAGCATTGCTTAATTTTAAGAAATAGAAGAAACTGATTGTAGAAGGCCGTACAGTGACCTATAGTTGTTAATTTCTGTGTCATTTTGATCTCTTGTGGAGAGTTGTCTCATTGGCAATCATACCACATCTTCTTTTTATATATTTAAATCATTTTACAAGACATCAAATTGTCATTTTGTGCTATTGTTACAGACAATTCTTCGCAAAAATTAAAAATTGTTCATGTATCTAAAAAAAATTTTTTAATTCAATGGAATTTTGCATTTGCACCGCGGCTTGAAAAAATAAAACCATATAAAGAAGCAACTTCGAACATCTCTTTACTTTAATAGTCCAGTCATTCTAGCCAAAATATGACCAAACCTCAAACTAATTGCAACAGAATGTTCTTCTATTTTTTCAAGCTGATTTAGGTGTACTGTTGAACATAAAAAAAATCGAGAATGATTTGATGAAGGGAAATTGTTAATTTTGGGTGAAAACCTTGATTTTTGGTGAAAAATCGCTGAAAACTGGTAATTTGCCGTAACTCAAAAACAAAAATAGCAACTTGCATAATTTTTAATGAAGTCAATAGGTATTATTACAGTAATGATTTATTTAAACGTTGATGAACTGCAAAGATCAGGAAATTGAAAATTTTGGGCGAAAACCTTGAAATTTGATGAAAAATCGCCGAAAACTGGAAATTTGCCGTGAATAAAAAACAAAAATAGCAACGGACACAATTTTTAAGAAAGTCAATAGATCATTTTACAGTTATGATTTATTTAAAAGTTGATGAACTACAAAGATCAGGAAATTGAAAATAATGGGTGAAAACCTTGGATTTTGATGAAAAATCGCCGAAAACTGGAAATTTGTTATAACTAAGAAACGAAAATAGCAACGTACATAATTTTGAATCAAGTCAATACATCTTATAACAATGATAAAACATATTAAACTATGATGACTTTTGAAGTATAGGAAGTAATAATTTTGGGTGAAAATGTAGTATTTTTGATAAAAACTGGGAATTTATGTTTTCTTAATAAAAATCAAATTATATTATGAGTCTTCAAATTAATTTAAATATATATGTTAAGTGTTTAGATCGATCAAATAATGACCAATTCGTAAATTCAATAGATCTTATAACAACAATAAAAAACGATTGAGCGGTATGATACTTTTTTTTAAAACCAAAATATTTACTTAATATGATAACAAAACCATGCAATTGTTTTACCGAAAGCCCTTAATTATGCTTATTATGTTTTTGCGTATTCTACATAAATCTTTAGAAGTTGATTGTCACTTAATCGTCCATATCAACTGTTTTGCACGAATTTGTACAACCAGTTCCTTTACATTCGCCACAAGCTACTGAACATTCAAGTCCGTTTTTTCTACAAGTACATCTTTTGGTGTCACAGTTTGTCTTACAATTGCATCGAATAATGTTCAGCAATTTAGAGGGAGCTGCGTCCATTGTAGACTTAACTGGAACATGGTTTCCATTAGCGACTTTCCAACCCCATTCACACGGATTTAGATTGTCCTTGTTCATCCACATTTTCATTTGAAGATAAGCCCTCTGGCTATGAAATGAAGCCGCATTTGATGTTGGCGGCAAAGTATGAATTTGAACGCATGTTTTGTTTGTCAATACTCTTGCAGCAAACTTCCTGTAGCGAAGAACATTCAGTCCTTCATATGGAGCACCATTATATAAAGAGGAAATAATGTTTTCACCAGCAGAAATAACATCATCCTTTGCGTTAGCATTGCATAGTAACTGTGCCTGAGTTTTGAGAAAGTCATGTTCTCCAAATTTTTTTAGGGTCGCTGCCTTACTGACACCGAACATTCTTGAAGTTGTGTCACAACCACTGATAGCATGAATTAGAGGTAACAATGTACAAATTTCCTCACCAAGCAGCAATTTTGTCTTCAAAATATCCCATATCTTAATATGTGTGTTTACTTTTGACACATTGCCGGATTTGAATATCAGCGAATTTGATGTAACGTCCGCATGATGAAGGAGTAGTACCAGAAGATCAGTGTCCTCTCCAAGTAAAACAGTTGGTTTTGTTTTCGCTGATTCGATGGCAGTAAGGGCTATCAATACATCAGCATCGGCATCTGCATGTTTTGTTTTGATTCCCTTGTCTACCATCTTTGCACTCAGGAGGTTTATAAAGTTCTGCTTATTCTCAATGTTAGCTAGAAACATTTCTTTTTTAGATTTGAAAGGAGTTCTATCTGTGAATGTAACTTTTGTGCCTATGATTCCTTTGGTGCGCCGCTGGTGAGTGGCATCTTTAGTATCTGGACCCGAAGCATATCCATCAAATACAACTATAGCTTTACTGTATTTCCGTTCTACGCTGTCAATGTACCTTTGACAAATTTCACCGAAAGAAAGTCCGCTTTGCCAGTGTATACGATGGAGAAGAGAGCCGCCATCAATAACATACTGAGTTTCGTCGTTTTCGCTCATTTCAAATGCGCAACAATCGCCCTTTCCCCAAATAGCATCCGCAAGACTAGACTTTTGTGCTGTTCGCATGAGACCATTTGGATCAAACATTGAGCTGGGATGACTACAGAGTTCATAGGTGAATATTTCGGACTGATCTTCATATATGCCATTTGATGCAGCAAGAAAGCGCTGGAAGAGAAGCTGTGAATCAACAATAATGACATCATCATCAACTTTGATAGCCGATTTTGCACTTAAGATAGTGGCCTGTTCTTTCCTTTTAAATGAAAATTCATCTATTTTTTTTCCGTCCATGGACTTCAGTATTTTAATGCCTAATTCCTTCGAATTATCAACATTGACAAATTTGTCCGCCGAGACCCCTGTTTCTATGTTTCGCAAACTCGTTTCCTCTACAAAAGGACTTCTGCTAATAAGAAACGATAAAAATGTTTTCAAATCTTGGCAGTCTCTAGATCTCCTTGACTCTCCACCTTCTTTATGTTGTTCACTTGTTCCATAATTGACTCCAGTAAACTCTTGCAAAGCATTGTTCATTTCCGCGCAGTCTGGCATAGATAAAATCCATTGAGCTCGCTGACCCTCTGACATACCTCTTCCTCGAGTCATACCGCCTGTCGTCTTTAAGCTTCTCATTAAAACCTGTTCTATGACCAAATCGGAAGAAAGACCGGCCCAGAATTTATCACTCCTCCTGATAACATGATGGCCTGATTGTAGAAAAGCTAATACTTCGGGATGGGTTGTTTTCAAGTTCTCCATTTGTTGCAAGTATACCCGTGATGATTTGACATACAGATTGTGTCCCGAAGCTGCAAGATATGGAAGCATGTCCTTGACTGTTTGTAAATGTAGTTCCCAGTTACCAGTCCTTTCAGCTTTGATGAATCTACGGAGAATGTCTATCATATCCATATATTGGAACCATAGTTGTGAAGTACGAAAACTTTTGTGTGACTCCCGAAAGTTATCTATCCTAGATTTAATTTGATCTATTAAAACATTGCCGCAAGCTTTTTCGACGGATATGTCCCCTTTCAGTAGTTCATCCAACATCGCATCTGCTTCATGCAACTCATCCGAAAGGTCCTCAGCGTTAATATCGGTATTGTCGGTATTTATGTAATTTGCTGGATTAATATCATTGGTACCAGTCTCATTTTCGATTTCATCTGGAAGTGGTATGCCGTATATGTGTGACAAGATTATTGACGTGAGTGCTGTATCTATCAAAAAATGTGCTCTTACAGCTCGTGCAATAGCCTTTCCGCTAGTCATATGAGTTACTGCATTTGGTGCATACACTGTTTCAAGTAGCTCAGTAATTCCGGATCCTTCCATCAAGTGACCAATGCCGCCTACAAAACTCATTTCTAAATGAAAGCCTCCAAGTCTCAAGATAACTGACTTTAATGGACTGTTCAATGGTTCATCTTTTATTATGTTCATTGCCTTCCAATAGAGGGGTTGATCAAATGTCAAAATAGGTACACAATGTTGAGCCTTTGCGTGCTTGCCTATGAAGTTAAGTGTTGAATTTATACATGTGAGATCACTAGGATTCATGTCTATCATTGGCAAAAAAACAACAGATGATTTTCCTGGGTAGTCACCGTCCATCACTTTGTGCATAATTGCTGGCCAACTTGGTCGGTTGCATGTCAAAGGCCAGCATACTTTTGACAGAAGGTCTAACTTCCACGTTGTATCGATCATATTTGGCTCATAATGCATGGTTGCGAACTCTGCCTGTAACGATTGTTTAGATTGCATTTTATAATATTCTATGTTAATTTTTGCTAGGTCAGATACTTCCTTTAGTGTGGGAGACAGCCTAGGGACAGCTTTGTCAAGTCTGAATCCCGGAGTGACAGCTGCAATCATGCCCATACCATGAAATGTTCCATGACCATCTAAAGTTCTCAGATTATGGTCCACGTTATCAGCTATGTACTGAACGAAAGTGCCATTCCCAAACTGTGTGTTGGTTCTGTCATGAGCAGCAGCAGCAGCATTAAGTTCAAATCGTTGAACCTCTGTGTAGGAAGAAGCGAAACCAAGAGTGTTCAAAGTGTCCAATAAAAATCTTGATCCAAAGTGATGGTGCATTTGTACACTGAGGGCAATTTGTAGCGGTGCAATAAGTGTTCTTGGTCGAGAAGCCTGAATAATAGCTTGACCAACAGATGCAACTTTAACAGAAGAGTCGTTTTGACTAAATAATGCACGTAGTAATGTTTGTAACGAATCTGGGACAAATACAATGTTTTGCTCTGAGTTTATATCCACAGAAGACGGATACACAGCTTTTGAATCTTTAAGACTCATAATATCAGCTTTTATTAACTTAGCTGCTGTTTCTATCATTGATAGCTTTTCCTCTTCTGGACTCTTAGATGATGGTCTTCTGTAAAATTCGTTCAGTATAGATGATGCTGTTCTCCTGAATGTGACTATATTCGGCTTTCCGTTTACTTCCGTGATGATGATATCGGATCCAAAATAAGTCTGCAGTCTCTTTTTCATGTGCACCACACTATACGCCTTATCTCCACAAATGTCTTCCATAGCCTGAACAAGATCGCTTACGGATGCAAGTTCGTCTTGTGTTTCTTCTAATTGTCTAACTATTTGCAGGAAAGCTTTCTCTGATGAATCTTCTTTTGGTCGTCCTGGTGTCGTTCGTTTGACCTCTTTGTTTGCTTGCTTCGAGACGGGGATTTGCTTACCAGTTCTAAAATTAACACTACATGTTTGGTGGTATATTGCGTCTGCCGCGTGCAAATCTGATGGTGCAATGTTGAGCCTCCTCAAAACGATTTCGGACCATTCATCATTTCTTTCTTTGCAGATGTTTCTAAGGGTGTTAGAAAAATCTGTTGTCCTAACAGGAAACACGTCAATTCCCCTTTTGCTCTCTGAAAATTTTGCAAAATATCCACAAAATAAACAGTTTTTCTGGAACTCAAAATCAGGAGTAGAAGATCTTAAGTCACGAGTTGGCTCGGGTATCGATACATCCTTTTCTCGCATGTCCCTCTTGATTGAGTTAGCATTAATGTAATCACGTCTACATTTCTGATGAACCTTTTGTCCTGGAGTTGTGACAATTGTATCATTTCTGGTTTGGCTGGTCCTGTTAACCGTGTTACATCCTTTTTCTCTTAGTTGTGTTATTTCTTCACCATTTTTTAGAGACACCCGACAAAAAACACAAGCATCCATCATTACCTAAAAAAAAAGAAGATCAAACTGTTAAGATGAGATTCAATTATTTTGATTTTGCTTTCATATTATTTTTATGATTTAAGATTTGTTTTGAATACAATATTAAAAAAGTTATGTTGACTTATAGCCAATAAATTATTCCAATGTAGTATCTGTTCTCAATTGAATTGTATAATGGTATTTTTGTTGAATATTAATTTCCCTCTGTTAGTTGATTAATAAATATTCATTTTTTATCATTTGATTTTGTTTTGAAATTGTCTCATCCTGTCCTCCCTATTTTTTTTTTATTTCATCCTAGCCCCCATACTAACATGAAAAAAAAAATGGTAGCTCCATAACACAAATTGTCTGCATCGATTTTGTATTTGATTATCGGTACAACTTCATTTTTCCATGAATTAAATCGGATTAGATTGTAACCTTTTTGGCACTATCGGCGTTCCATAGTTTTTTTTTTCGTCGGCAACTCCTGGCAATAAGAATAAAATTTCCTTTTTTCGGGACTATTTAATGTATGTAATGTATATACTGTAGTCCAAATATAAAAAACAGAGCTGTTTTGTATGTGATTTCTGGTTTAGAAACCTCGGCAAACCGAAATGACTGGACTATAAGCGGCATTTTCACAGGAGTAGAATATAAGGTCAACGTTTGAAACTGTCCCTGGAACAACGTCAAAATCGTCGTTTTATTAGGAACGTCGTGTAACGCAAAGTGGCACCAATACCGTGCGTAACGTCATATATATTTTTTTATACTTCTTTATTTAGATCTATATTTTGTATTTTTTTTAAAGATAAAATGAAATCTTCGTTGACGTTTACGTGAAGAGTGCTTTCTTTCACGTCCGCACTTCTATCGAGTATGGCGTGCCAAATAAACATTTTGAAAAGATAATTATTACGGATCAATAACAAACATTATGTAGTCAGACGACATAAGACACCATGTGAGAATTTTAAGAGAAACAGAGCTGCATTTTTCTCACATCTACAATGGAAAAAAAAACAAAAACGACAAACCAAATATTTTTTAAATCAATATGAAAGCCAGTAAATAATATGAATCCGTTGTCAATATTCAAGATATATGTAACTTTAATATTAATATAAATCTGATACAGAATTTAACAAAAGTCATGTTTAATACGATTTAACAATTATGCAAGTAATCATAAAATTTGCTCTGCATAATGAGTTTAATAACATATTGCACAGAAAGAGAAAATAAAAGTACGACGTCGTGTGAGAAGGCATGGCATATATATTTAATGTCCATTACAGTTATTAACAACACCTTGTACAAATATTATTTTCGAAAATAAAAACAGTTTAATAAAACAAACAAAACTACTTTTCTTTATTCAGTAAGAAATATTTTCTGTAAAATTCTGATCTTGCATATGGAAATTTCCTTCTGTATCATGATTTTGACATGATAAATGATTTGTCTGGATCAACGACATATGTATGACAACAATACCCCCTCCCCCTCCCCCCCCCCCCCCCGAATCTGTCACTGTACTACTGTACTGCACAAATGATACATTCCCGAATATCAATATTTTAACTATTATCTGTTTAAAACCAAACAGGGAAGACGGGGGGGGGGGGGGGGGTTACTTTCTTTGTAAAACTTTTGATATCTAAGATAATAAATAGTAGATAGGATGACATAACATGTGGGTATATCATTCTGATTTATACATGTATTTGGTTTAGTAGATATGTGGTACCGGTACTGATATCTAATTGATGTACCAGTAGTAAATTGTAAAAATAGATTTAAGAGAGAAAAGACATTGATAAGCCCAACTGCCCAACAAAATATAAAAAAATGCCTATCTATCATCTATTGTGGAGCATATATTTAAAATTTATTGGAAGTGAACATTAAAAAAACAAACAAAAAAATTGAAAACAATGTAATAATCCGTCCTCGAGTATCAGTCAAACAGCCCTTACCAAAAAATGTTGCATTAAATTGCAATGAATTATGGATCTTAAAAAACTGGAACATAAGACGTAGTAAGCATGCTGGCGAACGTGAGCTCAGACTTTTTTTATTCTGTAACTCTATTTAAAGTCATAATAAACAAGTGACCGGTGAAAAATAATGTTATTCCAATTCTTGAACCAATGCATACAAACATCATAGACAAAGTCTTCTGTGCACGATTTTATCATTTTTTTTCACATAAATTTCGTATAATCGTCAACTTTTTTTTCAAGTATCGCGTAATAACAGGAAAACTATCTCGTAATTACGAGATAAAAATTAAACCGTTTGAATGGTTTTAAACTATTAATTTAGGGCCCTTTATAGCTTATTGTTCGGTGTGAGCCAATGATCCGTGTTGAAAGCCGTACATTGACCTATAATGGTTTACTTTTATAAATTGTTATTTGGATGGAGAGTTGTCTCATTGGCACTCACAACACATCTTCCTATATTTATAAGAGGAGAAAGAAATGCATAAATAAAAGAGTAAAAAAACCAACCCAGTAATATTTACAAATGATTAAAAACAGTTTAATTTTGATAGTCCATGTATTTCTCTGATCAGCAAATGGACACCCAATGTAAACAATGATAATATTTTGAAAATAATCGCCACATTTTTCCTATGGTAAGTTCTGGACAAACATATTTTACAACCGTAAACAAAAACTTTTAAATGCGCATTTTTTGTCGTGTTTTAGAACAGTCAGTCGCAATCCATTGACGCACAGCACATGTCTTTCACTCAGAAAAATCCAAAGATACCCTTTAAGAATGGTAGAGATTTTAAATTGTATAAATTGTTATTTTCTATTAGCTGCAACCATGCTGGCCTTAACAATTTCATATCAACGCAAATTTATTTTTACTGTTTGAAAAATGCTCGATTTCGTTTTAAATGCAATATTCGTTTGTTTTTTTTTTGACGAAATAATATCTCCTTTCTCCCGCCTCTCTTCTCCCTTCTCCCTCCCTTTTCTCTCTCCATTACCTTTTCAGACATACATTTCATTAAAATCCATTAAACATTCAGAAAGAGTTTCGCTTAGAAGATTATAATAATACCATACATTAAAGTAAAGAGTATCTCCCCTGTAGTATTTAGAACTTTCTTGTGTAAATATTTCTTCAATATCCATCCAGTTGTTCAGGAGGAGATGCGCTTAACAGAGATACATTGATAGAAGTATAAATCCCAAACTATAAACGCAGCATAATGTGTGAAAATACGGGGAATTTTTGTGACACTTTCAGTGCAATTTCGCAAGAAACCAATTCGTTTTAAAATGGTTGCCGAAAAACACTGCTTGCAAAAAATAAAAATAAAATTCTTTTGGAAAATAATACAGGATATAATTTATCGAAAATACATAGTACAAGCAGTCGTTGAAAATCAGACAGAAAATGATTTTTGTAATGGAATTAACAACGAGGAAGAATAAAATTGTCCTTGAACTTGGTTAATTTGGCGCACAACTTTCCCTATACATGTATGTCCCAAGTGTAACAAGTTTTGGAATATTATTGGCATGATTGGACTGTACAGAAAATATGGTTCCGGAAGCTTGTAAGAATAGATTTCCAAAACTGTTAACATATAAGCGCAGTTTACACAGGACAGCAACATCAGAATTAGGAAAACGTTAACAAAGGCCTGTCATTTTGGGATGTCAACAGTTAATGCGCACCCGTTAGGACAAACTAAAATTAGATCATTCAGACCCTGTTACATATTTGTTCTTTCAATTCCGTATTTTAAAAATAATTTTTTGAAATTTACAATCACACGATTCATTAAATAAAACCCAGTGGCCCAGAATAAAGGAATAATCGGAATGTTGATTAAGGGAAACCCAGAAAAGCGCTCCGAACTCCAAAAAAATATTAAGCGATATATTTGTTTGCCTATATTTCTTCAAATGCAGAAACAAACTGCTTTGTTAAATAGAACACAATCATAAACGCTTATCATATATTTTGGTCCCTCGACAAAATGATGCGAGCGTACTGTTTTACCCGTGTCCATTTGACCATCCGTCCCTCACGTAATCGGTGTATAGGATGTAGCTTTGGGTTTATACAACTTATTTCGAAGTGCTACATTTTCTTAATGTCAACTTTAAAAAAATATATATATATATATCAAAAGTGCGCTTATTCAGTCAAGACTTTTTTTAAATGACAGTTTGCTAAATTTGGTATTTTGAAAATATATAAAGACACGCAGAGCACATAGTCCGACTTCCTCCTTCTACAGTGTACAATTTCAAGGTGGACATTTTATAATGTACCGAGTGTTTTGCTTATAGAGGATGCATGTATGTTCTCGGATTTTTTTATTGTATTTTCTTTCACGAATGACAGAATGTTGAACTTACATTTAATACAGTTTGAAAGGTTTGTCTGCAAATATGCACACTACCCAAACGTTTACATCATACAGAGAATATACTATATTAAAAACATGTATTAGTTATCTTTCACTTTTACAACTGATGGAATGTTTTTATTAGTAACCTTTTTTGGTGGCTGCATTAGAAATTGTATTGTATCGTCCTGAACATGTCTGAAATATTTGCCACTTGACATTTGCAACCTCAAATCAATCAATTCAAATTGTACTGGAAAATCACTGTTCACTCAATAACATCTTTAAAGCAGAATGTGCACCCTGTTAGTTGGAAATAAAACTAAATCAGTAAAATTAAAAGGAAATTTACAAAACCAGACAGGGAAAATGAAAACAAAATAACAAACACCATTCAGATCCCGTTACATGTTTTTTCAATACCTTTCAGATAAAAGCACGTTACTCTATATAAGTAATGTCATCCTTATTCTGCCAAATTGTATGCATATCGGTTAACTTTGAAGCAATTTATCTAAATAAAAAAAAGGATGGTGACATGTATCTCTACATATTCACCATGTTCACGGGCTCACAAAAAAACCCCACTTGAAATTGTTTTTTTAGTCTTTCTCCATATATAAGAGATCGTAATGAATTAGTGACGAGGTTCGGAATATTGTTTTCGTTAGTATGCCATTTTGGGGGATTTTCTGCGACTGTCATACAAGTGAAAGGTTTGACTAGCCATTTCCCATTCCTAATTAAATGTCTTTGAAGTATGTCATAGCTCCTTCTGATTTTGGTCAAAATTCAACGGTCTGCTAAAATGTCACTTTTAATCTATGAATATTAGATACTGGAATATCCTGTTTTTCTGTCTCAAATATGTCTATTTTAGTCATAAAGAAATTAGCCATTATCTAGCGTGAAGATAAGTCTGTCGTCGGATCCCAGTGAATGCCGGAAATACTCTCCGGTCTGCAGTTCGTTTACAATTGCGATGATTCAAAGAAAACGACGAATTAAATGTTTGACTGTGAGCGTACCTATGTCACACTAAAATATTTGAACTGTATCAACATATATATTCAATGATCATGAATTTCTGGTATATTATCATCGTGGGCCGTAGGTACGCTCATAGTTAATATACAGAAAAAGGTATATGTATGGAAAATGCCATTTTCTGACTTTTCGCGAATCTTGATGAACTTTCTGAAACAGAGCTTGTATAATATCATTAAGAGTTCTCTGGTTATGGGAGTTGTCCTCCGGATAGCATTTTGTCCAGTGGATAGCTGGACAATCCTTAACCAGTTTTTGAACAACACAATTTAATCTCTGGATAGCAATCCAGTGGATAACTTTATCCAGCCTTTTGAACAACCGGGCCTTGCCTGCCTGTCATTACTGGTTGGGTACATTTGCTCTAATCCAAATAATTATGATGCATGTAGCTATTAATTTGGAGCACAGGGGCTGCGCATACATACTCTCAAAAGGAACATGAAACACGTTATCTGGAGCTCAACAAACACACAATTTGGAGCTTGACATATGATGTACCCTTAGCACCCCCCCCCCCCCCCCCCCCCCCACCAACTTCTTCTCCCACAATTAAATCAGTGTGAAGTCCATATTATATTATGTTCTGCTTAGTGCTGGTGGTATTTGTCAACTTTTAATTTTACAGGGAGGTAATGGGTTAATTTTATGCAATGTTTTCTTTTTTATTTCACTTGTTTTCGTGTTTTGACGTTTTTTCTCTCAATGTCTCGTTTATTCTTTGAATGCCAATATCCTTTGATCTACCGACAATTTACCTGTAAAATAATGTTGGCATTCGAGGAATAAGTAAGTAGTTATCCCAGATTCAGATTCAATAGTTTATTAAAGTCTCACCACATACAACATGATTAAAACAAGATACAATTATAAAATTAATTATACAGTAAACATAGTTAAAACAATTAAATACATGTATGTGCCATTCTTAAAAGAATTATGAGACTATTAAAATACAAATAATACTTATTCGTTTTATAAAATACTACAAATACAGTAGTTAATGATATAAAATACTGTTTCTCCTTGTTAAAATGTTATTGCAGGTTTTCGCAACAATATTACAAATATTGGTATTTTTAAACATATATATAATTTTTTCTTCATCAGACAAGTTTAAAAACATATCATTATGACACAATATATCAATAAAAATTGCATGTCTTAGATCTTCATACAAGGGACAATTTAAAAGTACATGTTTTTCATCCTCTAAAATATTACAGTTAAAACAGACTCTTTCGTCCAGATTTTTTCTTTCATATCGACCAGTTTCAATTTTTAATGGTGCTACACCACATCTAAACTTTGAAAAAGTACTACGATGGCGCTGTGGCATTTTCTGTAGCAAATATTGCTCAGTGTTATAAGTATGTTTAAAAAGTTTATATGTTCTCAATTTACAACCGGTACTATATGAAAAAATTCTTGTACACCAGTCTTTTTTATATTTATCAAACATTTTCTCTTCTAACTGAGATATACTATAACTATCAAGAAAATTTTCATTTATTTTACAATATCTTTCAAAACCAAATGATTTCAACATCTCCATAACTTTGTAGCACCAATTTTTTAATTTACAACTACCTTTCATCACTGACCATTTAAAAACTTTATGATTAATTCTATTATTGTCCTTTTTTGTACATTTGGACCAGTGTCTAAAAATATTTATCCACTGTTTAACACTGTCCCAACAAAAGTCAAATCAATCTTACTAATTGAACAGGCAAATAATAGGTAAGTAAATCTAATCCAAGTTTGTCAAGTTGATGAAAATCATTTTTTGCTGTAACTGCTTGAACAAATATGGATTCTCTTAAAATGAACTTTTGGAAAGTGTTGCATCACAAAGTCAACATGTGAATATTGTTAGAAATTCCAGTTTGCTCAAATTCTACAATAGCCTCTTTGGTCTTTGAAGGTTTTTTCCAATATTTTATAGTTATGTTTTCTGTGATATCCTCCTACATTACTACATAGAATTTCTTGAAACTTTGTATCACGTGTTAGATAACTATTTTGTTTAGTTTTTGTCGGATATTTTTGGGGTTGTAATACTAAACCCCTTTTTGTTTATTGTAAGTGATTCATAAGATGATAATGTTTAGGTGTTTATTATGATCGTAACTCATCGAAATTCTTGTTTCCCTATTAAATGGATTTCCTTAAAACTTTGTTAAGTTTCCAGCTTGGAAGTTATCAAATTTACTTAATTAGTTCTGATGGTTTTTAAAGTTTAATTACTAGAAAAAAGTCTTGTTCAATTGAAAACTTCATATAGTTCATATTAAAAATCTCTAATATCGGCTTTTTTTTTGTTTGAAATAATTGTATTTAACTGAAATGTCTTTTTCTCATTGTCTTACTAAATATTTCCATTCTCAAAATATTTTTATTTTCATAAATAAAAACTAATAAAAATGTTTCCATTTTCTTTCTTTCTTTAAAATTCATAATAATTTTAACCCGAATATTTACTTTTTTTTTTCTTCAAAAAGTGATAAAATGTTGCAATTTTATTAAAATTACTAATTATTTATAACAGTTAAATACTTATAAAAACATCTACTGTTATTATATATACGGTTCATTCAACCTATGCCAACATTTTAAAATTTAGGTATAAAATTGTATGAAAATATGTTGGCATAGGTTGATTAAAATATAACAGATTAAGTGTTATATTAACAAAAAATGATTAGAAGCCAATCAATTTACAACTAGTTTAAAATTAGCATAGAGTCTATACACTCACGACTATTTTTGTTTTTTTCCTTGTAATTAATAGACAAAATAAAGGCAACTCTATGTGTTGCTGATCTCTTTTGTATTATAAATTAAGTAAACATAATAAAACAAATTGATGATTGGAGGTTGCTTAAGATCCAGTGGCAACTTTGTCATGCATGTTCAGGTTTTCAGGATATACATGTACCATTATCATGTGAATATGTATAGATTATAACATGGCCTTTTCCATATTGGCCCTGGTATCATCCTGAGACTCCCATATCGGCCTCGAGGCTTTAGCCGAGGTCCGATATGGGTCGAGGGATGATACCAGGGCCAATATGGAAAAGGCCATGTTATAATCTATTTATCACATATCTAAGTTCTGCAGAATAGAGACACAAAGTTCAACTATTACAATTTAATAAAACATAACAAAAGTGTCGTTTTAAAGGACGCAATGACGTGACTTCATTTGGAATCAGGGCACAATATCAATATCGTCTTTTTTTGCCCCGGGCAATTTTGAGGTTATTGCATATGCAAAACCCAACGTATTCGTAACAAATATGTGATAAAATACAATATATACTGAACATATTTAATGATATTTTTTCTAAAAGAAGAATCACATCAAATGCATGGAAATAATGAATATAGCCCTATTTAAAATCTGCTTCACATTGAAAAGTGTATTTTTTCACAGTTCAGCATTCATGAAATAATTGTGTTTTGTATATAATTGTTTTACTTATTACAAAAGTGTTTTTTTCTAGTTTCCATGTATTCTATTATACAAATACACATAATTAAAATTAAAATTAAGATATATATATATCAGATTAAAGCAGGTACTTAGGTGAAATTAAAAGAAAAATCAAGAATTTAAAATTTAAACTTTAAGTCAGAAGAGCATTCAATTTGATTAAGGGACAAAATAAGCTACAAAATATTGATTAGCTATGAAATTCTTTTTTGAAATATATATTTTTTTAAAAAGGCGAGAAAATGCTAATTCATGCAGACTTTTACCTTATATTTGCATTGGTTATAAATGGCTATCAAATCGGAAAGAAACATATCTAGAATCTGCTTAGATCTTAGTAAATGACTTTTCATGAGCTAATGAAGTCTTACATAAAAAGAAAATGGATGTAATTGAGCAAATCATTTTACCCTGTAAAGTCCGAATATCGGACAAAAATTAAAAAAAACCACCTAAGTATACATCCATTGAAATATTTTTGTTGGCATTCAAAGAATAGGTAACATATAAAATGTTGGCATTAGAGGAAGACACCGTCCATAGTACACGGATGCCCATCGGCACTGTCATTTTCTATGTTCAGTGGACCTTGAAAATGGGATAAAACTCTAATTTGGAATTAAAATTAGAAAGATCATATCATAGGTCACATGTTTGCTAAGTTTGAAGTTGATTGAACTTCGACTTCACCAAAAACTACCTCGACCAAAAACTTAAACCTGAAGCGGGACAGACGGACGAATGGACGGACGGACCAGAAAACATTATGGCCATAAATGGGGCATACAAACCCAATAATACTTGTAATTATAATGGTAATGTAACGTTTGAATGAGAATTGTACCACGTGATAGTAGTTTGAACTGGACTGGCTTGATATCATTAAAATCATTAAAATGTTTAAAACACGGATATTATAAGTTGCCCTTCACAGAGTCCTTATTTACAATCACTTTGATATTTCCGTAAAGTTGTCAGGCGGTCAAAATCAAAACAATGAACGCGAATTAAGTGAATTTTTCGTGCTTTCGTGAGTTTATTCTTCTTGAAATAGTGACATTTTAACTTTACGTAGGAACCTAGAGTTCAACGACTACACATACAAGGTTTGGACTTGCTTATTCTTTGGAAAATCAAGTTTCAAATTTAACCCCGGCAACCTGTTTTCGTAATGACCTTAGTAGCCAATTTTCAACACGAAGTCTGCAAATTTGACGTTTCAGCCATTTTAGCCTGTATTTTACACGGCAAAATTAAAAGCCTCTCGCTTCGATTTTCAAAATAGCTCAGGAACCTGTATTTTTGCAACAACAGTCATTATGTTTCGTTTAAATGGTGTATATTGTTGTGTATATTCATTTTCTGCCCCGGCAACCTGTCTATCACTTAAATTAAAATTAAAACAGACATTTTTTCAAAATTCCCTATCATTTTAATGTAATTTCCGTGACCCGAATCCGATTTCTTTAGTATAATATTCAAATAAGCAAAGTGGCGTTGATTTCTGGATATGAAGTGTTCAAAAAGGGTACAATCATAATATTCGGACAACTAGTATGTTTGAGTTTTTTTCTTGCTTCTGAAATAAAACATTGCATGCTCAAACTGCTCATAGATAAAACACAGAAATCATTATATGCACAGAATGTGAAATATGAAACAAAATTGAAAGTATAGAATATTCATTCTGTTTCTGTTATTTCACACCTGAAAATGTTTAAAATATTTGCCACTAGAAGTTAAGCAACATCCATCAATCAATCAAAAAGTAAAATCACAAACCTACTAAACTCCGAGGAAAATTCAAAAAGGAAAGTCCCTAATCAAATGGCAAGCAAGCATGCAAAGCACGCGAGCATTCAATCAAGCAATGTTATTGTCAACCATTATAGCGGATAACAATATTGTAGATGAAATTAAAAACTCTTTAATGTGGAGAAACATAGGAAAACATGAAACCAATCCCAACTTGCCTAGTTCATCCGGAGACCAGAAAACTAAGACACAGAAGATTAATGTGGATTGTTCTAGTTCTAGTCGTGGATTATTCATGGGGATCTTCGTTCTTGTTGCTTCCGTCATATCAATGATTACATTCTTCGTTTTAGTTAGATCAACAACTTTTGTGATACTGCAATAAAAATAGAACACTTGTCTAAAGTGGCAATTCACGTGTTGACTTCTGTCGCTGTCATTTTGGCCTTTCACCGCATGCAAAGTCTCAAATTGAACTATGACCAGAAGTTAGATCTCGAAGAAACACTTATTTTAGTGTTTTTGGGTGGAGTTTATATGTTCGGGTTTTTCAGTATTGTTGCATCAGCCTTTGACGACCATGAATCGAATGGACTGTTGGTGACTTTATCATGTGTTCTTGGTATGTTTCAAGCCACGATATAAACAGTATTTCTTCTCCACGCATTGAGGAAGTCAGCATTGCGGAGGGAACAAGAACGGATTAAACCTTGGCGGGAATTCGTAACGTTTCTGCTCATGTGCAATATTGCATTGTGGGCAATCAATACCTTTAAGGTACAGCGTACAGAGGCAAACCCAATACAGTTTCACTACTATGGCTCTGTAGCTTGGAATATTTTTAATGACATTTCACTGCCGTTACAAATATTTTTCCGTTTTCATTCAACTGTATGCTTATCGAACATTTGGAAAAGGCATGGAAAAGACGTAATCATAAAAAAATACTCATTTATGACATTTTGACTGCTGTTAAGTTCTACATTATAAATGATATTGATAGTGCTAACAAAATTGATGATCATATTTGTTGAGGTTAAACGTTATTAGATTCTGTGGCGAAGTGAACTTTGAAAGACCAGCCATTCAAGTTCATTGTTGACGCCACATACTCGTGGTGTTAATTTGACTCAGCAATTTGTTTTTGAATAATTGATCACAGAAAGGTGGAACGAAGGTGTATGTTATATATTATTAATCATGTCTATGTGTGGAACATTAGCAAACGTGTTAACTTAAGATTTTGCCCGATATTCTACGAATTAGGAAGTTGATATAATAATACATTCTTTGGATTTCATCTTCTTGATAAACTTTCCATGCAGGTACTGTAAATTCAGAAATTAATGCAAAAAGGCAACGTATCAAAAAAAAAATCACATTTATACTTTTAAGAGTATGGAAGAGGTTTTCTTTAAAAAAAATTGCAATCTCACTAACTTAATCTTCTTTTTTTTTAAATCAGGAATCAAATAATTCCTGATTAAATAACAAATCACATAATTATTCATTTCTGAGTTTACACTATTCTATTTTATGCATCATATTTTAAGGCATTTTTACACAATTAACTTTTTCTCACTATGTGTTTTGAAAGACGTTTTACATAAAATGGTGCTATATCTCATTAGAAACGAAGACGGTAGCTAAAAGGCAATAACTGTGTTATTGACCATAGGCAGTCTTGTTATTGTACAATATTAATAAAAACACTTATAGTATTCGTTATGTTCATCAATACAGATCATTGGCCATTATGTAAATTCATGTATTAAATTATTCTAATATTTCTTTTAAAGTTTTATTGATAAAAATGAAAACAACACTGACGTTCTTGTATATATATAACTGGAGAACATGACTATGCATTGCCGAATATCAATGTTACTTTTATATACGTTGAACATAAAATCAGTTTGTCAAATTAAAAAAAAAATGATTAAATAAAGTTAAATTTGGATAATGATGTGCATATTGAGAATTTTCTTCACAATACGAATTAACTGAGATTAATTCAAAAACATGTTAGAAAGACATTATATTTTTGCTCCTGGGTTGTAAATGTAGCTTATTAGGCTGATAACCATGTATCTCTTTTACAAACTCGCTTCCCATATCCCCCCCCCCCCCAAAAAAAAAAAATAATCTTTTATTATCACCAAACTAAGAAATTTTGCGGTTTCAAAAATTTAAAATAAACACTTATCGCGCTCTTTTTGATGGAAGCCGAATCTGGTTCCCAATTGTTCTATCCGGTTGTTTTTTGCTCGCAAAGAAATGCACCGGTTACCAATCGAATAAATGTAAACATGGCTAAAATAACACAACGAAACTCAAAGGATCAAGTGAGCTATTTTCACCAATTTGCGTCTTTCGTTCATTTTCATTGTTTTGTCCGTTAACATCTAAAAATATTTAGTATAACATCACAACATAGAAAGACGCACTATAAAATATCAATTGGAAGGCTTAACTCAATATAAAAACGTAGCAATACATATCCATTTCACGTGGCTCTACTTATACATACCGTTATTGTGTTCTGGTGCTATGGTAACTGTTTGTCTTCTTTTCTATCAGTTTTGCTAATGTGTTTCGTCTATATGCGTTAGAATTTTTTTGTAACATATTTGTCTATTTTTATATAGATTAAGATTAAAACACAATCATGATGAATGCCAAACCCCTATTTTTGAGATGTTAACCTAATGTATCTCATTTGTTTTGTTCATAAATGATTTTTTTGTGACTGTCATACCAGTGAGAGGTTTAGCTTGCCATACAACCAGGTTTTATCCACCATTTTCTACATGAGAAACTGCCTGTACAAAGTTAGGAATAGGACAGTTGTTATCCATTCGTTTGATGTGTTTTGTCTTTTGGTTTCGGATATTTGATTACGGAATTTTCGTTTTGAATTTTCCCTGGAGCTCGGAATTTTTGTTATTTTACTTTTTTTGAGAATATACAACCTATGTCAAGCAACTAATTAAGATTAATATACAGGATGCATTTTTACCAAATGATATATACATGATATATTTGTATTACTATACTTGTCAAGAAAACCGTTCTATTCAAAACTAGACAAATCCCAGAAGAAGTGTATGGCGTATACCACTTTGTGTTTTATAACTTATTAGGACGTAGGAAGAAAGTAGATTTTAACAGATTTACAACGATCGTTAACCACCATCAGTCTGTTGGTTTCTGAATGAAATGTGAGATCTATCGGGGATTTGATCTGGTCTTTATAGTTCAAAATAACTTTCACTTTCCTTTTATCTTTTGATATCATAAAAATATTGTTCGACATATATCCAGCAACATAAACATTACATTTGCCATCAACAGCTAGACCTCTTGGATCCTCTAATTCATGACTGGAAAAAAATAGTTCTTGCTTCCCGTCAGGTTGCACAGTATGTATTTCGTTGTTGTCGAAATTTGTCCAATATATTGTCCCAGTATTACTTAAACAGGTAGTTTTAATTTTGAAAGTTGTGACAGTTTCAGAAAGAATTTCTCCACCAATGTTGACCATAAACAATTTAGTGTATCCCGAATTTGCACAAATTCTTTCAGAATTGGCAGATACAGTCCAACAGAATCCGCTAGGGGTTTTTATAAATTCATTTTCATGTTCATAACTCATTATGTCAAGGTATATAATTTGAAAACCGCGATTGTCGGCTGCAACAAGAATTCTGTTAGCATCGTACAGTGTTACACAACACGGTTCATACTTTAATTTGATGACTCCAAAATGAACGCCATCATCTTTAAAATAGTGTAGTGATTTAGTATTACTATTACAGCACAGTAGCATATCCGCAGAAACAAAACAAGCACTATTCACTAATATGCGTTCAGTGAGCAGGACTGCTTCGAAAGTTTTATCATGCGTAATACAATTGTATGTTGGTGTTGACATAACCTGCGATTGCAGTACTTGGTCTCTCCCGATATTAAAAGTTTGTACTTTCATTGATAATTTACCTATTTCAGGTAGTATATCAAGCAATATTTGTTCTGTAATTCGTGATTTGAATTTCAATTTTACCTTATGACTATATGCTAGAATGTCGGTCTCGTCGTTCTTTGTGCTTTTATCCCAAAATTTCACTGCTTTTAAGAACTGATAGTCCGTACCGCTTTCTTTAAGCCATTTGATTTCATCGGATCTTTTGATGAGGCGCTTTTCTATATCTTTTATCTTTTCTTTATCATGTTCAATTCTCTTCTCACATTCATTTATTTTATCGTTTAAAATGTCTTCCGTTTCACTTTCAATTTTATCGAGATAATCATTTATCGTTTTCCGCACTGTCGAAATCTTATATTTAATTTTGTCTTTCTTACTCGACAGGTTATTGTAGTCATGCGTCTGCCTCGTTGAAACATTGCTTATTTTTCGATTCAGTTGTTCAATTCTTGTTTCAATGTCTGTTAATGCGCTCCCATATTTGGCATCCTTGATTGCTAAATTAATGGAAATGATCGATTCGCATTCACTGTGGTGATTCCTGACACATTCTTTACAAATCAAAACATCGTGTTGAATGCAAAATTGTATAACTTTTTCATCTGCATGATAATCACAGTAATCCGAAACTTTATCTAAAATATCACCTGCATTTGGATCTTGTCTTGTCCTATCGCTCATATTAGAATTTTCTTCCGTTGACTTATTGAAAGATACACCTAAAGCAAAGATTAAATCAAATATAATCTTTTCTTGTGTTATAACGAGAAGGAGATACCATACCGGTGCATTTGGATATAACACAACATTCATATTTTCATGACAGTAACGAAGTACCGGTTACTGGACAGGATATAACATCGGGGGCTTTTATTCCAACAGCAGAGGTATCGAATTATAGGTAATATTTAAGTTATTCTAAAGACAATTAAAATGACACACAGGTGTGACATATTTCTCTGTAAAAATTTAATTGATACATTTTTGATCCATTATGTCGAGATAATAATGGTAGATTAAATAACTCCGGGTTTAAAATACATTAAATCACATCTGGATCCTCACCGATTTAAAAAGTTTATATTGAAGTAATATATGAATCAATATTTTTATTGTAGAAGAAAACATACATATACATGTATACATAACTATTGCGATTTCTTTAGTATTTTTCTCAAATGTTTCGTCAAATGAAAGTAGAAGACATACCTTGCAGATATAAGTATCACTAGTACCATATGTTGTGCGTGTGAAACGGTTTAGTTTGATTGACAACACTGAACATTCAGTATTCGCGATTGTCATGTAATATTTAAACTATTTTAATGTTTTGTAATTTTACATTTAATTGTTGTGTTCGTAGTCATATTTCATCTCTCTGTGGGTCATTTAACTATTCAAATCAATTTTGTATTGCCAAATAATACTTCATAATGTTTGTGATAATACATTTAATGAAACCATGGTATAAACATTGATTAAGGATAATATAACATTATAAACGATGCATACAACTATTATATACAAGATCTATTATATACAATTATAAGCTCAATCAATACAGATATGAATTTGCTTAAAATGATTTACGCTTAATATAAATTAAACCGATAAATAAAAGTCAGTAGAGCGTTGCATTTTGTGTACTCATTTTGTTATGTAAATATTAAACGTTCTTTCACGTCATGATAAATACTTATTGACAGATACAACGGATACACATTTGAGTAGTATAGGGTGTAACACGAATTATTTTTTCTATGGGACTGCATGTGAATGAAAAAATGACAATAGAGCTAGATTGAATCACTAGCCCTATACAATAGTGAGTATTTCAAACATAAATTAACGTTAACTTGTCTATTTCTACATTCGATAGGCGCATGAAAAAGAAATATGTGTCCCGTTGATGCAGTATCAATATCCGAGGAAATGCGTTTCTTTAATACTGGATAGCTGCTAATTGTGACATTCCGTCAACTTTTAAGTTAAGAGAAAGTTTGTAAATTAAATTTGCTGATGTGACTTATTAAACCCATTACGATCTTTGAACCAATGTCTTAGGTCGAAACAAATCCTCATTCAGAATATTTGTATGCCAGATAGTAAAAATCATAGTTTAACATATATTCATTTTCCAAATTCAAAGAAGAAAACTTTGCTAATTATGGCCTTTTTTTGAAACTTAAAATGTTTTTTTGAATCCATACATTATCATTGAAACTATATAAAACACTATTATAACACTTGAATTTTCCTGATGTTGTAGGTTGTTAACTTTTAATATCATGTAAGCTAAATAATGATCCACATAAAAGTATGGATGATCTTATTGTACTAATTATCATTGGTGACGTCATTATGACCCAACTAAAGTTAATTTTTTTATACGAGCTTTACTGTTAGGTCTTATGTAGAAGAAAAAAACCATGCGTCTAGCGTACAAAACTTTCATACTTGTATCTATGGTGAAATTATTTCGCGAACTCTGGATCGACTATATTTTTGAAGTAGGACTAGTCAAAACCACCATCTTTGGAAAATGTCAACTCGGAAAAAAAGTCTTTGCGAATTTAACAAACAGATATGCGCACCAATTCAACGTTAACTAAACTATGGTACACGGTCGAAGTCGGTCCATGTGTGCTTTGGTATTGTTTTATAATTACAAAGTTATGTTGCCGTACCTGCTTTACCGATGCAAAAGCCATTCAGATATTTTAATGGTTAAATATTTGAAATAAAATACATACCGTACAGTTAAAGAACAAATCCAACCAGTGTGCTTAACTGGATTATACATCAATGACGCTATTACTATAAACTGAAATCTGATAACTATGTCGATTGTTTTGTATAGTTATACACAAGTCATTGAATATTTAAACTTTATTGTTGTCATATTTATACGGAAGCCGATAAGGGCCATTCAAAAAAAAATTAATTATGTCGTAATTTCGACATAACATGTCGTTTTTAGGACATCGCTATGTCGTAATTTCGACATAACATGTCGTTAAAACGACATCGCTGTGTCGTAATTACGACATAACATGTCGTAATAACGACATCACTATGTCGTAATAACGACATCACTATGTCGTAATTTCGACATAACATGTTGTTAAAACAACATGGCTATGTCGTAATTACGACATAACATGTCGTAATAACGACATCACTATGTCGTAATAACGAAATCACTATGTCGTAATAACGACATCGCTATGTATATGAAAGAATATGTATTATGATTGCCAAGAGACTAAATGACACAGAAATTAACAACTATAGGTCATCATAATGCCCCCGATAATTAGAAAAGCCCCCGCATAGTCAGCTATAAAAGAGGGACGAAATATACCAAAGGGAGAGCCCCCGAAATGCTTTGTGGCAGACAGTGTTACTAATTAATAATTAGCTCCCTTGGTAAAACTCCAAATTTCATATTTAATGTATTTCATTGTTATAATTTACATGAAGCTTAATAAGTGTATATTTGGTAATTGCATAGCTTTTGCTATTTGAATTCATTGGTTAAAGATATTTATTTATATTGTAAAGTTTAATATTTGTATCGTCGCAGAATCTTTGGTTACCTTCTTTGGTTACCTTCTGTGAGAAACTTAAATATTTTATAAATCCCATTTAAGTTTAATAGGGTACCGACCGTGGAAGGGCTGCAGAGCCAGTCAAGGTCTGTATAAACTTCTACTTGTTGGAAGAATAATGTGTGGAATGTACGAAGACTGACATTCAGTCTACTAAGGCAAGGCAAGCTTTCCACCTTTAAATAAATAAGCGCAAACTTCACGCCTTCTTGTAATAAGGGTGGATTGAAGTATTGATTGCTCTTATTCTACTGTCAAACGTTGGGCACCATGTTCCTACAAACCCTAGGATTTAAAACAGAATCTTCGAAATTTCATCCGCAAAACAAAATTAAAATGTTAGAAAACACGAACCAATATTAAAACAAATTCAATATATGTTTCAAATTATGTTTTTACAGCTCTTGATCATATACTAAGTAATATCTTGTATATTTGAGGATTAAAATAACAAAGCTATGTGAAAAGAACGGATGTCAAACGTTACATTTATGAAAAACTGTTTAAACTCTTATGAATAGTGATCCTATTTCTTATTCTCTGATCTTCTTGATTATTGGCAGAAACAACGACATTTGTCGGTTCTTTGTGGCGTTAAAGCAATTTTTTTTGCCAATTTGCATTTGACTCGGTGGCTTCATATTAAGCTGGAATAAGAAAAGTGTCCAACGACGTTTTTCGTTAACTCAACGACTGAAAATGAATTTTATAAGTAGATATAGCAGAAAATGAATAAAAAGAGTAAGACAATAATAATATCTAACAAAAGGTCAAATATGTGCCTCATTGTTCGTGAGATCAAATATTGCTGATTCAATAAAATCTTTTCTACACAGTCGTTTTTCAAACGGTAGCCGTTTTGTCCAAGTTGATATTTCATTTTTCAAAACAGTTAACGCGTATTTTTTATAATTGATCAAAACAAAAGTTAGATACACGAAGAGTAAGAAATGCCAAGATTCTGTTCTTATTTACTACATATTTGGGTATTAAAGGAATAAAATGCTTCCACACATCACAAAACGGTGGCCAATTTGTCCAAACGTCTGAAAACGTCTAAAATCCGAAAGACGCTAATTTCCGACGTTACATGTGCTAAAGTTTCAATTAAGGTAGATAGGGTGTCTTCCTCCATCTTGGATTTGAAAATACCAGAAAACAAGGTCTAGATCTTTAATAGAATGTGCAAATTTTTAGAGTAGAAGGTAATCCATGTGTAAGAACTTCCACTTCGATATAGAATATGACATGTTTTATCATATTTATGGTTGTATTTTACAAAAAACGGAAAACTTTTGTTTGGTCAATTTTGTTTCCAACTTTGCCACATAAGGGGAGGCAACTCAAATACAAGTGCAGATAATTCAGATTAAGTTACTTTTACAATAGAAAGTGTTAGGACTTTACCTATTTTATAATGTAGCAAGAAAACGGGTCCGGTTTCTTTTTCTTAACTGAAAGCATACTATTAAAGCCATCTTCTCATATGTTATCTCAAAATTCTATTGTGTAAATTACACTTTTTTGCAGAAAATTGGGATTTCCATGCATAATCTATACAAAAATTGTCAAAATGAGAATTGAAATTTATGTTGTGGAAGTATTCCGAAATAGATCATTTAAAGTCTTCACTTCAGTAAGGTGCAATCACCAATATTAAAAGACTTATACCAGTTCACGGAATGTTTTACTTCGCGATTTGTCCTGCTATTCATGTTATAACTGTCGTGATGAAAGTAATTCCTGTACTAGCAAAGCCGGAACTTTTCGTCAATATAAACTTGTGCATGAAATGGAGGTAATTGAAAGACGAATCGAATCCCAAACAGCTACGAAAACCGTTTCATCGAATTAAAAAAAACCGGGATTATATAAGCTGTTTTTGCGGACGATCCAGGAGTAGATTACTATATTTTAAAATGTATATCAGAAGTTAAACGCTATAGATGACTTGGGAAATAATTCTCAAGCCAAGGTTCAAGTAATTGAAGGGGTGTATTTCGACAACTTATGTGCCAGGAAAAATACAATTCTATTAAAATTCAACCAAGGGTAAAAAATGTTCGATTTACTTGCAGAGTGTCAGATATATTTGTATTGGGGTTGAATTAAGATATAGAAATTATACAATGACAGATGATACGCACCTTGAAAGTTAAACATCCTATGATAAAAGTTTTGAACATCTAAACAAAAAAAATTTCATGGACAACCGTACCACATCTTCCTATATCTAAGTCCGTCCCATCTTTCCTTCCTACATTACTTGCGACAGTACTGCATGTTTAGTTAAGGGTAAACATTATTAAATCGATTTCCACAACTTGAGGTAATTTATGATAAAATGACATCACAAAACGAACAGAACCAGAATCAACCAACATATAAAAAACCGAATAAAACTTGCAAAAATTAATCGAAGTCAAAAACCTTCTTCGACGCCGCATTTTTTAAAAGTGTAACGTCGTGTTGTAGGAACATCGTGCCCAACGTTTGACAGTAGAAAAAGAGCAATCAATTCTATAATTCACCCTTATTACAAAAAGCCATGTAGTTTGCGCTTTTTTAAAAGGAGATGGAATGCTTGGCTTGCCTTGGTAGGACTGAATGTCAGTCCTCATATAATTCCACATATTATTCTTCCACCAACTACAAGTCTATATCGACCTTGACTGGCTATACGACCCTTCGACGGTCAGTAACTTATTAAACTTAAATGGGATCTATAAATATATGAGTTTCTCACAGAAGGTAACCAAAGAAGGTAACCAAATATTTAGCGACAATACAAATATTAAACTTTACAATATAAATAAATATCTTTAACCAATGAATTCAAATAGCAAAATTTATGCAATTAACAAATATATATACTTATTAAGCTTCATGTAAATTATTAACAATGAAATACATTAAATATGAAATTTGGAGTTTTACCAAGGGAGCTAATAATTAATTAATAACACTGTCTGCCACACAGCATTTCGGGGGCTCTCCCTCTGGTATCTTTCGTCCCTCTTTTATAGCTGATTATGCGTTTTTTTTCTAATTATTTGGGGCGTTATGATATGACCTATAGTTGTTAATTTCTGTGTCATTTAGTCTCTTGCCAATCATAATACATATTCTTTTGTATGTATAGCGATGTCGTTTTAACGACATGTTATGTCGAAATTACCACATAGCGATGTCGTTATAACGACATGTTATGTCGAAATTACGACATAGCGATGTCGTAATAATGACATGTTATGTCGAAATTAACACATGCTGTGTCGTAATTACGACATAATTTTTTTTTTGAATGGCCCTTATCGGCTTCCGTTTATTTATGACTTTCTGATTATTTATGTATGATATTTGAAGTGTTGATCCATAAAACATGTAAATTTGAAATAAATTTATCAAAAGCCTTAGCAATATCAAAATATATTTAACTGTTGAACTATGATATTACCTTTTTATGCCGTTGTGAGTCATTTATGCATGCTGACTCCTAACACATATTTTGAGTATAATCATTATGAATCCTTGAACATTGAAAATAACAGACACGTCATTTTGTTAGATACATTCATCAATACCTACTGTTATCTGGATGATATTTTTTCATTAAATAATCCAGAGTTCTCTAAATATACTACCGAGATTACTTATTAGTAAAGGTTATCTTGCCAATGTTGTATTATATCTTTGAATATAGTTTACATTGGCACTAATATCGATTTTGTTATCAGCAAATTAAAACATAACTACTTTGTTTTCTTTTCAAACGGGATGTATAAAGACACACATGCACACGTTCATTTTTATTTAAGAAGAGGTCACCTCCTAATATACTACTGCCTGTCGGTACATTTATTTTTGCCATTGCACAAGTCGTATTCTTTGGCAGTCCATAACGTTACAATACTAAATCACTGGGAAGTGTTTTAGTTGATTTAAGTCTCTGATGCATGTTTGTGTTATATCATCAATGGTTTTGGCTTTTAAATAGCTGTCAGTAACTGCGGGAACTCTCAAATTGTACTTTCTTGTTAATTTGACTTGTTGATACTGTTTGTAATCCTTTTTATGCCCCATTTATGGGCATTATGTTTTCTGGTCTGTGCGTCCTTCCGTCCGTTCGTCCTTCCGTCCGTTCGTCCGTCCGTCCGTTCGTCCTGCTCCAGGTTAAAGTGTTTGGTCAAATTAGTTTTTGATGAAGTTAAAGTCCAATCAATTTGAAACTTAGTAAACATGTTCCCTATGATATGATCTTTCTAATTGTAATGCCAAATTAGAAATTTTATCCCATTTTCATGGTCCACTGAACATAGAAAATGATAGTGCAGATGGGGCATCCGTGTACTTGGGACACATTCTTGTTTGTTATTAAATGTTTACTTATTCAAGGTAATATCTGGTCTATAGCTTTGATAATTGTTTGGAATTACATTTTTTTACTTCTTCGTTCTATGAACATTAAAATCATTTCCTTTCTCCTTTTATTCTACATCACAGCTCCGTTTCCTGTACATTAAAAATACGAAGTTTTATCTAGCTCCGATTTTATAGTTTTATTGTTGATACTCACCCCACATGTACCAAGTTTTAGAATAGTTTTATTGATATACAAGAAATTTCTTGGTGTTCCTAAACGGAAGGTTATACAGACAGAAGAGGGAAAAGAATACCTAACAACAAAATTATTTTCATTTACCCATGTTTAGTTTTATTTCAAATGGCTGAAATTGTTAAACATCTCATAGCGGTATAAACCTTTTCCTTTATTAGTCATCCCTAATTGTTATTAAATTTGTATTTGCATTGTATTAGAGATCAAATTTATTCGTTCAGTGAATGTTCATTTGTTTCACTATCTAGTTTGATTGAGTTAAGCCATTTCAATTGATATTTTATAGTGTGTCTTTCTATGTTGTGAGGTTACACAACTGTTTCAGATAAGGTTGACAGTTTGGTACCATTAAAAGGTTAGGACCGCTGCAATTGTTTGCAGCTGATCTAAGTCAAGAATTTGATGTCCAGTAGTGTGTTAATGTGGTTCATAAGTGTTTCTCGTTTCTCGAGTTTTATATAGATTAGACAGTTGGTTTTCTCGTTTGAATGTTGTTTTATTATTTTTTTGGGGGCCCTTCATATGTTGCTGTTCGGTGTGAGCAACGGATCCGTGGTGAAGACCGTACTTTGACTTATAATGGTTTACTTTTATAAATGATGACTCGAATGGACAGTTGTATCATTTGCACTCATACCACATCTCCTTAATCTATATATAAATTCAAATCTCAGTTAATTTTTCATTGGTTTTGCGGCATTATAGCATACTAGCGCAATACTAACCTACGATCTTTTGAATTATCTCAATATGTTTAAAATGACTTAGCGTACTGATCAATATATCGATGGTTTCAAAATGTTCAATTTGTTTGGATTATTAGTACATGCATGTGCAAACCGGCTAATGATAAGTTGCTCAAAGAAACAAGAAAAGACGCCTGCATTCTTATTAAGTCCATACCAGTTTCACATGCCGTTATATATTAACACAGTGTACATATAGAATATATGTGGTATTAAATATGTGTAAAAGAGTTACGCATATAGAACGATAAAAAGCATTATTCACAACTAAATATTACATGCACGAAGAAAGGAAAAATGAAATGTGTTTTTATTGTTGTCAATCATCACAAAGCCAGACTTGTTATCAAATAGTCCATGTCTATGTTAGCCTTTATTGTTGTTGCAGTTCAGTGTTTCTGCTGTTTTATTGTTTTCTCGTGTAGTTGATGTGTTTTCCTCAGTTTTAGTTTGTAATCCGAATTTGTTTTCTATTCATCGATTTCTGACTTTTGAAAAGATGTAAACTACTGTTACCTATAATTGGACATGGTAAATATTTTGACTGCAGAAGTAGAATAAAACAAACATTTATGGAATTCTCAAAAACACTTATTAAACAATTACAAAGACAATAAGAACGATAAGAATTTACAATAAAATAGTGATAATGCAAGGTTTGTTGCATGTGGTAACACCATGAAACATTTACTGCTGAGCTAAGAGTGTTTTGGTTGAAAAAGGCCCCTTTATTGAATTTAATTGACAAATTACAAAAGTAGGTTAAGTATCATACGTTAAATTCTTATCCAAAAATAAAGATTTCCGGGAGCACTTTAAAAATATTGATGGAAACAAAATTTAAACCTAAATCGTCCTGTTCTTGTTTCGTGAAAATCAGTCATATTTCATTGCATATTTTTCGTAGTTTACAGTTAACGGTAACGGTTGTGATAACTTCAGTTTACGGGGAATTATAAATGGTAAGTCCATTATAGTAGCCGTACAGTTGTATTGTTCTTGTCCATTCGTTTTTTATGCGTTTTGTTATTTGATTTTGCCATGTGATTATGGACTTTCCGAATAGATTTGCCTCTAAGTTCAGTATTTTTGTGATCTTACTTATTAGTATAAGCACATTTTTAATTTAATGGAAGTTGGCACCAAAGCCTCAAAAGTGTTTCATTGACATAAAAATGTCCGAGGAATCTAAATGTTTATGATTGATCACTTAAGCTTCAAAAGAAGGGCGAAAGATACCAGAGGGACATTCAAACACATAAATCGAAATAGAACTGACGACGTTTCTTGATTTGATAATTCGAAATTGCTATCACTTTACTTTTATCTTTGAATATTATTGAATCTTTTTACTACTAATATCCGCCCACATAAGCCTTGTATTTTCTATATAAACATCTTGACCAATGATTTAAGAACAGATATCGAATTATCCTTCTTTTCTTCAAATTGATAATTTCGTGGGTACCGATTTTTGTGGATTATTGAAAAATCGTGCTATCGTAGATATTTGATTTCGTGGTTTTGTTAATGTCTGCATATTAGCTTATAGAAAATTTCTACTTTGTTGAGTCTTGAAAATTGTAGAATCGTGTTTTACTTAACCCACGAAATTCACGAAAATTGTTAACCCATAAAAAATAATCAATCCCCAATAATTAATATCAGGTATGGTTTTGCCAATGTGTTTTACTCTAATGCCACGTAAAAGAGGGAACAGTGTAACAAATTGAATTATATACCATATACTACACGGCTCATTTTCTTATCCAATGACATTAACATGTTAAAATACTGCGACAAGTTAATAAAATACAAAATCAAATATTACTAGTACGTTAGTAATTGGAAAGTTCTGGGTTCGCAATGCCTTTTAACCTAATTACTTAAAAATAACTGTTAAACTTATTTGAATAGAGCGTCACTAATGACTCATTTGTTCACAAAACCTAGTTATTGCTAGCTATGCATCCAGGTATAATGCACCATTTTCTACATAAGAAAATGCCTGTACAAAGTCAAGAATATGACAGTTGCTGTCCATTTGTTTGATTTGTTTGAACTTTTTATTATGTCATTTGATAAGGGACTTTCGTTTTGAATTTTCCTGGAAATTCAGCAATTTTTACCACTGTTCACCAATATGATTTGTCTTGCTTAACTAGCTAATTGTTTTCTATAATAGTGTGAATGAAGGATACAAATTGACAATCAGGTTCCATCTACTTATTCTATATTGTTTCTTTGAAGTATCAATAAAATTCAAGAAATGTCACTTATACAACTTAACAAATATAGCAACGTTATGAAGCCTTTAAGAATATTTCATAGTATTTCGTATTCTAAACAAAAACAAATAAAACTCAACATATTGTAAAAAAAAAGTTGCCTTTGTCAAACATAATAGTTATCAAAGATACCAGGTTTATAATTTAATACGCCAGACGCGCTTTTTGTCTACATAAGACTCATCAGTGAGGCTCAGATCACAATAGTTATAAAGCCAATCAAGTACAAATTTGAAGAGCATTGAGAAACCAAAAATCAAAACAAGTTATGCCAAATACGGACATTTTAGGTAACGCAGCATCATATTTTATTGATAGGGCATCTGTCTACCAGAAACCATGCAAAATCCAAAAAAAAATTATGAAAGGGGTGGTGGAGATTTCAGCTGATTTTGGGTTCCTGACAAAGTATTAAGTACATCTAATGGACCCATGGTTGAAAAATGACATTATAGGTCAAATACAGTAAATACAGGGTAATTCTATTTTGGTACCAAATTTGCTTGAAATCTTGATGAAAATGGACATTTAAAAAAAAATATTGAATTGTTCCTAGTATTACATGTCAAATCTTTTTGTTTTGCCTTAAAATTTAGATTTTAAACTAAAATTAAATGCAAGTCGAATCTTATTTCGCCTTTCATTTTTTTTAGTATTTCTATTGAAAAAAAGTTTTTTTTCACAAATTCGATTGTAGCCTGCACTTCAAATGTCCATAAATCCTCAAAAGTCACTCAAAATGAAACAATATTTGGTCAAATGTTATGGTTCACAATAAAATAAAATTCCTGAACTGGAATTCCGTTGCAAATTATTTTTAAACTTTTTGAATAAAAATAAAAAAATCTGAAAAATTTTACCTTTGATTACTTCCCTTTATCAGAAATTGTTACTGGATTGACCAATTAGTTTTATTGATCTTATTCTTAGTTATGATATATATATCAGACAGTAAAGAAACAATTCATTACTACATGTACTATAAATTCCTTAACTAATTCAACAATTGGTGTCTTGATAGCTGCTAAGTCATGATTAATTAACTCAATATACATGATATAGATGTAAACTTCGATGTATTTTAATCTAATTCTTGCAAGTAATTTGGTTATTTAAAAAAGATTTGATATTACAAGATAACATCAAAGTAAAAATCATAAAGGGGCAGAAACAACCAAATCCATTTCTTTAAAACTTCAAAGTTTGACCTACATTTCACACTTAACTGACTTCAGTTTTATGTTCAAGATCATTTAAAACTGCATGCAAAATTGTATATGCATGTGTCTTGCATACAGTAAGTACATATAAGTATTTTTGTACTTAAGCACCAATCCAAAATCTGGTCACTGTAACCTATATTCTGAATGCTTACTTTTATTTAAAAGATTTATGTCTGTAGTTATAATATAGACAGGAGCCAGTTATGTAGAAGTTGCTGTATGATGTTTCTTATGTATAATTTTGGACAGAATTGATAGACCATATTTTTTCATTGTTATGCATTCACTCTTACTAAATTGTGTGTATTTTGTTCACTGTTGAAGGTTGTACAATGACATTGAATTGCTTCAATCCATGTTATTTTGACTCTGTTGTAAAGTCTCATTTAAAATCATCATTCTAAATTCTAATAGATTCATTTTGAATTTAGATTACAATGTTATTCAGCAGCTTACATTGGTGGTTTCTTGTATTGTTTCAGAACTTGCCATCTTGCATTCTTTCTAAAGTGTCCAGATCTAGAACAGAACACTTCAAATGAAGAAAAAAACTACATTTTTTTGAAAATTCATTTTTTATTGGATTATCTCCCTTTGTACCATGAAAATGAATTATTTATGGCCTCTTTTGTGGTAGTTAGTTTACATACTTTGTACTTGTTTAAAATAAAAATGCTTTAATCAAGAATTAAAATTTACATTTGTTCAGATTAATATTTAAAAATTAATTAATTCTCTATTAAAAGAATTAAGACATTGTAAATTGTGACATTTTGTGAGAAGAATAAATGAAACAATAGCAAACTATTTTATAAAATGCATTATAAACTCTGTCACTGATCAAATCTGTTTATAATTTAAATGGACTGAGAGCTTGGAAGTTTAAAAAATATGCAATTTTAAAATTTTAAGATTTTAAAAATGCATCTTTCTGGATTATCTCCCTTTGTACCATAGAAAAAAATATTAACACTTTCTCAGGTAATAATGACAAATCGAGTAATATGGTAACCAGTAAGCAAGAAAAAAGTTGCAACATGTGTTTAGATTTTTTACATTTAAGACACTTAACTTTTTATGTTGGATACTTCAGAATTTTCAATATGTTAAACGTGTAATTGAATTCTTAAATTTTTTGAAAAACCAGACTTAATTTTAGTTTTCTGCAAGTTGCAATGATCTCTAGAAAGAAAATAATTGATTTTACTCTTAACGGTGAAAGAGACAAGTTTACTATAGGAATTTTTAGTGAAAAAAAAATACATTCAAAAATCGTCTTTGTGCAGCTCCCCCTTTTTTTTAGCCTAATGATCATTATTGTTTGTGACCTAAAAATCTTTTTAACTTGAAATTTTCAACTCAAGTTACCTAAATGGCATGTAATAATCTATATAATTCATCTCCTTATTTTATAAAGCTTTTTTTCATGGAAATATGAGGTTTTCCATTATCTTATTGCTAAATTACAAAAAAGGGGGGGCTCTCTGAATGACCAAATTTATCTATAAAATTAATTTGCAACCGAATTCCCTTTAATATATTTTGAACATAATACAATGTAATGCTCTTAAAAAATTTAGGACTAATTAAAGCGTCTTTTGGGCTGTAGTGTCTGTTTTAGTGCAACTAAATCATTTTATGTGTTGGGCAACCCCCTTAATTTCTATATTTATTGTTATGTTTAATGAAATTATGTGATTTATACTTCATACACATGCTATCTATGCTATAAAAGTATTTAAACACTCAGAAGTATTATAGTCTTTATTATTATTTGAGAAATTTATGAAGTCTCTGTACTTCATTAGGAGCATCTATATATGAACAAGAGAAAATAACAAATTCCTACCGTTACCATGGTTACCATTGATGTAAGGCCATCAAAATTGTTGGACTTTCATAGTTAGTCAACCTGATCATTTAAGCAAAGTTTCATCAAAATCAAACAACCTTACATGGAGCACCATCTATTTCTACATTCGATAGGCGCATGCAAAAGAAATATGTGTCCCGTTGATGCTGTATCAATATCCGAGGAAAGGCGTTTCTTTAATACTGGATAGCTGCTAATTGTGACATTCCGCCAACTTTTAAGTTAAGAGAAAGATTGTAAATTAAAATGTTTTTTTGAATCCATACATTATCATTGAAACTATATAAAACACTAATTATAACACTTGCATTTTCCTGATCTTGTAGGTTGTTAACTTTTAATATTATGTAAGCTAAATAAAGTGATCCACAGAAAAGTATGGATGATCTTATTGTACTAATTATCATTGGTGACGTCATTATGACCCAACTAAAGTTAATTTTTGTATACGAGCTTTTCTTGTTAGGTCTTATGTAGAAGAAAAAACCGTGCGTCTAGCGTACTAAACTTTCATACTTGTATCTATGGTGAAATTATTTCGCGAACTCTGCATCGACTATATTTTTGAAGTAGGTCTAGTCAAAACCACCATCTTTGGAAAATATCAACTCAGAAAAAAAGTCTTTGCGAATTTATCAACCAGATATGCGCACCAATTCAACCTTAACTAAACTATGGTACACGGTCGAAGTCGGTCCACGTGCTTTGGTATTGTTTTATAATTACAGTTATGTTGCCGTACCTGCTTTACCGATGCAAAAGCCATTCAGACATTTTTAGTGTTAAATATTTGAAATAAAATACATACCGTACAGACGAAAAAACAAATTCAACCAGTGTGTTTAACTGGATTATATATCAATGACGCTATTACTATAAACTGAAATCTGATAACTATGTATAGTTAACCTATAGCTGTATAATGTAACCTATGGGAGTGCAACCCACGTATAAATCTCAATAACCGAAAATTATACCATAGCTATCCATGGTATAATTTTCACAATTATACCATGGTTTTTTTTTGTATAAGGTATTCTAAAGAAATAAAATTTAAGACCTGGGCGCGGCCGCCTGAATTTTTTGAAAGAAACAACAAAGTCAGTGTGGGGCCACTAAGCTAAACTGACCGCTTTGCACCAGCTGAAATAAATGATTGCTTAGGGTGGGAATCGAACCCACATACACCAACTCTGTTCTCCTATATTTTAAATGAACCTAGATTCGCTCCCAGAACAAACAAGGAAAGTTTTAAAATATGTTGATTTTCGGTTATTAAATTGTAAACTTTCTATAGGCTCCACTGTACAGCTACATTTACTACATGAATCACATTTAACCGTTTGTTTTGCCATGGTTTTTTTTTTTGTATAAGGTATTCTAAAGAAATAAAATTTAAGACCTGGGCGCGGCCGCCTGAATTTTTTGAAAGAAACAACAAAGTCAGTGTGGGGCCACTAAGCTAAACTGACCGCTTTGCACCAGCTGAAATAAATGATTGCTTAGGGTGGGAATCGAACCCACATACACCAACTCTGTTCTCCTATATTTTAAATGAACCTAGATTCGCTCCCAGAACAAACAAGGAAAGTTTTAAAATATGTTGATTTTCGGTTATTAAATTGTAAACTTTCTATAGGCTCCACTGTACAGCTACATTTACTACATGAATCACATTTAACCGTTTGTTTTGCAAGGCGGGTTAGTCTTTAGGCGATGAAGGGGAAAGGAAGCACGCCCCTTTTAAAGAACTTTAAATATGGTAAATAAATAAACTATTTAATAGTATTTTCAACTGTTGGCTTGCTTTACCCCCACCCCCACTTTAAAAGTGTTTGATCCTCTCCCGGTTTATTAAACACTGCTGACATCTAGACTTTTAATGAAGCTACTAGATGTTTGACCGTTAAAATTAGATGGCGTTTGTTTACTCTAAACAGGAATTTATAAGTTAGATATACTGTTCCAAGCTCTAAATGAGCTATCCCGTTTAATTAATGTACGCCATGGGCGAGGGGGGATAGAACCTTTATCAGGACTCCGGAATCGGGTGTTTTTAAGATCGGGATTTCGGGATTGACCCTTTCGGGATCCGGGATTTCTTTTTTTCGAATTTCAGGACCTCGGGATTTCGTGTTTTTAAGCCCGGGATTGCGGGATCAGGACCCCTCCTACCCTCCCTCATGGGCTTCTGGTTTCAAAGTTAAACGTGGAATAATTCATACAAACTGTCAGACAGATTCTTGTGAAATTAATTTCCTCAAAATCATAAATTAAAATAAAAAAATTAAAGCATTTCGACCATTTTGAAAACAAATATTAAAATTAAAAAACATACCCTTTTCAGTTCAATTGTACGTAAGATTGGGATTGAAGCAATCTTCCAAAATATCAGAAATCTGTACTAGAAGTTTCTTATGTCCTTATCCAGAGCATCTAAAACATTTTTTTCGTCACCAGTGTAAAGATGCATCCATCACTGTCGAAAAATCTTTTCAAACTGATTACCCGCTGTTTCTGAAGCCCGTGCTAGTTTTAAAAAGAAGGCGGAGCCTTAAGTGTAAGGTCCGAAAAGGGTTATTTTACAGATTCTTACAGATAAAATAATTTCGAAGTAAACAAACAAAAATATATGAAATACACAATTTAAAACAGCGAAAGATGCAATAGGTTAAAACAGATATTTCATATTTTTTGGAAAGTTTTGTGGTGTTTCGTAAATTATACCATAGTTTTTACTGAAACCCCTCGGCAACCACACTCGACTTCGTCTCGTGAGGTTATTGCCGGAGGTTTCAACAAAAGCTATTGTATAATTTACGAAACACCACAAAACTGTCCAAAAGATATGAAATATCTATAACTTATACACAAGTGATTGAATATTTAAACTTGATTGTTATCATATTTATGACTTTTTGATTACATCTTTGTAATGTTTGAAGTGTTGATCCATAAAAGATGTAAATTTGAAATATATTTATCAAAAACCTAAGCAATATCGAAATACATTTAACTGTTGAACTATGGTATTATCTTATTTATGCCGTTATGAGTCATTTATGCATGCTGTCCCCTAACACACATATTGAGTATAATCATTATGAATCCTGAAAATTGAAAATAACAGACACGTCATTGTTACATTTGGAAGATACATTCATCAATACCTACTGTTATCTGGATGATATTTTTTCATTAAATAACCCAGAGTTCTCTACATTTACTACCGAGATTACTTATTAGTAATGGTTATCTTGCCAATGTTGTATTCAGATCTTTGAATATAATTTATTTTGGCACAAATATCGATTTTGTTATCAGCAAATTAAAACATAACTACTTTGTTTTCTTTTCAAACGGGATGTATAAAGACACACATGCACACGTTCATCTTTATTTTAGAAGAGGTCACCTCCTAATATAATACTGCCTGTCGGTACATTTATTTTTGTCATTGCACAAGTCGTATTCTTTGGCAGTCCATAACGTTACAATACTAAATCCCTGGGATGTGTTTTAGTAGATTTAAGTCTCTGATGCATGTTTGTCAGTAACTGCGGGAAATCTCAAATTGTACTTTCTTGTTAATTTGACCTGTTGATACTGTTTGTAATCCTTTTTATGCCCCATTTATGGGCATTATGTTTTCTGGTCTGTGCGACCTTCCGTCCGTTCGTCCGTCCGTCCGTTCGTCCCGCTCCAGGTTAAAGTTTTTGTTCAAGGTAATTTTTGATGAAGTTAAAGTCCAATCAATTTGAAACTTAGTAAACATGTTCCCTATGATATGATCTTTCTAATTTTAATGCCAAATTAGAGATTTTATCCCATTTTCATGATCCACTGAACATAGAAAATGATAGTGCAGATGGGGCATCCGTGTACTTGGGACACATTCTTGTTTGTTATTAAATGTTTACTTATTCAAGGTAATATATGGTCTGTAGCTTTGATAATTGTTTGGAATTACAATTTTTCACTTCTTCGTACTATGAACATCAAAATTATGTCCTTTCTCCTTTTATTCTACATCACTCCTCCGTTTCCTGTACATGAAAAATACGAAGTTTTATCGAGCTCCGATTTTATAGTTTTATTGTTGATACTCAACCCACATGTACCAAGTTTTAGAATAGTTTTATTGATATACAAGAAATTTCTTGGTGTTCCTAAACGGAAAGTTATACAGACAGAAGAGGGAAAAGAATACCTAACAACAAAATTATTTTCATTTACCCATGTTTAGTTTTATTTCAAATGGCTGAAATTGTTAAACATTTCATAGCGGTATAAACCTTTTCCTTTAGTTATTCATCCCTCATTTTTTTTTTATTAAATTTGTATTTGCATTGTATTAGAGATCAAACTTATTCGTTCAGTGAATGTTCATTTGTTTCACTATCTAGTTTGATTGAGTTAAGCCATTTCAATTGATATTTTATAGTGTGTCTTTCTATGTTGTGAGGTTACACAACTGTTTCAGATAAGGTTGACAGTTTGGTACCATTAAAAAGTTAGGACCGCTGCAATTGTTTGCAGCTGATCTAAGTCAAGAATATGATGTCCAGTATTTTGTTGATGTGGTTCATAAGTGTTTCTCGTTTCTCGAGTTTTATATAGATTAGACCGTTGGTTTTCTCGTTTGAATGTTTTTTTATTATTTTTTTGGGGCCCTTTATATGTTGCTGTTCGGTGTGAGAAACGGATCCGTGGTGAAGACCGTACTTTGACTTATAATGGTTTACTTTTATAAATGATGACTCGAATGGAGAGTTGTATCATTTGCACTCATACCACATCTCCTTAATCTATATATAAATTCAAATCTCAGTTAATTATTCATTGGTTTTGCGGCATTATAGCATACTAGCGCAATACTAACCTACGATCTTTTGAATTATCTCAATATGTTTAAAATGACTTAGCGTACTGATCAATATATCGATGGTTTCAAAATGTTCAATTTGTTTGGATTATTAGTACATGCATGTGCAAACCAGCTAATAATAAGTTGCTAATAGAAACAAGAAAAGACGCCTGCATTCTTATTAAGTCCATACTAGTTTCACATGCCGTTTGCTATTAACACAGTGTACATATAGAATATATGAGGTATTACATATGTGTAAAAGAGTTACGCATGTAGAACGATAAGAAGGAGTATTCACAACTAAATATTACATGCACGAAGAAAGGAAAAATAAAATGTGCTTTTATTGTTGTCAATCATCACAAAGCCAGCGTTGTTATCAAATAGTCCATGTCTATGTTAGCCTTTATTTTTGTTGCAGTTCAGTGTTTCTGCTGTTTTATAGTTTTCTCGTGTAGTTGATGTGTTTTCCTCAGTTTATGTTTGTAATCCGAATTTGTTTTCTTTTCATCGATTTCTGACTTTTGAAAAGATGTATACTACTGTCACCTATAATTGGACATGGTAAATATTTTGACTGCAGAAGTAGAATAAAAAAAACATTTATGGAATTCTCATAAACTGTTATTAAACAATTACAAAGACAATAAGAACGATAAGAATTTACAATAAAATAGTGATAATGCAAGGTTTGTTGCATGTTGTAACTCCATGAAACATTTACTGCTGAGCTAAGAGTGTTTTGGTTGAAAAAGGCCCCTTTATTGAATTTAATTGACAAATTACAAAAGTAGGTTAAGTATCATACGTTAAATTCTTATCCAAAAATAAAGATTTCCGGGAGCATTTTAAAAATATTGATGGAAACAAAATTTAAACCTAAATCGTCCTGTTCTTGTTTCGTGAAAATCAGTCTATTTCATTGCATATTTTGCGTAGTTTACAGTTAACGGTAAGGTTGTGATAACTTCAGTTTACGGGGAATTATAAATGGTAAGTCCATTATAGTAGCCGTACAGTTGTATTGTTCTTGTCCATTCGTTTTTTATGCGTTTTGTTATTTGATTTTGCCATGTGATTATGGACTTTCCGAATTGATTTTCCTCTAAGTTCAGTATTTTTGTGATCTTACTTATTAGTATAAGCATATTTTTAATTTAATGGAAGTTAGCACCAAAGCCTCAAAAGTGTTTCATTGACATAAAAATGTCCGAATAATCTAAATGTTTATGATTGATCACTTCAAAAGAAGGCCGACAGATACCAGAGGGACATTCAAACTCATAAATCGAAATAGAACTGACGACGTTTCTTGATTTGATAATTCGAAATTGCTATCACTTTACTTTTATCTTTGAATATAATCATTTTACTACTAATATCCGGCCACATAAGCCTTGTATTTTCTAAGATACCAGGCTTCTAATTTAATACGCCAGACGCGCGTTTTGTCTACATAAGACTCATCAGTGAGGCTCAGATCACAATAGTTATAAAGCCAATCAAGTACAAAGTTGAAGAGCATTGAGAACCCAAAAATCCAAAAAAGTTATGCCAAATACGGACATTTTAGGTAACGCAGCATCATATTTTATTGATAGGGCATCGATTTTGAATCTTCAAACTTCTAACTTTGGAACATTGTGGTCGATTTTTTCTATCGTTGGTTTCTTTGTTTTTGTATGCCATACCAAAATCTATAAGAAAAAAGAAAGGAAAAATATTTACTGAATTGTCATCTCGTTTAATTAATTAAATTCTGATTTCCGTTGTTTTTTTACAATTAATGTCAACCACGAATTTGGATATTTTACACAATTTATCGATACGATTTTCTACAATTTATATGTAAAAACACGAAAATCTGAAATCCCGAAAATAGTGGTTCCAAAGAATTTACGGGAGAAGTAATGTGAAAGCCATTTATTGGTCCATTGATCTCCTCCTCCTCCTCAGGCACCATTCCCTCCTCCCTTTCCGTTTTTTAAATCAAATCCTTTTATTTTTGTTTTTGATCATAATTTGTATTTGTCACAAGTATAATTATGGTTTCATGACAGGAATGAATTATAGTTATTATAATATTAAGATGGGCGTAAAGGGGAGTATCTGCATGGAAGAACGCGAAACAAAATTGCCATTTAACGATGAACGAACAATTGAAAATTCTTGCACGTTGATCTTTTTACCGATTTGACGAAACACGGAAAATAACTAACCTTTTGTCACGGCTGCACGTGAAATAAAAGTGTCAAAACACGATACATGAAACCCTTTACCACACTCTTTAATATACCTTTGTACAGTTATCAGCACGTGGTTCAATATCATCAACCGTGCAACATTGTTCTAAAAAATGAGTCTCCTCAAATCCGTTATGAAAGTCTTTCATACCAGTAAATCTTGGATGATACTTCCACAGAACTTTAACATTTATTGCAAATCCAGCCATATCTATTGGGAATTTTTTGTGAGTATTCCAAGCTGAAAAGCGCACAACCTGACAAAAGAAACATCATTTGTGTTCAAATTTCATTGAAAATAGTGTCATAGGGAGATAAATCACAGAAAGCACAGATTGCGTACCGTGTCAAAGTAAACCTTATGTAAAACACGATGAGATCAGCGGCGGATCAAGAACTTTTTATATATGAATCCGCCTTTAGAGATGTACTTAAAGTGTTAATATTTGAAATTACCATATATCTAGTTGTGAAATACATTTTCGAAGTCAAAGATATTGTCCAAGGAATGTTTCATTTTGTTTTTCATCTTTCTTATTTTGACAGGCGCTTTTATTACCTTGCCATTTTCAACTATTGGTGTCTCGTACTTTCTCCTACCAGAAAACCCAACAGGCCACATTGATAACTTTTTAGTGTATCGCAGCTGGAAAATAATAAATGTTTGAATTTATTTGCATTTCATTTTGTTAAATTATATTAAGTCAAGAAACTCCTTATTACTTTCCACTGTATTTGTGAAACGTTCATTTGTAGCTTTTACAGTTCTTGCACGGCGTCAAACCAAGGCTATTAGTTACAATAAAAGGGGCCCAGATGTAGCCACTATGAATAGTGTTATTCTGTGCAGTTAAAATAAACCAATGGTTCTAAAAATAAACTAGATTATTACACAAAAAAAATTAGTTTTTTTTCCTAAATGGAAGATAATACACACAGAAGAAGAAGTACACTTAACAACAAAATTATTTTCATTTTTCCTGTGTTTAATATGACGAAGGTTTTTTTTTCAAAAGTGTTATACTGTACAGTAAAAATAAACCAATGGTTCTAAAAATAAACTAAATTATTATACAAAAAATTTCATTTTTTTTCTAAACGGAAGCTTATACACACAGAAGAAGAAGTACACTTTTAACAACAAAATAATTTTCATTTTTCTGTGTATAATATGACGCAGGTTTTTTTCTTCAAAAGTGATGATTTTCTAAAAAATGCTTGACATTTTACAGGCGGTATCATATTTTAACTTTGTTTAAACCTGTTTATTTACCTTTTACCTTAAAGGGGCACTAGCTGTCAAATATATGATCACCGATTTGCCTCAAATTCTCATATTAGATTTTAAACAATGTAAAACATTTATCCAAACATCAAAAGTCTAAAATAAACAGTTTACAGAGCATGGGTAGATAATATGTAGGTTCGTTTCGTGTGTATTTTAGTCAGGACGCCATCTAATTATCTATCGATTTGACCTCAGATGACCATATAAAGTTATGAATAGATTAAACCAAGACGTGCAATTGGATTTTTATAGGTCTGTTTGGTTTTATTTTATAGATTAAGAATACATGTTTCTAATGGTTTTTAACCGTATACGAATGATTTTATGTGGATCGAATAAGTAATCAAGTGATTTACCGTAGTTTCATTTTCATTGTTGACATTCTTTCTCTTTAAATAACCGGTACATGTCCAGTGCATGCGTAGTCAATCTCTAGCTAGGGGTTAAATTGAGGTTCACATGAATACGGATTTAATGAGGTCGAATTATTCACTTGCAAGTGAATAACTAATTATCAATGTTTCTTAGCTTAATTTGAAAAATTGAACCATTTTGGCTGCTGAAAGCGAATAATTATTTCGTTATTTCACTGTCATTATTGATTGAACAAAAAAATCTTACTTTAGATTTTTTTTATATATATCGTAGCTAGTGTCCCTTTAATTATTTGTCCCTTTAATTATTTGTCCCTTGTAATTTTTATTAACTATGTATTTGAATTTAGGTATCACAGATCAAATTCAATCGTTCATTGTCTGTTAATTTGCGTTTTTTGATTGAGTTAAGCCTTCCAATTGATATATTATAGTGTGTCATTCTATGTTGTGACTATTGTTTCAGAAGAGGGATCATGTTTGGTATATTTTAAACGTTTAATTCCTCAGCAGAAGTTTGCACCTGTCCTTAGTCAGGAATCTGATGAACAGTGGTTGTCCTCTGTTTATGTAGATCATAGGTGTTTCCTGTTTCTCGTTGTGATATAGATTAGACCGTTGGTTTCCCCGTTTGAATAGTTTTACACTAGTATTTTGTTGGGCCCTTTATTGTTTGCTGTTCGGTGTGAGCCAAGGCTCCATTTCGAAGGCTAATACTTAGACCTATAATGGTTTACTTTTTATAAAATGCTACTTGGAGGAAGAGTTGACTCATTGACACTCATACCACATCTTCCTATATCTATAAACTACACTTGTTGACATATAATAAAGGCAACAGTAGTAAACAGCTGTTCAAAATTCATAAATCGATAGAGAAAAAAACAAATCCGGATTACAAACTAAAACTGAAGGAAACGTATCAAATGTAAGAGAACTTCGACACAACACCGAAACGTAACACACACAGAAACGAACTATAATGTAACAATGTCCATTTTCCTGACTTGGCACAGGGCATTTTATGAAAAAATGGTAGGCTGAACCTGGTTTTGTGGCATGCCAAACCTCCAGCTTCAATGGCAGTGTTAATTATAACATTAAAATGACAGGGTTACCATAAACAAACAGATAAATGGGAGAAAATATAGGACAAATAAACAAACGAATAATAGCCATCAAAAGGTAACAGGTTAAAAAATATTTTTATACGCCATTCGCGCGATACGTCCACACAAAACTATGCTCAGATGTAAAAAGTTTGAAAGCCATAACAACTACAAAGTTGAAGATCGCCATGAGTTCCAAAAAGTTGTGAGGCCAGGGTTATCTGCCTGGGACAAAAACATCATTATTAACAAAATAATACATAGTTTTGCAAACAGTAAATTTTATAAAATGACTATATAATAGATATGCATGATTCAACTGAAGTAGTGACTAGCTATAGAATAAAAAACGAATACCTTACAAAATCACAGTCCTGTTAGCCATAGTCAGTGCAACGCCCAAAGTGACGTCACATTTAAATATCTAAAACGTATTCCAAAAATCAGAGAACTCGCGTAAACTTTACTTAAGTACAATAATCATGGTAACGACATGTACAACTGATCATACAGAAACTTTAGTTCAACTTAGCTCTTTATAAAATGTGTGTTTACTTCATATAGTATGATGGTTACAGATTTATTTAAGCGAAACTTCACTAAGGATTCACATGAACAGCGAAATATTCTGAATGGCTATTCATCTTTACAGGTCAACAAAACTTCAAAAATATAAAATAAGTACAAAATGTTGTGTGATAAACTCATAAGAATAAATCGAGATATACAAATAGGTATAAGAAAATAACTGTTCACCAATGTTATTTATACAACAGGTATCAATGATATGTTGATTCCACTGCAGATGGAAGTTTCGTCCCCGAGGGTATCACCAGCCCAGTAGTCGCCACTTCGTTGTTGACATGAATATCACTTAATAATAAAAGGTCATTTTTATAAATTTTCTATTTACAAAACTCAAAATTAATCGAAAAACTGAGGGTTTTCTTAACCCAGGAATAGATTACCTTCTACTGTTCTAGTTAGCCGTATTTGGCACAACTTTTTGGAATTTTGGGTCGTCAATGTATTCAACTTTGTACTTGTTTGGCTTTATAACTATTTTGATCTGAGCGTCACTGAGGAGTCATATGTAGACGAAACGTGCGTCTGGCGTCTTAAATTATAATCCTGGTACCTTTGATAACTATATGTATATGTAGTCGATACTGTTGTTATAAATTTCCAAAGGGGTGTTTAGTAGCTCCTACTCTGAGACTCGCCTTGAACAGTTTGTTTTTGTTTTTTTTATCTTTTTTTTTCTGTATTCCCGTTTCGTCATTTCATAATCTAATGCATTTTGGATGAAATTGCAAAAGCGTACATTTAAACGTTTTGATTGAATAGTTACTTCCTAGACAATTGTAATTAAACCAATGACGGAAGGGTCCGACAACTTACAGAAAAGAGCGACGATTTACAGAGAAGAACCTTGAAGGACATCGATTTTGTTAGTAATCTAAATGGACTAGCAAATTGGATTTTTTTGTAATAAAAAGGTATTAGCAAATTGTAAATCATTTAAGTTTATAAATAGAAAGAAATTTTTCACATATTAAGAATTGAATGATTTTTTTTTGTAACTTCATTGGGGTGTAAAAGCGTTGACCGAGTACATTTTGTATGAAGCGCGGAAGCGCTTCATTCTAAAAATGTGCGCACGGTCAACGCTTTTACAACCCTATGAAGTTACAAAAAGAAGCATTCAATACTTATAATTACATTTTTTTAGCTATGATCACGGAAACACGAATTGTATATATTTTTTTAATTTAATTCACCTGTGCACTTTATTGTGTGACCACGTGTTATCATGGATAAAAAGGTTTATTGAGCGATGCAATTGCTGAAGGAATAACATGTGATCTGCAATTAGCCAATCAGAATAAAGTATAATTATGAAACATGCATCTAATGTAATTATTAGGATTTGAAACTTAATTTGAGAGGACTGCTGAACTTTTGTTTGCAAAATTCTTTTTTCTGACCTTCTCGGTCCTTTTCGATCCGCTTCGGTCCTTTTTTATTCTTTTCTGTAATTTGTCGTTGGACCGATGACGAAACGTTGTTTTCAAATGTGGTCCAAACAATGAAATTATCTGAAACAATTTAAATTATGCAACGGTAAACAATTAAATAGTTCTTACCTCTTCAAATATTTGTATATCATATGAATTGTCATCATCTGCAAAATAGACCACAGCTTGGACTGCTGGATTATGATTGGTCCTTATCCACCCAATCCCAGCATTCTTTTGGTCCGATGGATTGGTTTCTTGGGCAAAATATGTAAAGTTAATTCCAGATGAGTTCAGAAGTTTCTGTATTTTCAAACTAATTTGACCATCGGGTTCAACAACAATCCAGTGTAGCCGTTTTACTAATCGGAAAGCATTTGTAAGACGGGTCAGTTCGGCTCTTTGGACGAGCCGTTGATATGTTGGAGTTACTACATATATAAGTGGAATGTCATCCTGAATACTGTTTGCTTTTTTAGGTGACAAAACTAGATTACAATCATATTTCTGGGTATCTGAAAAGAACAGTAACTAGGAACAACAGCTTTAAAAAAGTCAAAAAACAAGCAAACAAAATATTGAATAAAACAAAAACAAGAACATATCTTAATCCTTATAATTCACGCATACAACACTAACATATAGATAAATCAAAGTAAAATCGCAGCCCTTTCCCGTAAAGAACCACTAATTGGGGGCTTGGTCAGAAAGAATAGCTGTATCTTTGTCAATGAATGAAATATTTGGGTAGTTTGGTGTCAGAGGAGAGATTGGGGATTTGGAATCAAGGACGAATCCTTGTTTAAAGTTTGTTTTTGATAATGACAAAATGTATATAAAACGTTAATACGAGGGCACATTTTTCCTGTTATTCAGATCATATTATCTGTTTTTTGTACTATCAAAATTCCGGGTACCAGTATCGTTTTTAAATGCAATTAAAGGAATGTTGAATTTTTCAGCACAAGTCAGGATAAGGTATTGTTTTGACATGAAATAACTGCCACGTTATTTGAACTTCATACAAAATAGCTACTTAAAATTAATACTTGGCATTGCAGAATATATCATAGAAATCAATGGGCTATGAATTAGTATTTTGTTCTTTAGCGAACTTTCAATTTCAACTTCGTTGTTTCTGGTGTTCTTTTCTTTGCCGCTAACAGTTGATGTGTTTCTCTCGGTTTTGGTTTGTATCCCGTATTTGTTTTCTCTCAATCGATTTATGAGTTTTGAACACCGGTATACTACTGTTGCCTTTTATAATGGGAACATCCACCTTCTGCTATTCATGTTCAAATGCCGCTTTAACATATATACTCCTACCTTTTGGAGTTTAGTATGGCGTTCATTATCACTGAACTAGTATATATTTGTTGAGGGGCCAGCTGAAGGACGCCTCCGGGTGCGGGAAATTCTCGTTGCATTGAATACCTGTTGGTGACCTTCTGCTGTTGTCTGCTCTATGGTCAGGTTGTTGTCTCTTTGGCACATTCCCCATTTCCATTCTCAATTTTATACTCCTACCTTTAAAATTTAACACTCGAAATATAACCCAAAATACAATTCCGTTGAGTAAAAGTTTGATGACCACTTGTCCTAATTGCATTTTTTGATGGAACAATTCTTATTTCACTTTACATTAATCTGTAAAAAAATAAAATAAATAATAATAATAATAATAATAATAATAATAATAATAATAATAATAATAATGATGATGATAATAGGTCAAACAAGAGATTCCGACAAATTTTCTTTCGTCTTCTGATTTGTTATTAAAAAAAACAATTTCAATTTCCTGTTCTAAAGTTACAAGTTACTGTATAAGATTATTATGAAACAGTTAATTTTGTAAAAATTGATTACTTTTCTCAAACCGATTACCTGGATAATGTTTCAACCGATTGATTGATAGTTATAGATTATCGTTGTTCATTTCAACGAGAATGGAAAGGCAATCGAAATGACCAATGATAATCTGTTTAGCGCTATTTTACCTATGACGACGTTGTCAATTTCATGTCAGCCAGCATGATAAAAGGAAAATTTCGTAAAATAATCACGATAATCAAGATTTTATCTAAAACATACCCTGTCTACTGATAGCACTTCCCAAGTTTTGCAAGTTCATAATGTCATCATTTGGCATTATAGATTCAGCTTTGATTCGTTTCTTTGTGAAGTATTAAAGCAAAAAGTAATTGACGTACCATGGATCGTTGACAAAAAATGATCTTATTATTTTAAGATTGTTTCGTACGTTAATGGTACGTTACGTTAATTAAAATTCACAATTAAAGTTCCAGTTAAATAATGAATTAAATTGTAACCTTTGATCAGCTTAACAATAAGCTATATTCTGTGGATTCATTTATTTTTGTGGGTATCAATTTTCGTGGATTTTGTGGATATTCAACTTCGTACTTCATTTGGCCTTTTTAACCTTTTTGAATTCGAGCGTCACTGATGAGTCTTTTGTAGACGAAACGCGCGTCTGGCGCATATACAAAATTTAGTCCTGGTATCTATGTTGAGTGTATTGTCAAAGTCTGCATACATTCTGTTAGACAATTTGAAATTCGTTAAACATTAAGATTCGGGGTTCCCATGTACCCAAGAAATACACAAAAATTAATATCCAACTAATACTAGTGCATTCATAGTATATGGATTGCATACGCCTATACCGTGTAAAATATATTTTTATCAGGTTATAAAATTGAGAATGGAAATGAGGAATGTGTCAAAGAGACCATATCCCGACCATAAAGCAGACAACAGCAGAAGGTCACCAACAGGTCTTCAATGCAGCGAGAAATTCCCGCACCCGGAGGCGTTCTTCAGCTGTCCCCTAAAAAGTGTATATACTAGTACAGTGAAAATGAACGCCATACTAAACACCAAATTGTACACTAGAAACTAAAATTAAAAATGATACAAGACTAACAAAGTCCAGAGGCTCCTGACTTGGGACAGGCGCAAAATTGCGGCGGGGTTAAACATGTTTATGTGATCTCAACCCTCCCCCTATACCTCTAGTCAATGCAGAAAAGAACGTAAACGCATAACTATAAGCACATTAAAATTCAGTTCAAGAGAAGTCCGAATCTGATGTCAAAAGATGCAACCAAAGAAAATAAACAAAATGACAATAATACATAAATAACATCAGACTACTAGCAGTTAACTGACATGCCAGCTCCAGACTTCAATTTAACTGATTGAAAGATTATGTCTTCATCATATGAATATCAGGCACAATCCTTCCCGTGAGGGATTTAGTATTATACCATCATAACATATATGAGAAGAACATAACCCGTGTCATGCCAACAACTGGTTTTTAAATAAATGTGTTTAGTTCCGATGTATTAAACAGGTTTCCAAACAAACAGCTATTATAGCTTAGAATATTTCCACTAATAGTCAGTTTTGTCCTTTATTGATGGCATAATATGAACAAATCATTTAATTCTATTATTCCAGGTTTTTACATATCAATCAGGTTTCTGTCTACACAGACAAGTCATTTTTCCATAAGTTTGTTAAATTGTCCACGTATATTAAATTTCATTATTGTCTATTTAAACCAATCATAGAATGGGATTTTAGTTTGATGTTCTTCTTGCTGGAATAAAAAAAAAACATCATCGAAGATACCACATGTGTGGGCATATCTTAGAATTTTGTACGTCGTTTAACAAATGGCAAAATCCAAAGTGCAAACAAATAAAAACGAATTGAAAACAAAAGTCAAATTCTTTCCTTGGCCCAGGCATTTCCTTATGTAGAAATTGTGGATTAAACCTAGTTGCATAGCTTAATAATTTTCTTATTTGTATGATAGTCGCATAAAAGTTTATTTTAATGACAATAAGGTAACAATTATTTTAACAGATTTTGAAATGCTCTAATTTCCCCCTCCCCAAAAGAAAACCATAAACACCAATAAGTGTTATGCATGATTATGACAAAAGGCATAGACAAATGATACTAGTTAAATAAGAATACTTGCGTTATCCGTAGGTGAGATTAATTCACTAGTTATGCTCATACATATATCATGACACCTTCTACCTTTGTACAAATGTGTCTATTTTAGAAAAAAAAAGACATATATACATATTATTGGAAATAAATTAGTGCAAATAGTGCATTCTCAGACCTATTTTTTTTATATTTTATGCACAGCGTGGAAAAAATTAAAAACTTTTCAATACATACATTTATATATAAAAATATACATATTATTCACATATCAAAGAAATATCTGATTTTAATTACATCTATTCTTTATATTTTTTCTATTTTTTAAACATTTATGTATTCAATTGAAAATACAACAAATGTGTTTATAAAGTTATTCGAAAATAAAGAGACTGTATTTATAAAGTTATTCAAAAACAAAGAGGCTGTGTTTATAAAGTTATTCGAAAACAAAGAGACTGTGTTAATAAAGTTATTCGAAAACGAAGAGACTGTGTTAGAGACATTATTATTTATTTGAAAACAAGCATAGTCCCCTACCGTTAAACATTGTTTGTACTGGAACAAAATTCTAACTTAGTCTATAACTTGTCATGTTATAAATTATATAACAAATATCAAGTTAACATCTCCAAGCATGACAAAAACAAGTGTGGAAAACTGATGTATTAAGTAAATTTTCTAAGTCCAAGGAACATACAGTTGGGTGCAGACCATGCATTACATGTAGACGGGCGGAAAAAATTAACGCAAGATTTACTCGCGTGCACTTGATGTAAACGCTACGTTAACTGTGCGTTAACTCCAAAATTACAGTAGACATAAAAGTAGAGGGGTGATACTTTGAAGTTTACCTACGTGTTAACGCAAAACGGCGCGTCTTCTAATTTATTAAAGAGTAAACATGCGTTTACTTTCGCGTTTACTTTCGCGTTAAAGTGAAAAAAGGCGCGTCTTCTGTTTTCGCACAAGTAAACGCACGTATACTGTATACGTTTACGTTTACTATTTGTAGTAAACGCGTATTAAAACAGATTGCCATCGTATACTAGATACACTGACCTTAAATATCAAAAGATGAGGTACATCAAAATTAAATGATGTCAGGATGAACTGTATGATAAAAATGACGGCAATATTGGAGCACAATAATTACAAAATATTGTTTGCAGCAATTTAGAGTGCCATCATCCATTTTTTTATTTAAAATATTGAATTTCCAATAATTATCAGTAGTTTTTATAACTCTGATGATGCCTCATATAACAAATTTATATGACCTCATCTACCAAAACTGACCGCTCTTTATTATGTCATATTTATTGCCGTTTAGTAGAAAAGTAATATGATAATGTCAGGAAAGATTATATAATACAAATTACAGCAATATTGGAACACAATGACTACAAAATTTTGTTCGCAGCAATTTAGAGTGCCAGCATGTTATCTTTTATTTAAAATATTGAATCGTAAACAAATCTTAGTAGTTTTGATATCTCAGACTGACGAGTATAACAAAATTATTTGTTCACATCAACCAATACAGACCATATTTTCTCTTTATTATGTAAACCTTATAGTCACACAGTAAATCATCATTATTTTCATTTTAGGATGGATTGTATAATACAAATGATAGCAGTATTGGAACATAATGTATTGTTGTATAATAAAAATGATGGCAATATTGGGACACAATGTATTGTTGTATAATACAAATGGTAGCAATATTGGAACACAATGTATTGTTGTATAATACAAATGCTAGCAATATTGGAACACAATGATTATAAAATTTTGTTCGCATAAATTTAGAGTGCAAGCATGTCCCCCTTTTATTCAAAATATTGAATTGTAAACAAATATCAGTGATTTTCGTACCTTGGGTTGACTTGTATAACACAATTGTTTGTCCACATCAATCAAAACTCACTATAATTGCTGTTTATTATTTAAATCTTATAACCGCATAGTAAATCATTAATATTTTTATGTAAGGGTGGATTGTAAAATACAAATGATAGCAATATCGGAACATAATGTATTCTTGTATAATGAAAATGATAACAATATTGGAACACAATGTATTGTTGTATATTACAAATAATAGCAATATTGGAACACAATGTATTGTTGTATAACACAAATGCTAGCAATATTGGAACACAATGACTATAACATTTTGTTCGCATAAAGTTAGAGTGCCAGCACGTCCTCCTTTTATTCAGAATATTGAATCGTAAACAAATATCAGTAGTTTTTATACCTTAGACTGACTTGTATAACAAAAATAAATTTCCACATCAATCAAAACTCACCATAATTGCTTTTTATTATGTAAATCTATATAGCCGCAATGTAAATCAGTTATGTTTTTATGACCGGACTGTAAAATAAAGATGACAACAATATTGAAACGCAATGACTACAAAATTTTGTCCACATCAATTCAGAGTACCATCACAGTTACTTTCTGTATCTATAATAATGAACGGTCACTAGTCAGTAGTTCGTGATGGTTTGTATTTTAAACAAAACTATTTAACGGCATCATCCGACATTCACATGACTGATTCATTTGCATATATAATGAAAAGTATGAGAAGTTATCTTCCTGGACAAGTATACTGTTAATATATTATGTAGGTTAATTGATTTTTGTTTGAAGTTTAATTCAAGGGGCAAATATTCCATTCATGTTTAGATATAGTTTATTTTTCGGACCTCTCAGAAATCATTTATAATCGTAATGGATAAGTCTTTCAAAATTGACTTGATGGTACAAATGTACAAACTTATACAACACTTTATTAATATCCCTATATATACACTGTACAATTTTTGCATGAATATTTGGCAAAACAGAATCGCAAATCATGTAAATCCATGACAAACAATGTGAATTACGATTACAAATCCATATATTAAATGCAAAGAGGTATATTTAGGAAGAGACTGTTAAAAAGGGGGAACGCAGCAACGTAAACCATGATGTTAAAGTGTTTTTGGCCTGTCTCGCTATCCTCTACGGTTAACCCAGGGGCTAATGCAAGCTGTGTTTTGTGTGAGAGTGCCCTTACTTTCCTTCTAAGTGTCAGTCCCAGCCTATCCCGTCAGGTTCCCAGATATCAGAAGCCTTGCCTTGCTCATTCCGCGGTAAGAGAGGGATACACTTGAAGACGAGGCTGGAAGTACCTAACTGTTACCCTAGCGTCATGTGTCCCTTCAGATCCTTCGGTGATGTACCAGTACCCTGAATACAGGTGAGGAAAACCCTCTTCAACTACAGGGCAATTACGCTACACTCCCTCCAACTTACAAGAAGGGGAACTACAGTTCCGAAAAAAAAACGTCCGTAAAATCGTACTCGTACTCGTACTCCCCAGTGGAAAACTTTATTGATTAGGAATCGATGTAATTTCTTTTCAAATAATTCATCTGTAGGAGTGAGTGAATATACAATTTTTATTAAAGATAATTAATTTTCATATGCAGGATGAATAACTCTAATCATACAATGTTCTAATACGTGATCATTAGTCAGAGGCTGGGAGGGAAAGTTGTTCAGGGTTGACACTTACTAGTTGTTTAAAATTGAGAATGGAAATGGGGAATGTGTCAAAGAGACAACAATCCGACCATAGAGCAGACAACATTGGATTATGACAGATATTGCTTTTGTATTGTGTTTTGTTTGAACATCCGTTTTTATATAATTTGCAAGTGTTGGCACCCTCTATTTAACATGATCGGATACCATCTGATAAGTGGATAAAAGACTCACCATAGTAAAAATAGAATAGGCCTGTTTAGAAAAAGCATCTTAAAGATCAATAAATGTACGAGATTAAAAGTGCAATGACATTTTCTTATTCAAATAACCTTGAAATTATCTCTTATATAGGATCAATGATGATACTGGTATCAAGTATATACACTGCAGATAAGATAGTCGAAACGTCGAAGTCTAGTGTTGTTTGTGTAAATAGAACAGGTGTGAATAAATGTCTGACTTACAAGTGAATGAATATCTAATTAAAGAATCATTTTCTTGAGATTACACACTTCGTAAGGTAGGCATAAACTTGTCTTGCCTGGTTTATATATCTATATACAGTCACTGAGTTGATATTATTTCAAAAGAAACCTTACAGCTAGTAAAATAGAAGAATTGCATAGATAATTTAATCAGTCAATCAATACAATCCTATTTTTGTTATATGTTGTATTTAATTGCATAAAGCGTCCGGATTATATTTCAGGTAACGCTTTGAAGATACTTGAACCAACCACAGGTTTCTAAATACTTCAAATAGCTTTCAAAATGGCACAATATACTGCACCGATTTGTCAAATATGTATTGGCGAACAAACTGGTGAACATTACTGTCGGCAATGTGAACAGTTTTTTTTGTGGAAATTGTAAGTCATCTCATTTACGTACAAAGATAAGTAAAAACCATACTTTTGTAATCGGACTAAACATCAACAAGGAAGAAAAATTACTCTGTACAGAACACGAAGAAAGTTTCTTATTCTACTGTCATGATTGTGAAACACCTGTGTGTAGGATTTGTTCCGTGAAGAAACACAGTCGTCATCTAATGACAGATCTTACTGAAACAACGTTGGAACTTAAATCTGAATTGTCCAAGGTCATTATATCAAAGATAACAGAATCGCAATTTAACATAAGTAGAATAAAGGAAGAAACAAAAACCTACCGTGAGGAAGTCAAAGCAGTCATCAAGACTATTACTGACGAAGCCAATTACTGGAAGCAATTGATCGATAAGAAAGTAAAAGCTTTGATCAAGAAAGTACAAGATAAGGAACAGAAAGAAATACAAAATATGACTGCATACAGAGAATTAAATGAAGGAGTTGTAGAGAACTGCGAAACATGGCAAAAGGACATCAAGACAATGGAAACAACAGCAGATATACTATTGTTCAAAAAACTGAAACAACTTAAACCTGAGGTTGACAAAACAATATTAAAGCCGATTCCAAATGCACCTTTTGTATCATACAGAAACAAAAAGCCATTAAGAACAGAAATAGACAGCCTTTTCGGAGAGATAACATTTGGTAAGTAATCTATGTATGAAAGATGGAAAAAGTAAAAATCACAAAAGTACTGAACTCCAAGGAAAATTCAAAAAGGAAAGTTTCTTATCAAATGGCAAAATCAAAAGCTCAAACACATCAATCTTATGAATAACAACTGTCATATTCCTGGCTTTGAACAGGCACTTTCACATGTAGAAATGGTGGGTCAAACCTAGTTTTAAGCTAGATAAACAGCTTACATTTGTACTTGTATAACAGTTGCATCAAAATCTATTATTTTGCCAACGACGTGTGAACAAAACAAACAGACATAAAAGTTCAAAATGTCAAAAATTGGGGAACAGCAGGTAAAATTATGTTATAATTTTAATCACTATAAACACAAACAAATATGTAACAAAAGGAGCACAAAATGGCATATAGACTAAGCATATAAGCAAATATTAAAAACAATATTACACAGTTTTACCATAGTACAATAACACAATGACGGGATGTATAAGTACAGAGCCATGTCATATATGTATGAAAGTATTGCTCAGTGCATAATGATAGTGTTAATTATCAATCACAATTAAAATTCGGGTGACAAATTTAGTGTTTCCTAAAATGTCGTCGTCGTCGTCCGGCGTCCGGCGTCGTCTGTTAACTTTTACAAAAATCTTCCCCTCTGAAACTACTGGGCCAAATTAAACCAAACTTGGCCACAATCATCTTTTGGGTATCTAGTTTATAAAATGTGTCCGGTGATCCGGCACTCCAACCAAGATGGCCGCCACGGCTAAAAATAGAACATATGGGTAAAATGCAGTTTTTGGATTATAACTCAAAAACCAAATCATTTAGAGCAAATCTGACATGGGTAGAATTGTTTATCAGGTCAAGATTTATCCGCCCTGAAATTTTCAGATGAATCGGACAACCTGTTGTTGGGGTGCTGCCCATGAATTGGTAATTTTAAGGAAATTTTGCCGTTTTTGGTTATTATCTATTAGTATAGAAAGAGATAAACTGTAAACAGCAATAATTTTCAGCAAAGTAAGAACTACAAATAAAGTCAACATGATCAAAATGTTCAGTAGACCATTTAAGGAGTTATTGCACTTTATAGTAATTTTTTACCAACTTTTTGTAAATTTTATAGTCTTTTACAAAAATTTTCTCCTCTGAAACTTCTGGGCCAAATTTTACCAAACTTAATCACAATCATCATTGGAGTATCTAGTTTTAAAAATGTGTCCGTTTACCCGGTCAACCAACTAAAATGGCTGCCATGGCTAAAAATAGAACATAGGGGTAAAATGTAGATTTTGGCTTATAACTCTGAAACCAAAGCATTTAGAGCAAATTTGAAAGATGTGTAATTGTTCATCAGGTCAAGATCTATCTGCCCTGAAATTTACAGATGAATCGGACAACCTGTTGTTGGGTTGCTGCCCATGAATTGGTAATTTTAAGGAAATTTTGCCGTTTTTGGTTATTATCTTGAATACTATTATAGATAGAGATAAACTGTAAAACAACAATAATTTTCAGCGAAGTAAGATCTACAAATAAGTCAACATGATCATAATGGTCAGTTGAACCCTTTAGGAGTTATTGCCCTTTATAGTCATTTTTTACCAATTTTCCGTAAATTTTGTAGTCTTTTACAAAAATCTTCTCCTTTGAAACTACTAGGCCAAATTTTACCAAACTAAGCCATAATCATCATTGGAGTATCTTCGTTTAATACATGTATGCACATAGACCAAGGTGAGCGTCTTTAGAGCCTCTAGTTCTTTTCTTTTGTAAATGGTTCGAAGAGATTTGTGGTAAGCATGTTTGTTATTCTGTTTAAACAAATTTTTTGAATGCTTTATACATATTTTGATGAGGCAAATTCCCTTAAAAACCTAGCATATATTGTTTTTAAATAAACAACATTTTGATTCTGATTTTGGACCCAGCTTTGGTTCAAATCGATGTTAAAAAATAAATTGTGTTTGATTTCTACATAAATTAAATAAATATAAAGATTCTTTGAAATGCTGACTCTAAACCTGACAGTATGTTTTACATTATTAATTAGATAATACCAGAATTAGGTCCAAAGGGTCATAAACTTAACTTTTGCATTTCATTAAACATTTAGTTCTTTGGGTTCTTTGATATACTGATTCTAATAATATACTTAGATTTTAGATATTGGACCATATAAAGTCCAATTTTCAATTTTACAGTTCTTTGACTATATTTGTTTTGTGTCACAAACCTATGCTGTGTCAAATATTCAATCACAATCCAAACATAAAATTGTTTTAAGTTTAAATATTGTGGCAATGCTTGCTCAACTGTTCATGATTCGACCTTCACAGAAAGATACAGTTTGCTGTCACTATTCCGTATTGTTCCCTTACAAGTTCACTTACTGAAACGTCATTTGTTTTGACCGCTTCTGGTGAAGTTACAAAATCACTCCGCGTGCATTTGAAATTGTGATTTTTGTGAGTTTTTAAATATTCGGTACAGTTGTTTGAGTACTTGTATATAGATTTACTGATCGCGATGCATTACAAAATGAGGAATCATAATTTGTCACAAACTTTAATATCAAATACGTTTTCAGAAATATCCGGTTGATATATTAAACTATGATAATAAAACTATTGTCCGCTCTCTAATGCAAATTATTTCAGGGGTTGCAATGAATCACATTGATTTTCCAGTTAAATAAAAACCGATAATTTCACATGTGAAATAAACATGGTTATTTCACTCTCTTACGTCATACAACACTTTGCGTTGTCAAGACGTCGATAACGGCGGATCAAAACAAATTGTGAATGCGTAGGAAAAAGATATACTTCGTTACAAGCTTTACATTAATTTCTTACAAAAAAGCCATTTGCCAATATAATAAAAAGAATAACTAATTAAAGAATTCAAATATCGACAAAAATATTATTCTCGTGACCGAACAACACTGATAATTTACTCATGCGCTACGCGCATTCGTGAATTAATGTGTTGTTCGGTCACTCGTTGAATATTTTTCTCTATTTGAATTCTTCGATTAGTTATTCTTTAAGTCATTTTAAATAGATTTAAAAAATATATGCATGTCCATTGTTTATCACATAGATCTACAAGTATCAAAACGCCATTGTTTTTTCTATGGTCGGGTTGTTGTCTCTTTGACACATTCCCCATTTCAATTCTCAATTGTATTGAAGTACATTTTATTTGTATATAACTTCAGATGGTCAAATGAGAAATCATATGCTACTTTTACAATCAGGCAATACTACACACGCCGGTGTGAACTTTTCATATTTAGTTATCTTGATAATAATGAATAAAGGAAACAGTAGTAAACCGCTGATATACCAAATTCACAAATCGACTGGGAAAAACATGAAGCGTGAACTTATCGAATAGTCTGATTAGATGTGTTTATTCTTACAAGTAGAGTTCATACATCTAATATTTGGGAAATTTATAAAGTATGAATAGATGAACTTCCTAAAATTTTAGTAATAGCCATTCATACAGTTTTAAAACTGTTTTAATAATACTTTGTTGTAAAAAGGAACAAACGATAATCCGTAATATTCTATGTTGGTATAGCATGTTGTCTTATTTTCAGTGAGACTATAGACTATATGGACAGATAGACAATCAACAAAGTGCTAGGTAATTATATGGATGTGACTTTAGCGGCAGGTTTGTTATTCGATGTTTGATACTCAATATTCAACCGACTGCTAGCATATAATATTAATATTAATTTTGATAATATTTAAAGCGAAATTTTCACAGTTGAAAGGAGTGAAACGATACGTAGGAAATGGTATTATGACCCTTCATGTTTTCTTTAAACTCTCATTGTTCTCAAATATAAACCCTTATCAATGCGTATGTACGTTGCATGTTTGTCTTTCTGTTATTTAGATTGTTATCAATAAAACGAAATTAAAACTGTATATCTAATATTTCTGAAAACAAAAACAAAAAACGATCACTCTAGAAACATTTAAATATATAAATAAAAATGTATATGGAAAGCCCCAAAAAAGAAAGAAATATAAAGTGAAAACCTATATGAGACCGCTTGAATGACGGTGAGACCACCTGTTCAAATATTAAGCAGACAGATGGTTAGTGGGGAGATACAAAATATTGAAAACAACACGTTATTAATTTCTTGCGTCCGAAGCGCTTTTCTACCTTCATCAGGAACGCTCAAAGCCAAACATTTGAAATCCGAAGATATACGTATACAGAAACCGTTGAAGAGTTATATGTCAAAAATACCTAAAATAAATAGCCAACTTTGCATGAGGGAGTTGAAACCTAATTTCTTAATAATTTATAAATTTATAAACGGCCAATTTTAGTAAAGTTTGTTAGATCATGTCAGTACCGAATTACCGACTACTGAGCTGATGATACACTCGGGGACTGATAGTCCACCAGCAGAGGTATCGACCCAGTGATGTAAAATATTGAAAAACAACACGTTATTAATTTCTTGCGTCCGAAGCGCTTTTCTGGATTTACCTTCATCACGAACGCTCAAAGCCAAACATTTGAAATCTGAAGATGTGTAAGTACCGAAACCGTTGAAGAGCTATATGTCAAAAATACCCAAAATTAATAGCCAAATTCATCTAAAGCCAACTTTGCCTGAGGGAGTCTTAAAGACGGTGAGACCCCCTGTTCTTTCAATGTCCACACAATTCGACGCTATCATAGACTTAATATATATTAAAATGACAGACTAAGCCCCCTGTAGATATCGAATATGACATTATTCTGGGAAATCGTTTTGATACAAACCTTTATATATACTATGAAAATCATGCTATGACATGTTGTTTATATGTTTTAATTTAACAAAGAACGTCAAATGAATATTTTGTTTCATTCGTTATCTCCACCTATGACCCTATTAACACCCCCTTGCTTCAGGATTAGATAACCTTAGCTGTATTTAGTAAAACTTGTAGGATCTTTGGTCCTCAATGCTCTTCAACTTCGTACTTATTTGGCTTTTTAAACATTTTTGGATTCGAGCGTTGTCGTTTGTTTTTGTAGAACTTTTGTGTTTCTGTGGCTTCGCTGTTTTCCTCTTATATTTGATGTGTTTTTAGGTTTTTAGCTTGTAACCCAGCTTGTAACCCGCATTTGTAATCGATTTATGGCTTTCGAACAGTGGTCCTCAGTGGCCCTCAGAATTGTCGAAGACCGATAAATATGACTCTTATCAAAAATAATGATAAATGTTAATGAATGTGTTTAAATGAATAAATGTGTTCTCACGTCCTATTAGCATGTTGACTAAATTAAGTGTCAACAGGAAACAAATCGCACTAAAAGTCCCCCTTCTTCCTTTTTGAATGAGTTTTCGAATATAACATTTTGTAAATGAATTTATGAGTTTATACATGTATAGTGTAAGTAAAGCACACGTTTCAAGTGTAAAGAAAATCAACAAGAAAGTTTTTACTTTCGAACCGTCAGACAAAGCGGCCGACGATGTGATGGAAGTATGACGTAAATAATGTTTTTTGTGTGGACACAATGCACCTCTGGCGTATTAAAATGTTAAACGTGTTGCCTTTTGTTGGTTATTATTCGTGTGTTTCTTTGTCAATTGTGTTCTCCTATTTATTTATTTATATTGTAGTCCTGTAATGTTGTGTTGTCATTTTAATGTTATATTTCACATGGCCATAAAAGAGGGAGAGAGCCACAAAACCAGGTTCAACCCACCATTTTTTCCTTAAAAATGTCCTTTACCAAATGTAAGTCAGGAATATAGCCATTGTTATATTATAGTTCGTTTCTGTGTGTGTTACATTTTAACGTTGTGTTTCCGTTGTGTCGTTTGTTTTCTCTTATTTTTTAGTGTGAATTCACATTACTATAAGTCGTATAACGGTACTTATCTATCCTAGATTCATGTATTTGGTTTTGATGTTATATTTGTTATTCTCATAGGATTTTGTCTAATGCTTGGTCCGTGTGTGTTACATTTTAATGTTGTGTCGTTGTTCTCCTCTTATATTTAATGCGTTTCCTTCAGTTTTAGTTTGTTACCCCGATTTTGGTTTTTGTCCAGGGATTTATGAGTTTTGAACAGCGGTTTACTACTGTTGCCTTTATTTAAGAAATTTAAAATGAATCTACATTCAAGATTAGGCGCTCTGCATAAAGCAAAAAAGGGAGTTACTACGTCATAACCACAAATCAGCTTTAGGCCTCCTCTAAATATATCATACATGTATCAATTTTAAAATGAATAATTTGTTATCTTTTAAAGTGTTCTTCATTTTGATTCTGTTACAAAGATATCCGTAAAAAATCCGATTCATCTTTCAGATGGTACAGATGATATAACAGTTCATCGGTGTCAAGAGAACGAAACATTAGAAGTGATACCTCCTAGTAGAGGCTCCTGGGGAGGGACTGCAGTAGACCAAGCATTCCTTGACTTTATGAAAAGTTTATTTGGCACTGATGTAATTGATGAGTTGAAAGAAGAAGATCAAGAAGATTATTTACATCTCTTGTATCAGTTTGAAATCAGGAAAAGGTCAGTCAAATCAAAAGGAGACGATGATAGGGACATTGTTATGCAGATGTCAGTGACATTAATGGATTCAATTAAGAAATTTAGAGGTGGTTTAAGCTCACACATCAAGAAATCAAAATAAAAAAACACAGAACTATATGATCTAAAAAACGATATGACGGTTGGCGGTTTTTCTGAAAGCGAGCTTGTTCAGATGGCTGTAAGGAATAGATTCGGTGCAGACAGGAAAAGTATTATTCCAGACGAGTCTAGGTTGGCCGTTTTAAAAGGAGCTGTATTATTCGGTCACCAGTAGAACGAAATACCCCGAGAGAACTTAGTAGAAAATGTATGGGATTCAAAGCTAGCTGGAATGGGAACAAGCTATTGAGGACCGCGAGAAATGTCAATTTTTCCAAACATAACTTGACTTTTTATAGCATATGTTTATGTACTATTGTAATAAAGATAGTGATAGGAGTGATAGGTTGTTTTAAAAAAAATTGTTATTAATGTTATAAAGCATTTTGAATGCCTCATTTCGTTTTCATTTGAAACATTTGTCAAAATTATTGTCTGTATTAAGGATAAAATAATTTTAGTGGACGAATTGTTGTCGTCAGATATATGCCACTATCAAATCCAGTTTAACGTCGACAACTTTTCAAATACAGTACAGTTATTCCGCTAATGGTGCATTACAAAAATAAAGGATACGTAATTACAAAAACAAGAACATGGATTTTGGCGCCATGGTTGATACAAATATTAATTGATTAATGTTTTAGTCTTAGATGCATTATTGTTTTATTTGTTGTTATTGGCTTTGAAATAACACACGGTTACTTTTGTATATGTACGTTTTGTTCAATTTTGTTGTGTGAATATACAAATATCCTGTCACTTCTGGTTTGTGTTTTTGTTATTAGTTGTTGTTCTTTGTATCAATATTAGTGTATGGCAACTATACTATGTTGATAATTTTTCGTTTGGGTGCAAGTGTTAGGTACTGTAAATCCACGAATTAAGGAAAACATCGCAAAACAGAACATGTTATTGATGGTGGCAAATGAACTTGCTTTAAGTCTTATTACGAATTGAAAATTATGATCTTTTCTTGCATGACAAGGATTGTCTATGTCGCACATACTGTTAACCTTTCCCGATATTATATATTTTTTGTTCAACGAGGAATACTGCTTTTTCAAAAGTTGCTAAGACAGGGCTATGAATCAATCAAATTAAGGTCATCACTCAAGAAATTTTACGGTCGCCATGATGAGTTGATTGGCCATTATGACAAACGTGTGACAGAATTCATATCTGATATTCTTCCTCAGTCATAATAACCTTTCATCATTACCGAACTGAACAAAGAAATAACACTACGGATGCCGTGTACGGTGTAGGAAATGCTTACCCTTCTGGAGCACCTGATTTCATTCCCGGTTTTTAGTGGAGTTTGTGTTGTTTCTTATTTATAATTTATAACTGTTGATGTAAATGTCTTTTGGTTTTTTAAATCTTTTTTTACTCCTTGGTTTTGATTGTTATTGTCTTGTTTTGTACTTCGGAGGCTTCTCTAACTCCAAATGATGTTCGTTCGGTTAATATGTAAAATCAAATATCCGCATCTCTTTTTTTCAATTCATTTGTTGGTTGATTGATAAAAATAATACAACAAATGGGAGCTGCCTATTCAAAAAAGTGTGAAAGTTCGGGATTTGATCGAGTCTATCGTTTTTTTTATTCACCTAATTTATTGATGACAAGCTATGCAGTAATAACATTTCTACGGATAACAAACTGTCGTATCTTTCTTTGTGTTTGAAGCAAGAAACTCCTAAACAAGATGAAGAGCACAATTGGTTCCCAAAGGGAATGCTGATAATTTGTTAAATACCAAATCCCCAAAATAATTTTGTTGTCAGTAAACAAATCAAGCTTCTTGAGTATTGTTTGTTGAAATCATATTTTTGTTAATTTCTTTATAAAGCTTAAATCACTGAGACAAGATACCTCTATCTTTATTGGTCATTCCTTTATAAGTAAAATAGTTTAAAAAGGTCAAATGTTTCAATATTATTGCAAGATACAGAAATGTCTTGCAATGTATGTCGGTTTAATCTCTATTTTATTAGTGACATAGTGTCCTAGTGACCTAATACGATATATACGGGGTCAGTAAATTCCATATTGGTTGAGAGTGAACCGAAGCTCAAACCCCATATGGTTTTTACTGACCCCGTATATATCATATTAGTTCACTAGGACACTACATGTATGTAACAAATTTATCATACTTTCCTTTTTTGTTGAATTTAGACTACAGTTGTTTCATTTGCAATCATACCACTTCTTCTTATGTTTATATTAAAGTGTTCAATTGTTCAATTTTACGAACCCACTTCCATTCAATTGCACAGAAAAAAATGTCAACAATAACAAGTTAATCAAGAACCTTCATATAACAATATTAAACAAAACATGCAATACATTTAGATAATCAAATAGTACCAGAGTCGTAACTCCACTGATGAATCTGATGTACAGTAGCTATCGTTTGTTTATGTAATTTATACGTGTTTCTTGTTTTTCGTTTTTTTTTTAAATTTTATATAGATTTGACCGTTTGTTTTCCCGTTTGAATGGTTTAACAGTAGTAAGTTATAGCTTGTTGTTCGGTGTGAGCCAAGGTTCCGTGTTGAAAACCGTACATTGATCTATAATGATAAAATAGAGAATGGAAATGGGGAATGTGTCAAAGAGACAACAACCCGACCAAATAAAAAACAGCAGAGGGTCATCAACAGGTCTTCAATGTAGCGAGACATTCCCGCACCCGGAGGCGTCCTTCAGCTGGCCCCTAAACAAATATATACTAGTCCAGTGATAATGAACGCCATACTAATTTCCAAATTGTACACAAGAAACTAAAATTAAAATAATACAAGACTAACAAAGGCCAGAGGCTCCTGACTTGAGACAGGCGCAAAAATGCGGCGGGGTTAAACATGTTTGTGAGATCTCAACCCTCCCCCTATACCTCTAACCAATGTAGAAAATAAACAAAATGACAATAATACATAAATAACAACAGACTACTAGCAGTTAACTGACATGCCAGCTCCAGACTTCAATTAAACTGACTGAAAGATTATGATTACATCATATGAACATCAGGCACAATCCTTCCCGTTAGGGGTTTAGTATCATACCATCATAACATATATGAGAAGAACATAACCCGTGTCATGCCAACAACTGTTTTTAGAATAAATGTGTTTAGTTCCGATGCAAAGACCTTATCAGTGACTCAATATTAACGCCAAAATATGCAATCTTTAATGACTTGACAACAGTATCGTAATTATATCCCTTCTTAATAAGTCTATTCAAAGGTTTTGTAAGTTTCTGAGGTGAATACTGACTGGTTTACTTTTTTAAATTGTTATTTGGATGGATAGTTGTCTCATTGGCACTCACACCACATATTCCTATATCTATGTATTGAAATAAGCACCGCCTCCCTACTAACCTAATATGGAATATACGCGATCTCCAGGCGGACGCGCTTTTATCCAATCATATTTCTAGAAAGTTTGCCTTTATATATTCACTACAATTCTCAATTTCTCTTGAACCTGGTCTGATTGAAGTATATTACTTTACATATTTATGACTACCCGTCTCTTATAGTTTACCTTGATCTCAATTTTCCCTCCTTCATCGTCCCTAATAGTAAACATTTTTTTCCTTTTCTGTCCATATTGTCTGATCACAAAGCAGATTTAAAAAATGATGCATCGCAGCCTTGATTTGTTTTCATTTAACCATGAGTTGGGCATTTATAATATTCGATCAGTTGACCCAGAGCGTTAGCGTGGGATAAAATACGAACATAAAAGCCAAAACCAATTGTTAAATGAATATAAATCTACGGCGCCATGAATTATTTCGATCGTAATTAGACAAATTCGGTAATTTTGTTAAACATGAAAGCCCTATACATACGATACTGTTTTTGGCTGTCCGTTTTACCCAATTTAGATGATATTAGTCATTTAATAACATTTGAGGATTATTTTTTAATCCCACATTTTACTTATAAATTTTCCTCCTATGTAACTTTATTCGTTCTGATGCGTACAAGAAGCTTTAAAACGCCCGGTATTTATAGTTTCGCGAAATTTTTGTTTTTTGAAATTTTACCATGAAAAAATAATCGAAATGGACTGATTTGATTTTTTTTCTGTAGATAAGAAAAAACATATATCGTATCTGAAGCTTGGCCTACGTAAACTAGGGGTTTTGGCGTCGAAATTTGAGAAGATCTGGTAGTAAAAATAATTTGTAACGCGGAAAAACCGTTTTGGTGTTTTAATGCATTTGCGCTAGACATATAGTTGACTGGTTGATGATAATAGGTCGTCATATAAGAATTTGTATTTTGCACCTTTGTTTATTTATTTAACACTTTATCTTATTTGAGCCCCTTTTTATTTTATCAGAGTTTAGAATTTGTAGCGTTTATTCGGTTTACTTTATTGAATCTTTATTAAAGAAATCCTTTTCATCGAGGTTTATATCATTAGTTATCATTGATTATAGTTTGATGGTCATGTTCCGATTTTTTTTTATTGTTTTATTTTTATCTATTTTATGTTTTTAATTTACAATGTTCTATGGTCTCCTTTATCACTGTTTTAATCATGACACATGAATGCCAATATTTTTCGTTTCTAAATTTTCTATACCTTCTATTACAGTATTCCTTTTTAATTCGTATGAAACGTCTCTAAGAACACCTTTGTTAAATTTGAACTATTCCTATCCTCGCCCACCTGAAATGTTACTTTGACATCTCTAAATGGTTTTATTCTAAACTGTAGAGGGTCTTATATCAGTGGGATTTACCCTAGCTAGGTCTCATGTCTTGACTTGCGAAATAAATTATCTATTTTAGCTTCTTAATTTTGTTTCCTCCATGTATTTTGTGTTTTATTTGAATATATTACTCACCAAATACATATAAAAAGATGTGGTATAAGTGCTTATGAGACAACTGCCCATGCAAGTCACAATTCATAAAAGTAAACCATTAAAGGTCAAGTACGATCGTCAACACGGAGCATAGAGTCACACCAAAGAGCAAGATATAAAGAGCCCAAAAAAATTACTAAGTGTAAAACCATGTACACGAGACAATCGACTGTTTAATCTATATAAAAACAAGAAACGAGAAAAACCTATAAACCACATCAACAAACGACAACAACTGAACATCAGATTCATGACTTAGGACAGGTGCAAACAATTGCAGCAGGTTGAAACGTTTTAATAGTACCAAACATTCACCCTTATCTGAAACAATAGTATAACATCACAACATAGACCCATTAGAAAATATCAATTGAAACGGCTTTACCAAATCAAAAGACATATTAAAACAAGTGAACATACACTGAACGACGGAATTTGATGTAAATACAGAATAAAATAATAAGGGATGAATAATCAAAGTTACAGTATAATCTCGCTGCTGTAAAATGTGAAACAGTATCAGAAAAACAAAAATTAGGCTTGCACAAAAAATCTGCCATTTGCAATAATATAATACAAAGGTAAATGAAAAAAAATGTTGTTCGATTTATATGTACAGTTCAAATTGAAAAAAAGAAATATTTTTACATAATAATCAATTGTTTTGTTCACAGAACGAAGAAGTGAAAATTAATAGTAATACCAAATAAAGGCAACAGTAGTATACCGCTTTTCAAAACTCATAAATCCCTGGACAAAAAACAAAATCGGGGTAACAAACCAAGACTGAGGGAAACACATTAAATAGAAGAGGAGAACAACGACACAACACTAAAATGTAACACACACAGAAACGGATCAAGCTTCAGACAAAATCCCACGAAAATAACAAATATAACATCAAAACCAAATACATGAATTTGGGATAGACAAGTACCGTGACACGTCTTATCGCAATTTGAATTAACATTAAAAAATAAGAGAAAACAAACGACTCAACGTTAAAATGTAATACACACAGAAACAGACTATAATATAATAATGATCATATTCCTGACTTGGTACAGGACATTTTTAAAGGAAAAAATGGTGGGTTGAACCTAGTCATGAATATCTATAATGTGGTCATTTTTATAAATTTCCTGTTTACAAAACTTTGAATTTTTCGAAAAACTATGGATTTTCTTATCCCAGGCATAGATTACAATAGAGCCATATTGTCTCATTAGCATTCATTTTATGATACTACACCTGTAGCTTTTGTGTTACTGGTTTGATGTCGAGTATTCATCTATTTCCCATTGTTGTCTCATTGGCAATCATATAATGATATTACAAGTTGTGTCGATAAGAAACTGTCTTTTTGGCGAAAATCATTATATTTAACAAATATAATTTTACATTTAAAACCTGTGACTTTGATGTAAAGTCAATCTTCTTAACTCAATTTAATAAAATATAATTCATCAATTACAAAGTGAAAAGTAGACTTTATTTGGCACAATTTAATGACATGGAATTCATGAAATAAATGTCTAAATCAAATTTGGACGAATTAAATATTTAGAAACTTGATGTATTTTGCCATTTTCAAGCTCCTTTATGGTATACACCTTCCCTTTACTGTCGTCATTTTCAATATTTATAACAAGTCCTTTCTTCCAATACCAGGAAAGGAAAACGTTTGTATCCGCGGATAAAGCTGATTTCGGTTTAAAGTCTATAATTTCAATAACTGCGGGATGAAAAGTTTGCATTTCTGTAAGTTTGGATACTTTTTTGGGGAACAACTTCTCCGGATACATACTACTTCACTGTGTCTAAACCACACCGGCAAAATTTGCTCGGACTCGATGGTATCTAACATCCGGTACAATGACGGAACACCAATAGACAAAAGAAAGGTAGGTTTCTCCTTATTTTTTTATTCTTTTTATGATATCGAAGAATATATATACATATACAACTATTTTCTATTGTGAGATGCAATATTTTCTACAACCGTTCTATATTAACGGAGAAATAAGTCAAAATGCATGTCAAAATGACGAATTGAGTGAACCTTGCCTCGAAATTGTTTAATTTCTCGTTAAATTGTTCACATTGTATGAAAAGAAAGGTACGGGAAGATAGATATTGACACGGAGATTGCAAATTTAGTTATTATGAGCATCTTCATAATTGTATCTCTGTGTATGGAACGAAAGAAATGGGTCATGTCAAAATGGAACTGGCCGGTTTCGTCAATGTATACAACCCGGTTTCGTCATAGATTTAAAAATGCATAACCCGGTTTGGTCAAATAAAAAAAATCATAATCGCATTACATTATAATTGATTATTTTACTTCAGCGTTCAAAAGGAGTTTTGTTGGTCGTTGGAAAACAAGTTCGTTCACTTGACAACGACTTATTATTTATATGAGTCACAGATTCAAATAAATAATAAGCAAAAACTTGAATTCCTACTCTTATAGAACACAAATATTTTAATATACTTTGCATTCCGAAATTTTTTAACAGCATATTGAGATTAAAGCTCTCTAAATATGCGTTTTTTATATGAGTTATGGGAAAATATGCTGAACATGTTTAAACTTGAAATTAAAGTTTACGGTCTTAAAAATCGAAACACACAATTGATATGTGATTTTCTCGCACAAAAGGATGGACAACTTTATAAGTAATCTAATCATTCTATGTATGTAATCTTTTCTACAATCGTTAAAAATAAATCTTCTTAAGGATAAACGTTGATTAAGACATTGGTATATGCATGCATAATCGACATAGAAAATAAATGTAGGATTACAACTACCATGCATTAAAATAATTTTTTTATCCCTTATTGTAACTATACTGCTATGTACAAATTAGTATAATAAATAGTCTCAGGTCATCGACAAAATTCAATAATAATTATTTTGTTAACATTACTAAAAAAAAAAGAGTCTGCACTGTCGCCGTTGTGTTATGATGATCGTACACTGACGTTGATCAATATATTTTGACAATATATACGGACAAACGGATTCAGTTTATTTCAAAGTGGACGTAATTCGAACAACTTTTACATACCGCTGAGCGTAGCGAGTCGAACAATATTTTGATTATTTTTTGCTTTACAAAATCGTTAAATACAGGAATCAATATAGTTTTGGCAACCAAAGGTGGGGTCGGGGCGTGCAACCTATACGTCATCTAGATTCGCCACTTATCTTATAAAGTGTATACCGAATTAAAATATTGTAAGAAATGAGAAAACAGGGATACCCGGGAAATCGGATTATGTGAGTTGGATTATGTTTATTATAGGTAGCAATACACAGTTAGAAGTTTAGTTTCGCATTATGGCCCCTGTGAATTTTTTAAATATGAAAGTTTTTGTACAATAAAATTGATTTTTAGATAATTGAAGAATAATATAGCCTTCTTAGTGGGTTTATATGAACATTTTGATTATTTTTAACATGTTTTATAGGCCATTTATATGATTGACAGTCCGTATTTTCCTATCCGTACCGTTCATAGGTCCATAAATTATTGTAGTGTTTATCAACAAAGATTTTGCGCTCGATCTTTTCAATTCAATTTTATGGAAAAACGAGCAGATAAGCATATGAATTTTTTTGGACCACTTGATAGATATAAACCTATAGATTCAGGAAAGGTATCACTGTAATTGATTGAAATTTTCCTTTAGACCAAATTTTGGAGACTTTTGTGACATGTTCACCCCCCTTATTTGCTATATTTTGTATCCAAGAAATGCAGATTGTTGCCATGGTTACACCCAAGAGGGAATATATTTCACCCTTATGACCATTAGAAATGAAATCTATGGAAGATTCTCTTTCTATAAGTATATACATGCATAACACACATATAAAGCCTTCTTTGTTAGACAGGAGGGGAAAGAGGATGTTTAAAAATTATGAGTGTCAATTTTAAGTTTTTTTCCTAACTGTGTATTGCTACCATAATAAATGCCGAATATCAAGTTCTTTTTATCGATTTCTATACATTTTTTCAAATATATATAAAAGTTATATAGCAAAAATGATAAGGCAGACAAATATACAAATAAATCGACTTGGCCGATATCCTAATAAAACTTATTGACCTTTAATTACGATTTTTTTTTCTTCATTTCTTTGCGTTTTTACACGCCCGTCCCAATTTTGACAGGAAGTATTATTGTATACACCCGTCTGTCCGTCCGTCCTTCCATCCGTCCGTTCCTCCATCTATCAGTCATTCGGTCCGTCCGTCTGTCCGTCTATCTATCAGTCTGTCCAGCATAAACATGTTGCACCGTAACTTCAGGACAGCTTATCTCATTTTCTTAAAATTTAACATAGTTATTTCTTATAATGGTCAAACGATCTGCAAACCTTTTAGTGAAAATCAAAAAATCTTTTTGAGTTACAGAAAATGTAAGTGAAACAGGAATGTGGGGTTTTTTAACATGTCGCGCCATATCTCAAAAACGAAGTATTATAACGGCATTGAACTTTATACACTTCTTAGTTATATAAATATTTTAAACTTCTGTTTACTTTTTGGTGATGTTTAAAATTTTGGATTAAAGTGATTGATTTTTTTTTACATTTATAATTTAGGGCCCTGTTATAGCTTGCTTTCATGCAGTTTGTGTGTTTTTCTCATTGTTTAAGGCATACGCTGACCTAAACTTGATTAATTCAACATATTTTTTGTGTCTAAAAGAAAGTTGTCTCATTGTCAATGTTTATGGGATAAGTGGTTACCGTCACTTCTTCTTAATAAGACCTAGATATAAATGACGGTCATGTTTTGCAAACCAACTTTTATACACATTGAAAATACAAAACTGTCAGATATTGTTTTAGAAAGTTATCTTGAAGTTTTAATTGATTTTGAACTGTACAAAAAATGAATTTGAACTGTAAAAATAATGTGAAAAACATGCCTATGAAAATAAATGTGCCTACCAGAAACGGGGAGAAAGTTACAAATCTCACTGCTATGTTATGGATGCGTAAGTGTGAAAACTCGCTTTAGTGAACAAGTAACACAGTATATATAGTACCAGAAAATCTGGCAGGACTGCATGCATGATTAATTTGTGCAGAACAGTATAGACTATAGTCGGTTTGGGACTGTTCGTCAATGATTGAATGCATAAATGTATTAATTATTGATAGTAAATATTGTAAACTAAGTGTATATAATATAGTATAGTAAATTAAAATTATGGCACAATCAAAACACATCCTTTTATTTTTCATCTTTACATACTACTGTTATAAACAAAGAAAATATAATAATGTTACAAAATAATTAGATACCAGTGTTTGCTATTCAGTATTTATATTCCATTTAAAATTAGTTTGAAGTTAGTGAAATAAGGAATACGACTTTCATTAGGAAAATGTGTATTATTATAATTAACTATGTCCAAAAGTGCCCGTTTAAAATAGATTTTAACACGCCAAGTTTACTTTACAATAAATATATATTTAAATTCTCGAAAGACAATGTTCAGATCCGTGCCAAAGTTTCTTTTCATAAATTGTTTGTTAAAAAAAAAACCCAAAAAACCGAGTGATATATGTAGACGAAACCGGGTGATTGTGTAGTAACAACATTGACGAAACCGGTTTATTTTAATTTGACATGACCCTTTTCTTTCGTATCATACACAGAAATACAATTATTGAGATGCTCATAATAACTAAATTTGCAATCTCCGTGTCAATATCTATCTTCCCGTACCTTTCTTTCCGTACAATGTGAACAATTTAACGAGAAATTAAACAATTTCGAGGCAAGGTTCACTCAATTCGTCATTTTAACATGCATTTTGACTTATTTCTCCGTTAATATAGAACGGTTGAAGAAAATATTGCATCTCACAATAGAAAATAGTTGTATATGTATATTTATTCTTCGATATCATAAAAAGAATAAAAAAATAAGGAGAAACCTACCTTTCTTTTGTCTATTGGTGTTCCGTCATTGTACCGGATGTTAGATACCATCGAGTCCGAGCAAATTTTGCCGGTGTGGTTTAGACACAGTGTACTTCACGATTCTGAAAAAGCTAAAAATAAAGTTATAATAAAATCAAATCAAGGAATGAAATTAACAAATGTAACAAATTGATAAATCAATAAAAATAGTTAATGAAATAAATATGAATTAAGCAAAGTCCTTTTTTTTTTTTTTATTTTTAGTTTGAAAATTCAAAATAACTTTACTTAAACATTCAAAGGTATATACAAAAATGTGCGTAACCAACAAATACTAGTTTACAATTTGTTTAATCACCTTTAATTCTATATTTTGTCACAGTAGTTAAGTTGCTTACCCGAGACATATTAATTTCTGTTTCCAAATGACGGCGTTTCAGGCCTGTTATACCAGAATCAGTACGTTGTATAAATCTCCTCGCATACAAGTCCTTATAATATGGGCTAACTTCTGACTGAAAGCAAATAAGAAAAGGTTAAAAAAATAATCAATATTGTTTAAGTGTGGATGATATTTAAATTTGTACACATACAAGGCCGTTGGTGTTTTCGTTTTTGTTTACCCAAATTTGTTATTTAGAGACATTTCATATATATCTAAAAAATATGTATAAGTTTTGTTGATTTTCAAACAATTTTTGTAAACTTGTTTAATCATTTAGTCTCTATTAGATAGTTATCATACCATGGTGAATATCAAACTACATCTTCTTAATTTTATATTCTCACTTTTGAAAACAAAAAATATAATAATTCAGTAATGTTAGTAGATTTTTACACACATGAACATGTACATGATGATGAACAAAATAACAGAGATGACATCTGTTTAACGTTTGGTACGCAGAAATAACTACTTATTTACATTTAATATATAAAGCGTTTCACTCATAAAGCAAGAACTATCACCATGCGATAAAATAAAAGTAAATTATGTTTAAAAATACCATTAAAATTAGTAGTGTTAAGGCAATATTTTTAAAAGCTATTTTTTTTAAGTTATAAAATTTAAGTACTTGATGTAAACTTGTTTTGCGCATCATTTGAGAATTTGTGATATCTTGCAGTGGTTGAGACATTTGGAGTTGCTATTGTGGTGGTATTATCTCGTTCAATCAGTCAGAAGTTTGTACAGTATTATTGACCTAAAATGACAAAAATATTTGAATATCAAAATTGGGTATTTTGGACAATTGAACTTTTTTTTTTAAATAAAAACTTGAAATGTTATTCAAATACTAAATGTGAACGTCTTATGTGATAAAACATAATTTAGTAGTACTAACCTCAAAATTTTCTACGTCATTTACGGGCTGCGTAGCATGCTCATTGATAGTTATAGTTTCATTTGCAGATATTACCTAACATATAAAGAAAAACACACTAAATCTTATAATTATTCACAAAGATGTATATTGTAATCAAATTATAAGTATTTTATCCATCATTACACTTTTTCACATTATCACAATTAAATTATAGTTATATGAAAAGATTTAATTTAAAAACAATTAGAATAAACAGTTATGTATCTTTCTTATTCACTTTCTTTGATCCTGTTGATAATTTTTGTGTGCCACATCGACTCAACATATTCCTGGTAATCATTTTCGGCATCCATTCTGTCAATTTATCGAGCTTCATTATCTGAGGCTTTATTAAGCACACTTTTACTGTTAATCTATAAATATGCAATAAAAATGTTTTATAAATTATGTTTGATAACCAGAAAGGATTTTAACCCTTTAGTCTATAATTAAATGAACGAAAATTGAGAATCTACTTAAATTTGACAAATGACCTTTAACGAGCTATTTTTTTAAAATCTTATGTTAAAAGAGAAAGAGTGTAATAGGGTAAGATATTTTACCTTCTATTGTATGGAAAAACACCAAGAATTCCGAACACACATTTATACTGAAACACAAAATAAGATTTTCGCAGTAACCTCAAAATTTGTAATTGATGTACCAATGTTGCAGAGTCCGTAGTAAGGTATTATGTATCATCTCAGACTACATGGACTACTGGATTTCATTATCTTTCTACAAAGACAATACGTATGTCAAATCTTTTTAAATGCACAGAACCATTAAAGTAAGCTGAGCCAAGGCTCCGTGTTGAAGGCCGTACTTTAACCTATAATGGTTTACTTTTTAAATTGTTATTTGTATGGAGAGTTGTCTCATTGGCACTCACACCACATCTTCCTATATCTATCAAGTAATAGATTTTTAATAACAAAGAATCATAACATTTTTTTTAATTACAACTTGTGTGCAAATGATAACCTATATTATTTAATTGATCAGTTCCTTTATTTTTAATTTATAATACTATTACAGCTATTTTTATTAACAATACTCTGTTCTGCATCTGTTATTCATTAATTTTCACTGATTTTAAGTTTTTATTTAATGCCAAGTTATGGTTGTCGTCATCATCTACTTCAACATCCAAGTGATCCATCTCTAGAAATTCTCGTTCCTCTTTAGTAAAATTACACTTTGTAACATAAACATAAACAGTACAATAGATTGATTTAAATCGTGGTATCTATGAAAGAATTTAATGAAAGTTTTAACTTATTTATGGTCACGAATCCCTGACTTAATAATTTACCAGGAATGCATTGAATACTTTCGTAAAAATATATGACATCACTACACACACGGGCATAACGAACGAGTAAGGACATATAAACACCATATGATGGAGCCAAAGGAACATCGCAGTATAGAAATGGTAAATTAACAATAGGGAATGAAAAATCATTTCTTTTGTCATAAATTTTAGTATGGAGTGCTTTTTTTAAATGGAAATGTCTCAATCTGGAAAAAGAACTATTACTGCTGTATATGTTAGATTTAGTTAAAGTAAGTTCTCTTGGGTAAATAAAGGTAGTCTATTTAGAAAACTTTGGATTATTTAACGAACAAATATCATCCAGATAACGGAAGGTACAGTTGAATTTTTCAATCAAATTCAACAATGACCAGTACTTTATGAGTTTGGTCATAAATTGAAATTCATACCAATACAATCGTAAATCTGGTATTAAAGGACGCAGTTAGTTATCATCGACTAACATATATGTCGAAATTATTAAATCGCGTAGGGGGATGAACTATTTGTGGATTCCTATAAATTCTATATAACTGTTGGACTATTTTTGAAATTAATTCTAACATACTTTGATTTTTTAACCCTGTATGCTAACATTGCCCATGAACATTATTTGAAATGTGTGTACATACATTGAACGACAAATTTGACGTATAAAATTTTCTGACGTCAGAAACGTGAATCAATGAATATGTTTGTAGATAGATGTGTTTTGTTCCTTTTAAAATTGTTACACGATGATGACTGCTGTTCCCATATTTTGACTATTTTATTTATTATATCTGTTTAGTTCACGCATCATTGAAAATTTAACGGAATTTGACGAGACTGTCATCAAAGTAAAAGGTTTAGCGCTTTAAAACCAGGTTTAATCCACCATTTTCTACATTTGAAAATGCTTGTACCGAGTCAGGAATATGACATCTCTTGTCTATTCGTTTTTGATGTGTTTTGTTATTTGATTTGGCCATGTGATTATTGATCTATCCCATCGAATTGGAGATGAAGGATACTACAGATACCCTTAAGTCGGCTTCATATCTTGACTTACATCTAGAAATTGACAATGAGGGTCGGTTGAAAACAAAACTTTACGACAAAAGAGATGATTTCAGCTTTCCAATTGTGAACTTTCCATTTCTAAGTAGCAACATTCCAGCAGCACCTGCATACGGGGTATATATCTCCCAATTGAAACGATATTCCCGTGCTTGCATTTCCTATCATGATTTTCTTGATAGAGGGTTACTGCTCACAAGGAAGCTATTAAACCAAGAGTTCCAAATGGTGAAGTTGAAATCATCCCTTCGTAAATTTTACGGACGCCATCACGAGTTGGTTGACCGTTATGGAATAACCGTTTCACAAATGATATCGGATATGTTCCTTACGTCGTAACTACAATCCCCTTCCCTTTCATGAATGTGACCTACCGAATTAGACTATTTACTGGATTTGTAATCACATAAGCAACACGACGGGTGCCACATGTGTAGCAGGATCTGCTTACCCAACCGGAGCACCTGAGATCATCCCTAGTTTTTGGTGGGGTTCGTGTTGTTTATTCTTTAGTTTTCTATGTTGTGTCATGTGTACTATTGTTTTTTTCTGTTTGTCTTTTTCATTTTTAGCCATGGCGTTGTCAGTTTGTTTTAGATTTATGAGTTTGACTGTCCCTTTGGTATCTTTCGTCCCTCTTTTAATATACGAGTTTTATACTTCTTATCTTTTTTCCTAAGAAGTTCCTGCATGAAGTCAGCCTCATAATAATAAAGAAACAAGTCGGCAGGTAGAGGGGCACAGTTTGTTCCCATTGGGATGCCGACAGTCTGTTGAAAAACACGTCCTCCGAACGTAACAAATATATTAATGTTGTTTCAAACAATTCTTCCGTCTTGATCTACATAATTGTCAATAGGTTATCTTTATTTTTTGTTAATGATATGTATATCGAAAACTATGATATATTTCTTGACATGACCCGGCACATGCTAAGTATCCAATAATAAATTGAAAAACGAACAAAAAAAACGACAGGTATTTACAACTATAAAGTTAAGAGACAAAATTAAGAAATAGACATACAAAAAATGTTAGGTTCTTTGTGATTGTTTGTGAGTTGATAGTACATGTATATACATGTATATATATACAAACATACATTTAATTTCATATTAATCGACTTTAATTGGTGTACGTATTTCGAATCATTTACTGGTACAATGTATTGACCTTCACATGAATAAAAGTTAGTGAACACTATTATATAAACATACCTTACATTAGAATAAACATTTAAATATAATTGTGTTGAAAGTAATAGAAATATTTCTATACTTTAAATCTTTCATTGAAATAATTGTGTTGAATTTCTATACAGATTTGTATACTTTTAAAACATTTTTGGAAAGAAAGACGATGAAAATAGAGTTGCAATTGAACTGAAAGGTTGTTTCCAATATGCATATGCATATCATATATGTACAAACATACATATTGTTCTGTTTTCTTAGCTTGACTATATTATACAGAGATTTATCAAGTAAAGGAAATAGTTAATACGACGAAGGAAATTTTTATAATTTGATATTGAATGGTCTGCAACAAATTCCTGATAATTATTTATATAAAAAGACCAAAACGATCTAATTCTTTGACATTCTAACAACTAATACAGAAATAAGTGTAGATTACACATTTAAATCAACAAATATGTGTACGTGATTTCAAATAAAATGGCATGCAGATACTAGTAACCTTGACATTATCACATTTCTATATTACTAAGAAGAACACTGTCTATATATGTATATTTATATATTAGATAAGTATTTCATAAAGACACTCCAGATATGATCATTTAAAAGTTCAAGTCTACATTTTTTAGTGTTAAATAAACATGTATGAATCAATGATTGACTAAAAAAATGATTAATGAAAAGGAAATTAAATCGTCACACAGGTCAGTTGAGTAATGTGTTTTTATATATCTACATAGATAGTTTAGTAATGTGGTATATTGAAAATATATTTATAGAGCTATGCACATATACATTGCTTTTATACATTAAAACAAAAATATTTACATATTCATGTATAACTATGCAGTGTGTATACGTTCCATTATCTATATATACTATATTGAAAAAAATGCCATACAAATTATTTGTTAAAGGGATAATGAACAGTGTACCTTACACTGCCATATTTTTTCAACTATTTACAAAATAGTATATTGACAGATATTTATACAATAAAATAGAGAAAGGTTATGGGGAAAGAGTCATTTTGATCTTTTAAAGATCAGTAGAAAATGGTTAAAGAACAAAATTTATTGTAACTGTTCGTTTACCTATGTCTTTGACGAAATGCTGGAGTCAGTTTCTATATTGTGAAATTCTTCTATTGGTGTTGCTGGACATTGAAGATTCTGTTAGATTGCCAGCCAGTGACAAAACCATCATCTCTGAAATATATAACCATGCAAAAAGGCTGGAAGAACACAATCTGATAGTCATCAGCTGATAGTGGAATGTTGGAGAATAATAAACAATTGATGTAGTGCAATTTTTAAACTAGTCAGGATGTTTAAACCGGACCCTGAATAAACCGGTTTCCTGTCCATTCCGGCCGAAAATGAAAGTCCCATATTTTTTCATTCAAAGTCTTTGTTAAAATACCCTTTGTAAACCGGACCCTGTGTATTCCGAATTCCGGTCTTATTATGAAGTCCCAATACTCTTAATTACATTAATTATTACCTGTCAAAACCGGTTTGTCTAATTAATTTCAATGATCGATATGCAATCGAAACATATTTGTTGATACAATATAACTTTTCGTGATAATCAATTAGTCAGGTGTCAAACTGTGAACATACAATCGTACAGTAGTGAGCTGTATTATTTATCAAAACATTATAAACGTGTCAATTAAACGAAAAGACACACCGAATATATATCTCGGATTGAACTTACGTTTTAACTTGGATAAACAAATTAAAATCGCGAAGTAAAAAGTTCACATCGTAATTTCGAAATCCTTGGTTCCTTGTTGTGATCCCCTAAACAAATGACCTTGATAATGAAAAACACCCGGATGACAACAATCAATGGATATTGTAGACTGTACGACAACGTTTCGAAAGTGATGACATTACGTTTGATAATATTCTGGCTTTTTAATCGGCCATTCCAACATTTCAAATTATTGATCATGGGAGTAAATCGAAACTCTCGTCTTACAATCCAAACAACGCGAGCATTATGATGCAAATGCAAACAATGAAAAACGAAGTGAAAGTATTTTAATTTATCAGATATAATTTACAATCAGAGAGAATTTTTTCATGCAAAATGTCGGACGTCACAAGTCATTAACTTCCGGTCAAAACAGAAACCTGAATAAACCGGCTCACTGTCCAAACCGGCCCTTTTTCATGGTCCCGTAGCCGGCCGGTTTATACAGGTTTTACTGTAAACCCAATTATTAAATTTTGTATTTTACTTGCCCTCTCATTCTGAGGTATTGAAAAAATAGAAAACCGTTCGAATCTAAGACAGAGCAAGGCCCCTTTAAGGAGTCTTGCGGGTACAAAAATTTCGGCAAAAAAATAAACATTTGTTTTTTCATTACAAATTGTATTTATTACACTATTAGCATGATTAGTGATTACTTTATGATATGTTACAAAATTCAACTGAAAAATTCGATTCGGTTTGGCCCCAGATGTCTTTTGAAATGTTTTTATCATTGAAAAAGCTCAAAATTATCTCCCTTTGGTTCAAAAATTAAAATTGAAATATCTTTTTTTAACTCATCGGTGACCTATATTTTTTTTTATTGTTTTCAAATAGGCTTTACATAAACTAAATAATTGTAAACTATTTTGAGATTTCTGTAAGTTATTTTTTTATTCCGATATTACCTTTATTTCTCCTATTAGATCAACAGAAAAAAATGTATGCTTCTTTTGGAGGCAGATTGTGAGCTTAAATGAACGGTGACCCCATATTTTTATTCGATTAAGTATATGATAAAGTTCATTTATGAAAAAAATATAGAGAAATCCTATATTAAAAAAGAAATGATTTAGACCCGCGACCCCCCTAAATGTTTAACAATACCAATATGTATATGACCAATACCTGGTCACTTGCTGTAATTGATTTATTTCCATATCTTATTGTTTAAAAATAGTAAACACAACAACTCATACAGAAATAAGTGTAGATTACACATTTAAATCAACCAATATGTGTACGTGATTTGAAATAAAATGACATGCATATACTAGTAACCTTGACATTATCACATTTCTATAACACTGTTGATATATGTGTATTTATATATTAGACAGGTATTTCATATAGACACTCCAGATATGATCATTTAAAAATTCAAGTCTACATTTGATAGTGTTAAAAGAACATGTAAGTATCAATGATTGACTAAAAAAAATGATTAATGAAAAGGAAATTAAATCGTCACACAGGTCAGTTGAGTAATGTGTTTTTATATATCTACATAGATAGTTTAGTAATGTGGTATATTGAAAATATATTTATAGAGCTATGCACATATACATTGCTTTTATACATTAAAACAAAAATATTTACATATTCATGTATATGTATGCAGTGTGTATACGTTCCATTATCTATATATACTATATTGAAAAAAATGCCATACAAATTATTTGTTAAAGGGATAATGAACAGTGTACCTTACACTGCCATATTTTTTCAACTATTTACAAAATAGTATATTGACAGATATTTATACAATAAAATAGAGAAAGGTTATGGGGAAAGAGTCATTTTGATCCTTTAAAGATCAGTAGAAAATGGTTAAAGAACAAAATTTATTGTAACTGTTCGTTTACCTATGTCTTTGACGAAATGCTGGAGTCAGTTTCTATATTGTGAAATTCTTCTATTGGTGTTGCTGGACATTGAAGATTCTGTTAGATTGCCAGCCAGTGACAAAACCATCATCTCTGAAATATATAACCATGCAAAAAGGCTGGAAGAACACAATCTGATAGTCATCAGCTGATAGTGGAATGTTGGAGAATAATAAACAATTGATGTAGTGCAATTTTTAAACTAGTCAGGATGTTTAAACCGGACCCTGAATAAACCGGTTTCCTGTCCATTCCGGCCGAAAATGAAAGTCCCATATTTTTTCATTCAAAGTCTTTGTTAAAATACCCTTTGTAAACCGGACCCTGTGTATTCCGAATTCCGGTCTTATTATGAAGTCCCAATACTCTTAATTACATTAATTATTACCTGTCAAAACCGGTTTGTCTAATTAATTTCAATGATCGATATGCAATCAAAACATATTTGTTGATACAATATAACTTTTCGTGATAATCAATTCGTCAGGTGTCAAACTGTGAACATACAATCGTACAGTAGTGAGCTGTATTATTTATCAAAACATTATAAACGTGTCAATTAAACGAAAAGACACACCGAATATATATCTCGGATTGAACTTACGTTTTAACTTGGATAAACAAATTAAAATCGCGAAGTAAAAAGTTCACATCGTAATTTCGAAATCCTTGGTTCCTTGTTGTGATCCCCTAAACAAATGACCTTGATAATGAAAAACACCCGGATGACAACAATCAATGGATATTGTAAACTGTACGACAACGTTTCGAAAGTGATGACATTACGTTTGATAATATTCTGGCTTTTTAATCGGCCATTCCAACATTTCAAATTATTGATCATGGGAGTAAATCGAAACTCTCGTCTTACAATCCAAACAACGCGAGCATTATGATGCAAATGCAAACAATGAAAAACGAAGTGAAAGTATTTTAATTTATCAGATATAATTTACAATCAGAGAGAATTTTTTCATGCAAAATGTCGGACGTCACAAGTCATTAACTTCCGGTCAAAACAGAAACCTGAATAAACCGGCTCACTGTCCAAACCGGCCCTTTTTCATGGTCCCGTAGCCGGCCGGTTTATACAGGTTTTACTGTAAACCCAATTATTAAATTTTGTATTTTACTTGCCCTCTCATTCTGAGGTATTGAAAAAATAGAAAACCGTTCGAATCTAAGACAGAGCAAGGCCCCTTTAAGGAGTCTTGCGGGTACAAAAATTTCGGCAAAAAAATAAACATTTGTTTTTTCATTACAAATTGTATTTATTACACTATTAGCATGATTAGTGATTACTTTATGATATGTTACAAAATTCAACTGAAAAATTCGATTCGGTTTGGCCCCAGATGTCTTTTGAAATGTTTTTATCATTGAAAAAGCTCAAAATTATCTCTCTTTGGTTCAAAAATTAAAATTGAAATATCTTTTTTTAACTCATCGGTGACCTATATTTTTTATTATTGTTTTCAAATAGGCTTTACATAAACTAAATAATTGTAAACTATTTTGAGATTTCTGTAAGTTATTTTTTTATTCCGATATTACCTTTATTTCTCCTATTAGATCAACAGAAAAAAATGTATGCTTCTTTTGGAGGCAGATTGTGAGCTTAAATGAACGGTGACCCCATATTTTTATTCGATTAAGTATATGATAAAGTTCATTTATGAAAAAAATATAGAGAAATCCTATATTAAAAAAGAAATGATTTAGACCCGCGACCCCTTAAATGTTTAACAATACCAATATGTATATGACCAATACCTGGTCACTTGCTGTAATTGATTTATTTCCATATCTTATTGTTTAAAAATAGTAAACACAACAACTCATACAGAAATAAGTGTAGATTACACATTTAAATCAACCAATATGTGTACGTGATTTGAAATAAAATGACATGCATATACTAGTAACCTTGACATTATCACATTTCTATAACACTGTTGATATATGTGTATTTATATATTAGACAGGTATTTCATATAGACACTCCAGATATGATCATTTAAAAATTCAAGTCTACATTTGATAGTGTTAAAAGAACATGTAAGTATCAATGATTGACTAAAAAAATGACCAATGAAAAGGAAATAAAATGGTCATCTTCATGAGATTAAGGAAACTATGACACTCTAGCAAGGTAGGCATATTTCTAGCATGAGCTGATCTTCCCCGGTTCAATATTTATTTCAAGGTATGTAATACACTTTTTATCATTTAGACGATTTTCAATCTTAAACACCTCACAGTTAAATGAATGAAAATCATATACAGTAAATCAATAAATATATTTTTTGTAAATTTTGTATTTAATTTTATTTAGCGAGCATATCACTGTAGCAAAGCGGATGATGGTAACTAACTGAAGTTACCACGATCCCAATATGGCGGAGGAGAAGATCTTTTCCCTCTTAATTTCTTTGTTTTTGAATAAATGTGGCTAACATTACTCAGCTGTCGTTTCGTTATTTATATTTGCAATGAGTTTGTTAAATATCAACCTGTAAACAGCTGTCAGTTACTGACAAAAATGAACAGAATAAAAATGCGAGCGATGATGATGGTAACTCCAAGATGGGATGGTGGTAACTGTCGATCAAAATAGTTAGGAGATGATGGTTACTTTTATATGACACGAGGTTTCTATTCAATCATATTGTGTTAAACATCACTATACATGAACTGAAACACAATTACTCATCTAAACTGAAACCACTTTATTGGAGTAAAGACCAATACTAGCGGGAGACAAAAATGTGTCGGGGAAATAAATTAAAATGAAACTTTCTTTAATGCAACAATTTTACAAACAGTTTTCAATACCAACTAAAAAAAAGTCATCAAAGAATCAAATAATTATACAAATGAAAATTCAAAAGACTAAGCCTTAAACGGATTTATATGCAATGTCTGAATCTTGTCAAAAATGAATAGATATCAATAGGTTTTTTTTTTAAACAACCAAAAAAACATATTACTTTGAGGTAAAAGGGAAAAATCAAAATTTTCAAGAAATGCTAGGCATTTAAGAAAGCCTTCTTAGGGTATCACAATATGGGCAGAGGACTTTTTTTTGGGATCCCGAGATTAGGCGGTGCTGTGAATTCGGAATTAATCCTTTCGGGATACGGGAATTCCTATTTCAATTTTCGGGATCCCATTATATTGGAATTTGATTTAATGTCACCTACAAGCTCTGCTAAGCTTCCGGATTCCTCAAGAATTGTCTCTTTTTTCACTGTAACTTACCCAGGCCGTCCTAGCTGTTCCTGAACAAAGCTCTGTAAAGCTTCCAGATCCCTAAAGACATGAAATTTCTGTTTCTGTAACTTACCCTTACTACTTGTTCCTGAATAAAGCTTTGTAAATTTAAAGACATGTTTCTCTCTATCTCTGTCACTAACCCGTCCTAGCTGTTCCTCGACAAATCTCTGTAAACTTATAGATCCCCAAATACGTGGTTCTTTCTGTCTCTATAATATAAGGGTGAAGGGGCCATAAATCAAGGCTAAAATTGTACTTAGTTTGTCGTTTTATACAACCTTTTGGCAAGTTACCACCATCCCAGAAATCAGTAACCATAATCTTTCAAACATAGCATGAAAAGTTACCATCATCAACGCACTTTTTCACTCTCTATGTTCTTAGTAATGTACAACTGTTTAAAGTTAATAATTTAAAAACTCATTGCAAATATTAATAACCAAACGATGGCTGAGTAATGTTAGCCACATTTATTTAAAAGCAAAGAAATTAAGAGGGAAATATCTTACGGGGATTCCCCTCCGCCATAATGTATGGGATCGTGGTAACGTAACTTCAGTTAACATCCTCCGCTTGTCTACAGTGCATAATATGTTTTTAGAAAACGTTTGGTAGATAAGTGAACCAGCCACATGTAACTTAGTACTGCAAATAACATTCAAAATGGCACAATATGCTAACTCGACTTGTGAAATCTGTATTGGCGGACCAGGCGAACATTTCTGTCGGCAATGTGATCAGATTTTTTGCAGAACTTGTAAGTTATCGCATTTGCGTACACAGATAAGTAAAAACCACACGTTTGTTAGTGGAACAAATATCATCAAGGAAGAAAAACCTCTATGTACAGAACACAGAGAAGATTTCTTATTCTACTGTGATGAATGTGATACTCCTGTGTGTAGAATTTGTTCCGTAGAGAAACACAGTCGCCATTTGATGGTAGACCTTACTAAATCAACTGAAAAACTAAGATCTGAATTGTTCAAAAGCATCGAATCAAAGATAACAGCATCGCAAGTACACATAAGGAAAATTAAGGAAGAAACAACAACCTATCGTGATGAAGTCAAAGCAGTCATCAAGACCATTACTGACGAAGGCAATTACTGGAAGCAATTGATCGACAAGAAAGTAGAAGCTTTGATCAAGGAAGTACATGATAAGGAACAGACAGAAATACAAAATATGTCTACATATAGTGAGGTATATGAGGAAGTTGTAGCGAACTGTCAAACATGGCAAAAGAATATTAAGAAAATGGAAACAGCAACAGATGTACTTTTGTTTAACAAGCTGAAACAACTTAAAACTGATGTCGAACAAACAATATTAAAGAAGATTCCCGATGCTCCTTCTGTATCATACAGAAACAAAACGACCTTAAGTACAGAAACAGACAGCCTGTTTGGGGAGTTACAATTTCGGTATGTTATCTATTTATTAAAGATGAAAGCATAGTATAGTGCATAATGATAATAGTATTAGCGGTTTATTTGAATTTTTGATATTGTAAATAGAGTTTTCCCCCCTTTTTGTTCTTGTTGTTTATCTGGTTGCAATAGAAATATAATGTCACTTTAATGAACGGCTGTTAGAAACACAACTATATATATCCCTTTGTTATTAATTATCGATAAATTACTTTCATGATTGATACTGCTTACAACTAGAACAGTAACATACTTCTCTCCTAAGGCTACATCAGCTATTTCGTTCGGTCTCGCATGGATAAAGTTCATTTACTAAAACATCTGTGGAGTTAAGTTACGGTCTTCAACACGGAGCCTTTGCTCACACTGAACAGCCATCTATAAAGAGCTCAACAAATTACTAGTGTAAGACCATTCAAACGGGAGAACGAACGGTCTAATGTATATAAAAAACGAGAAACGAAAAACGCTAATGATCCACATCAACAAACGACAACTAATGAACATCAGATTCCCGACTAAACCAATTGCAGCAGGTTTAAACGTGTTTATGGTACCAACCCTTCACCCTTTTCTTAAACAATAGTGTAACATCACAACATAGAAAGTCACACTATGAAATATCCATTGAAATAGCTTTACTCAATCGAAAGACATATTGACACAAGTGAACATACACTGAACGAATATATTTGATCTATGATACGACGTAATTACAAAGTCAATAAAGTAAACGATGAATAATTAAAGTAAAAGGATTTTACTGCTGTGAAATGTTAAACAATTTTTAGAAAAAAATTTGCTTTAGATATATTTTAATAATTATTATGTATTTTAGTTCTCCATTGTTTGTGACATAGGTTTTCAAGTATTAAAACATAATTCTCTCACAAATTTGACGAAGTTCATGTCGAAGAATACTTCTGATCCATCACAAAAAAAAAAGGTTTTTGTTTCCATTTGCCGGTGTTGATTTCCACTTTTGAAATATTATCGATGATTTTATCATTTTTTTATCATCCTTCGGCCACATGAGAAAGTATATGCTTCTCTTACGACAAGACAATACTACCAAAGCTGCGATCTGATTTAATGTTTGTTTACTTGATAATAATGTGGGTGACCTAATCGTATATTCTGATTAGATGTTTTAATTACTAGTATTGATATTTCACGCACGTATATATCAATACATTATTGACTATTATAACTGTGACAATAAAATTGAGAAAGGAAATGGTGAATATGTCAAAGCGACAACCACCCGACCATAGAGCAAACAACAGCCGAAGGCAACCAATGGGTCTTCAATGTAGCGAGAATTCCCGCACCCGTAGGTGTCCTTCAGCTGGCCCCTAAAATATGCATAATAGTACAGTGATAATGGACGTCATACTAAACTCCGAATTATACACAAGAAACTAAAATTTAAAATCATACAAGACTAACAAAGGCCAGAGGCTCCTGACTTGGGACAGGCGCAAAATTGCGGCGGGGTTAAACATGTTTATGAGATCTCAACCCTCCCCCTATACCTCTAGCCAATGTAGAAAAGTAAAAGAATAACAATACGCACATTAAAATTCAGTTCAAGAGAAGTCCGAGTCTGATGTCAAAAGATGTAACAAAAGAAAATAAATAAAATGACAATAATACATAAATAACAACAGACTACTAGCAGTTAACTGACATGCCAGCTCCAGACCTCAATTAAACTGATTGAAAGATTATGTCTACATCATATGAATATCAGGTACAATCCCTCCCGTTAGGGGTTTAGTATCAGTTGAGTTTATAATTTTCTAATCTGGAAAAATTTGAAAAAGTATGAAATGATTGAACTACCTAAAGATTGAGTAAATGTCCACTTAAATTAAGTTGGTAGAAGTACAGTCTTACAGGGCTGATGACGTTTTTATAATACTATGTTGTAAACAAAAGCAAAAAACAAATAATCCATAATAATCTATGTTGATAAACTATTTTGTCGTTTTTAGGGAGAGTCAAGAGATAATTGGACAGACAGGCAACCAACAAAGTGCTAGGTGATTATATGTTTATTTAGACAAAGAGCGTCAAACGATTCATTATACTGCGTGTGATCCAAAACCGGTTGTAAAAATATAAATAAGCACGCAATGCTATATCATCACTGTTAACAAATGCATTCTTAAGTTAACCGTTCGTCCTTCTTCTTGAAATGATCAAGCGTGCAACAATCAGGCATCACAGTGAAAACCTGTACTGTCCTTCTCCTTCCCCTTAATATCAAACCGTTCATTTCTCTGTCATAACTTTACAACTGTTAATAATCCTTTAACGATAGTACTTTTCCAATGCACATATTAAGAAGGAATTAATGACATGCCCCTATAATCATGTTATATTTAAATGTAATATAGCAAAACTGTAATGCAAATGAAATCTATGTTTTACAAAATATTTATTTTTAACATGTTTTGGGCAAATTTATTTATTTCTAGATAACATTTAAACCCTCTCCAGTTTTGTAATCTTCCTAATGCGCATATCCAGCCCGTTCCCACAAATATAATGCTACTATCAGACCCTATCACTTAATCAGTTTTCGTGATGGAATCACAAATCGATCCATTTTCCAAGTTAATTAAAAAAAATCCAGCCCCCGTGTAAATTTTCAGAGGTTTGCCCTTTTACATCAATTAGTCTTATTAATATATACAACCTGGATCAATACCTGTTATCAGTCTTCCTAATGATTACACAGATCCCTTCCCTTTTAGCCGTCTTCGTAATAGACAATAGCTGCAAACAAGAAACCATCAAGTTCATCCCTCTTTATGCATATACTCATACCCGTCCCAATTTTCAGTGTTCCTATTAAACACATCTATGGACATTACCCTTCCCATCTATGAATCTTCTTATGCACATATCTATGAGCATTTTTTAAAATAGTCTTCTAATGACACATCTCTGGACAGTCCCCTTTCCATTTATAATTTTCCTAATGCACATTATGTTTATGTTCTCATATATCTTTTTACTTAAACTGAAATTGAATATTTATTAATTTTATCAATATACAACTAAGAAATGGGGTTTTATTGAACTATGAACACGTCCAGTCTTCTTTCAATATTCACCAAAATGTACCCTTACAGTCCTTTTATAATTAAATGGTCGTCTTCATGCATCCACATATTCCATCTCAAATTTGCAAGCCTTAGCTTCTAAATGCATGGGTTTTTTTTACTAAATGTTTTTAATCTACAAGTCTTCTTAATGCTTTCTCAGTCCATTAAAAAAGAATGATATAAACAATGGTTTAATTAAAAAAAAACCATCTGCATCATTTCATTTCGTTTGCAGCACATTGCATTAATTTCTGACCATTTTCCTCTCCGATTAAGGCACTCCTGTTTAGTTTGCCACTGAACGTTTTGGTACATATCTCCCACAAAGTTATCTATATCTTTAATTATAAAGCCAACAATTGCAGTACTGATTCCGATACTAATAGACAGAAGAGTGTCTGTAGGAGATGATCTCTATCAAATAAGTATCAAGTTGTTTTTTTATTTGAAATTGAAACAACTCTCTTTTCATGCAAGTTGCGATATTAAGTAACGTTTATGACAATGTTCTGGAAAAATATCGGAGATTGTCCGGTTATTTTTCCAAAATCTAAATGGTCAAGTGAACGTATCTTTCGTCAAATTATAATAAAGTTGAATTAATAGAACATGTTTACGCATGTGCATGTGTGTGTAAGTAAAGGAAGCAAAATAGTATAGCATTCCCTTCCCTTGCAGCTTTGATTTAGATATTTAAGATGACAAAAAGATGTTTATGAACATCAATTCAAATAGAGGGTGTTGTAGTGTCTTTTCAAAGTAAACTTTAATGGTCCAAAACAGGAAAACAAACAAGCACTAAGTTATACTGAAAATAATGTGCTGCAGAAGGTTTGGAATAGGGCAGTTGTTTTCCATTCATTTGAGATTTTAATTTTGACATATAATAACCTTACACACCAGTAAAAGTCTGAAATGTCCTATATCTGTTCTCGACTGTACTGATTTTTACTCGACCAGTTTGAATAGGTCTGAACTTTTCTTGACATTACTCGACCACAGTGTGGACCATACTCGACTGTACTGATTAGTACTTGAATCTTACCTTTGCCATTGAAAATAGTCTGAACAGTCTTAACCCATTCTCGACATGTACTCGACTTTTTTTTCAATATCAACAATACTCGACCAAAGGTCTGAACAATACTTGACCAGTCTGAACCAAACTTAATAATCTCTTCATTTAAAAATAATTTTAACTGTTAAAATAAATTTCTTTTTATACATATAATTATCTTTTTAATGAGGTATCAACAGAGAAAAAAAAACACACTTATATTGTTTAAGGTGGTATGGGAGTCTAAAATAAAAATGATAGAATTTGTTCATATTTTGCCAAAACGTTGTATCTATTGATACACGTTGAAAAATATAATAAAAATGATAGGTCACCGCGCATTTTCTCAAGCTACAGGAAGGGACAAAATGACACATTTTGTATGGATTATACAGGAAAAAACACCATTTTGTGATTAGAAACTAAACAAAATGATAGAATTGTTAAATACTTCAGGAAAAGATAGCTTTCAGACACTGCTTTGAGAATATCAAAAGCAAAGATAGGGTCACCGTACGTTTTTCCCGGCCAAAATACAAAATAGGAAAATTCCATACAGAATCCTTCAGAAAATGCACTTTTTTAGAGTTACCTCCCCTTAAAATGCCAATTTAAAAAAAAAAATAAAAACAACCAAAAATAATTAACATTTGCAAAAATATCAATATTTAGAAGTTATATTCTTATAAATTGGTACTTTTAAATGAAAATGTACATTAAACATCTGCATTCCTGCATCAAATTTTGCTAACTTGATGGAAAATCTGGACCTTTGATTCTCTGTTTTTTACAATCCAAGATGGAGGAAGACACCCATACCACCTTAACCTTATATTAAAAATATTGCTATTTATAATTTGGGATATACTATATATATATGTCAAATTGAAAAAAAAAGAACAAAAAAGATTAAAGAAATTAATAAGATTGTTCTTTCTATTAATGGTGATGTATAAATTAAAACCTCTTGCTTTGGGCAACTCATTAAACAGATCACTCCTGGTCAGAGGGTATTAAATTCTAAATAACATTCATCCGAAACTGCAATATCCTGTCAAACCTAAATCGCAAGGCCTTTTAAATTCACCATATAAGTAATACACGATTTTAAGAAAAATAGGATATAATTTTTACCTGTAAAACACATTTGTACTGAGTCATAAATCACATGTAAATCTTATTAAATCTCTCCTTGTATGCCATGTCTTTTAATTTGACAACAAATATTGTAATTTAATTATAATAAATAAATTTTTACATCAACTTTGGAACACATTTCCTTTTTTTAAAGGTTACCAAGGATAGAAGGATGGATGTTCTATAATCATGATTATATTTAATTCTGATTTAACAAAACAAATTTGTCATTTTTTTTATTTCTTATGTTGCTTCATATACTAGCTTATATAAATATGTTAGCGGCAATAAGTGAATCTAGGCATAAAGGTTAAATGATAATAACAATCAATACCAAGGAGTAAAGAAAGACTAAAAAAACCAAAGGACATTTACAAAAATAGTAAATAAGAAACAACACGAACTCCACTAAAAAAAACGGGAGTGAAATCAGGTGCTCTGGAAGGGTAAGCATGTCCTGCACTGTATACGACACCCGTCGTGCTATTTCTTTGTTCAGTTCGTTAATGATGGAAGGTTATTATGACTGAGGAAGAATATCAGATATGATTTCTGACACACTTTAGTCACAACGGCCAATCAGCTCATGATGGCGACCGTAAAATGTCTTGAGGGATGACCTGAATTTAATTGATTGATAGCCCTGTCTTAGCAACTTTTGATAAAGCAGTATTCCTCGTTGAACAAAATCAATGTACTTTGAGCTAGCTCTAAAGTAACGTATCAATTGAGACACATATACTCCATATGCTGGTGCCGCTGGGATGTTGCTACCAAGAAATGGAAAGTTGACTATAGGAAAATTAAAAGCATCGCGTTTGTCATAAATTTTGGTATTCAACATACCATTAGTAGTCATTTCGAGAAAAAGGTCTAAATATAAAGCAGATTTATCTTTGTCGGTAGTATCTTTAATTTCAAGTTCTCTTGGATATATTAAATGTAAAAGATCACTGAATCTATTATTATTAAGAGACAGTACATCATCAATATACCGAAGGTGAAATTAGAAGACGGGCTTATTTCTTTTCTCCTTTCTGTACAAGCCCTTGAATAAATTCTGCTTCATACAAAAAAAAAACAAGTTTTAGGCAATAGGCTAACGCCTAGGCAGTTAATCTATTGTCTAAATGATGTTAGGCATTAGTCTTAAATCCTTGGATTTAAGCTAAAATCCTGAAAAAATGTGGGCATGCATTCAGCTTAATGTCGAAAATATAAATGCGAGTAAATAAAGTACAATTGTTCATTCAAATAAGAATATATCTGTTTTTATCGAGACTGTCCTTACATCGGTCCTATAAGATATTCTTGAGATATTCTTAAGACATAATAATTGTGTTTATCTTGTGAAAAAATAAAAATGATCCACAAAAAATCAAAAACAAATAAACAAATAAACCTGGTACCAAGTTGCTTAGAATCGAACCATAAATGACCCAAAAATATTTTTTTTAAAAAATGTAGTTTTATATATACAATATATAGCGAAAATATCAAAGTAAAGAATACTTATGGCCACACTCTGTACATTGTGATAAAGTTAGGACCGACTAACGACATGTCTCAGCATACACATCGAAGCTATCTTAGGAATATCTTAGCTAAGATGTCCTAACCGCCGTCCAAAGTTTTGGCGTAAAAAAAATAGCAAATTAGAACTGAAATAAAAATCATTGTAAATAGTTGAAATTAAATAGTTAATCGGTAAAATTATTATATGCTTTGAGGGAGCTGGATTCAACGTGTCACGGTTTCATACTTAACAATTCAAACGCAAATATCGTACATCTTTCATAAAAATACTGAGTACTTCACCTATTTTATTCTATGACAGCACAAAACATATGTGTGAATATGAGCAAGTGAAGAAATTCGAATTTCACCAATGCAAAACTACAGTACCCAGTTTCATCCTAAATATAAAAAAGAAGATGTGGTATGATTGCCAATGAGACAACTCTTCACAAGTGACCTGAAATAAAATCTCTTATACAATATGTTATTTAAATCAAAACGCATCAAATAATAATTTGAAAATTTAAAACTTGATAGATATTTTTGTTAAAATCATATTGATATCACAAGTTTGGAACTGTTAACAAAGACAATTTACTTTAAAAAAAAAGTGGAAAATGGTGTTAGCAAAAAAACATATCTTAATTTTGTCTACTTTTGACCATTACAAACCAGCTCTACTAGTGAAGTGTAAAAAATTTCAAATACATATTATATAATTGTAGTAGTTTTTATTAAATATTTTGGAAAGGGGATGGGGAGCCAATATATTTGCATTGTATTTTCTTAACATTTACTTATTTTGAATTGCAAAGCGGTATTGGACAGGGTTGAGCAAAATTTTGTTAGATGCTTGTTTTTTTTTCCTCTGTCGAACCTATGTTTGGTAAAAATATTTGAGTGATCTCTTTCCCTCTTGTGGTATCATATTGTACCCTCATTCAAGTCCAAGTGTGACATGTGTCGTTGCATGCAGTGTTATGGATTTTGGCAGGAAAACACTCAAGCAGAACAACATCTGTATATAAAGGATCCCCAAGAGGTTCTTACGTACGACTCGTCAGTATACGTTCCTTTTGTCAAGGTGTAAGTAAGCTCTAATCGAACTGAATTTGAACTCCCAAATATCACATGTTTAGATCCCCAAAGAAGTATTCCCGGGCTATTATATTGTTGTTTATTTTTTGTTTTCTCAACAATATGTGCATAACTATAATATTCAATCTTACTGCAAACTCTTGCTATATGCTGATGACTGCACCATCCTTATTTTTCCTGAAGATCCCGACATTGATGATTATAATTTTTCAAAAGATTACGGAAAAAATGTCTAAGGGGAAGTTGACCTTGGTAGTATTTGGCTATTCTTTTTATATTTTTTTTAATATATACATATACAGCAACGCACATAATGAAGAATCTATAAATCATCAGTTTTCAAATGCTTAGATTTTAGCGTACCGGATGAACGAAGGTGCATCAGAGCGCTTCAAACCAACCATATGTATAAAATATTACTATCAATCATAAGTTAAACATGCGCAGTTTTTAATTGAATAGAAAAAGTCATCAAAATTATGGAAGGACATGATATTAAAAGGGCATTAGCTACGATTAAAACCAACAATTAATATGATTTTTGGGTTTTTGTTTCCAACATTTAAAAAACAAGAATGGAAAAATAATATTTCGCTATCAGCAGTCCGTTTTGTTCGATTATGTCAGACGTATCTGAAAGAAACACCAGTGCTGATGTATGATTGGCTTGCTTGTCAATAATTCAATCGCCATTAAGTCCGTTTTCATGAGACATTCAATTGAGCTAGTGAAAGGTATTACATGTGCAAATCATGTTCAGTTATTAAATAGTAAAGGATGTTAATATTGAAAGTTAAACACAGGAGACAGCGAGCAGAACTATTTTTTGACTGATTTGACCCATAAACAATTATCCTTATACCGGTACTACAATGATTCAATAATTCATGACGTGAAATATAACAAGCATAGAAAAATATTTAAACGATTGCTTTTGCTTGTTTGTTTATTTCTATTTCTATTGGAAGTCATTGCATTGATTAGTTAGATGATGTCATGTCTACAATTCAATATAATTATGATTCACTGTAACGAGTCCATCTAAAATGAATAGTTTCTTTTGGACTTTTTGTAATTTGGATATCCATTTTTTTATGCAATAAATACAATTTTGATAATGGATTTAAGAACATGTGGGTTAAGAAACTGATACACCACTACGTTAAAATGTTTGTGAGGGCGACCTTACTACTTTTCATCTAATGATTTGTATAGCCAAAAACAATAGAGGCTAATCGTATTTATTTTGAATAGCTAAAGAAATGTGAATTTATTAAATCTCTACTACAGGATGATGAGAGTGCCACATCAATATGATTTTGCAGTGTCAATAGACATTGGAACAACTTATTCTGGCTTTGCTTTTTCTACCAGAGACGAAAAACTGTCAATTTACATATGTGAATGGAATAATTGGGATTTGACTTCAAGCAAGACACCCACGTCTGTGCTGTTGGACAAGAAAAAAGAATTTGTAGCTTTCGGATATCAAGCTGATAACAAATATACACAGGATATCATCCCTGGTGAAGAAATGGATGATTTTTACTACTTCCGACGGTTCAAGATGCGATTACATAATGAGGTTTGTGCCAATTAGTATCTTTAAGGATGCACACATAGAGTAAGTGATGACATCAGTGGTGGGTTTCTTAAAACCAATTTCATCAAAATATTCTAGTAAGCTGCTAAAAAGTAAAATAACAAAAATACCGAACACCAGGGGAAATTCAAAACTTAAAGTCATTTATGAAATGGCAAAATCAAAACCTCAAACTTCCATCGGAAATAAACACATCTATTCTTAAAACCCGTTGTTGGCACGATACGGGTTATATTCTTCTTATATTCATGATATTTTATGATGGTATAATACTTAACCCTCTAAAAGGGAGTGATTGTGCTTGACATTCATTTGATAAACCCATCATCTTTCAATCAGTTTAATAGAGGTCTGGAGCAGGCATGTCAGTTACTGCTCTAAGTCAATACCTGTGATGTCTGTTTACTTTTGTCTCACATTGTTGTTAATATACTGGAGTTGTATGCGACTGTCATACAAGTGTGAGTTAAGCTTGCTTAAAACCAGGGTTAATCCACCAATTTAGTCAAATGGAAACGTCTGAACATGAAAGTTGTTTTCCTTCCGTTTGATGTGTTTAAGCGTTTGAGCGTTTAATTTGATATTTAATAAGGGAAAATCTGTTTTTAATTTTCCATGGAGTGATTTTTTTGTTACATACCTTTTTTTCAAATAAAATGAATAGACTACGATAACATCGTACCAGGTTTTGTGACAAAATATGCACATTAATTTCAAAAGAAACATTGTCGTTGCGCATACCAAGATTATTATAATGTTGCAGTCAAATTATAAAATTTATCCAACTTAAGTTAAAAATCTATAAATGCTGAAACAATTCTTCACATTACTAAGCTCATCGACAAAAAAAAATAAGTTTCTAAACAAAATAGCGCTCAACCAGAAAAAATCATATAAATATTAAATGTTATAGCCTAGTAATTACAACTGTTACGGTATCCATTATTAAAATTGAAGTTTTCCTGTCTAGTTACACAATTGGTGTAATAATGATGATAAATTATATGTTGGTATGTTCAACTTGGTCTGTTGTCAAAAAATGGTTAATATTCATACGCATGCACATTTGACAGTTTTATTGGTTTCTAACATGTCTAAGGATGTATGTTTCAAAACAAAAAAAGCTGCCCTAGTTCTCTTTGACAATGACAGTCCAAACCTTTTTATTCTGAGCGACTCTCTTTGCAAAACCGACTTATATAATTTATTTTTACAGCAGAATGAATGGAGTGCGTATATAAAGATAATATCTTTGGTAAGCTTGTTGATGGCTGAACCATAAAGTCATTGTTGTTTAAGTTAAACTACCCTCCTTTGAGAGTAGAATAGTCAGGCAGCTTACCGATGTATTTTTCTTTAGTAACTGACTTCTCCGAAAGGATGGTAGTATAAAAACGCTAATAAGGACTTTACGGTTCAGCTTACAAACAAGCTAACAAAATATTCTACCTTTACTTACAAACTCAAGGCGTTCTGCTGTAACAGATTTGGAAAAAATCTGTCAAATTCAGTCATGTCCTATCTGGATAGTAACCTCTCAATGGAGTAAAGATTCTTTGCTTTATAATCTTTCCAATGGTATATATTTGGTATTTTAGAAAATTTAAAGAATCGGGGCCTTTTTTATCCAAAACTGGAGTTATTGTCATTGTAGCTAGTGATCAGAACTAAGTTTTCTTAGCTGTGTTTTTGTTCTTCAGATGGTGCAAGTTTATAGCAAAATGGAACAACTTCTTCAACATATCTTTTTGTCGCAGTTTGCATACAAATAGTCTTATAACTTCTCTCAGTAAATCAGGTTAGGCCTATTCTTCTTGTTAGAAAATGTGCTACTTTTAACATGACTATGTGCCATTTCAAGTTTAAAATGTATATTGAAAAATCGTTTTTTACGCTCGAAAGGTATTGATTATTTGAGGAATTACTACTGTGGTAGAACTATTCCAAATTTGCTGTGTTGTCCCCAGTCTGGTTAATATGCTCTCTGGAATCTATGCACGATATATTTGACTCTTCATACTAAGAACCAACAATTGTTTTCGTCTTTTTATGATTAAACGATGTCAAGCTAGGCATTACACGTTGGCTTATCAGTATTTGGCATCCGGTTATTAATTGAAACAAATAAAAGTTGTACTACATACACTGAGAGCTTAGCCACCAGTCACAGTTCAAAGGGTCTTTAAACTGACAAACGACATTAAGATTTGAACACAAAAAAGGTTTGCCCAAACGAAAGTTTTGCTTATTAAGCGAATGGTACTTAAATACCGTCACATTAATATACGCAAAACATGTATTAATTTCTGGATTAACCTTCATCAGGTAAGTTTATAACAAAAGCCTAAAACATTAATTACAGCACTGTCAAAATTGTGAAAAAACCATACATACAATGAGACATATGTATACATCAAAGTATCAATTAACAGAACCATTTGACAACAACTATGTGTTTATTTCAGAGATTAACATTGGATACCGTGATTGAAGAAGAACGTGGCAAGAAAATGGAGGCATTGGACGTATTCTGTATTGCTATTAAGTACATGAAAGACCAAGTGATAAGAAAGATACAAAGCAGATTTTTTGGCGCGACAGATAAAGACGTGCGGTTTGTTTTGACAGTACCTTCTATATGGTCTGACCAAGCAAAGATATTTATGAAGACGGCTGCTGAACAGGTAAAATACATATCACTCTGCTCAGATGATCCGTAATTCTGTTATCACGGCTTTGAGATATTAACAGGACTTATAAGCAACGTCATATTGTTCGATGAGATTTACAAAAATCTTTCGTAATGCGCAAAGTAAAACTGTCTATGGAAGAAAAAAAGTCCTTAAATAGCCAGATAAATAGATTTTCTTGTTTTCTGTGCATATATATTGAAAAAAGATCTGTATTTGAACATGTTTAAAGTGTTTAAGGTACTTACCAAACAACAAAAAACAGAAGTTAAAATTATTATTTAAGGAATAACTCCAATGTAGGGTAGTTAATCATGAATTCGACCCGTTTACCGTTTTTCAAGATCTTATTTTGCCTATCATATTTTTCTATTCACAAATACATTTATCTTGTTTTTGCCGAGAATGAACGAAAATATTTGTAAAAATCGTCTTCGAATGACTTAAACTCCATTAAATAGTCAGCAGACCATTTCGGTTTATTTTTATATAGGTCTGATCGGTGCTGATCTCTGTCTTTTGTAGATGTCTAGAACAGTCATTACAGGCGTTCATGTTCATCGATATCTGATATTGTGACTTATTTGTAGATCTTATTATTTTCGTCAGTTGTGCTATTTAAAATCTCTTTTTTTCAAATATTTTTATAAATTAAATCTTTAAAACGGATTAAGCGCGTGATCAAAGGATGACGACGAAGATGAGAATTGTGATGGATGATGTATGGCTGCTTAAAGTTAGGCGGCAAATTACCATGCATATCCAAGACGTGAACATGTTAAGGATGTTCGCTACTCTGTTTTAAAATTACAAGCTTTTTAAAAGACTGTTTAAAATTGACTGATTAAAAAAACAGGATCCGTGTGCTTGTCTTCGAGATATAAGCCATTGCATTTGGCGGGAAATAATTCTTTCTAGATTTTTCATATATTTAACATTGACACCTTTTTTCTAAAAAAAAATGAAAAATAATAAGGATTTTCAAAGATGTTCGAAGATGACATTTTAAACTAAATGTAATCAAGTTAAAGCATAAAAATTAGGGTTAGTGGGCAAAATTTTAAATGGTACTTCATGGAAAAAACCAGAGAATTTACAATTTACAATTTCTGGCAAAAATTAAAAAATAAGAGGAGCGAACATCCTTAATATATTTCATTTGCAAAAAATGCAATCCTATTGAAATAAGATTGTCATGATCGTCGTCAAACGCACTCGCCACGATATGGGTTCGAAATCGATGCTAATAAGCTCAATGAAAAATCTAGTGAAAAATATGACCTCTCTGAAACGTATGCTATCAATTATAAATTCACGACAAAACATTGTAAAACGCAGAAATAATTGGTAGTAAAGAAAATACTTTAATGCTTATGAGAGAATATTGTACCTCTTTAGAAAAATATGTCTAGAATGTCAAGTTAATGTAGAGTTGTATCTTCAAATTCAAATTTTTCATTTCAGGCTGGAATAGGTAAAGATCAGTTGACCATAGCACTGGAACCCGAGGCAGCATCTATATACTGTCATGCACTGAGACTGGAAGTTGATAAAAAAGAGAACAAAATGCTTCAAACAATTAAATCAGGGATGGAATTTATGGTTATTGACCTTGGTGGTAGGTTTTGTTTTTACTTCAATGTTATTAGTTTAAACAATACGATTGGTAAACTTTTACACTTCGTTTTAATTTCATGGCTTGTTGGATATTGTGTATTCTTTGGTTTCTGTTTTCTCCTACCTGGTTAGACATGGATTTCTTATGTCGGTCGATGACTTATAAATGTTATATTGAGCGTGTATCAAGGTACGTACACTAGTGCAGAGAAAGTAAAATCAGAATGCTGTTTTCCCGTATGAGTGGTTTCAATTTTGGAGCCCTTTCTAACTTGCTGTTAAGTGTGAGCCAAGAAGACCGTACTTTTGACTAATAATGGTTTACTTTAATAAATTGTGACTTGGATAGGGAGTTGTGTCATTTGAACTAATACCACGTCTTATTATCTTAATTTTGTTTGAAAATGGCCATTGATTAGGATTATAAAAATCTATTGCACTTTATTTTATTTGCAATGGAACGGAAAACATGTCTATTGAAGGTGGTATCGTGAATCTTGTGGTTACTAGTAATACTTTGCTTTGAGTTAATATGGCTTGCATGTGCTTGTATAATTTTGTACTGTAGTCCCGTATTGGAATGTTGTCTTTATTTAGTGTTATATTTAACATTGTCATGTAAGCGAGAGGTTTGGCTAGCCACAAAACCAGGTTAAACCAACCATTTTTATATGTACTGTACCAAGTCAGGAAAATAGCAATTGTTATCTTAAAGTTCATTTCTATGTAAGTTGCATTGTCGCTTTTAGTAGCACTTTTGCGTTTCTGTGGCTTTGCTGTTTTCCACTTATATTTGATGTGTTTTCAGTTTTATTCTGAAACCCGGCTTGTAGCCCGGATTTGTAATCGATTCACGACTTTCGAACAGCGGTTTCTGCTGTTGCCTTATTTTATCTCCATATTTCAAACTGTTATTATATCCTCAGTGGCCCTCAGAATCGTCGAGGACGGTAACATATGACTCTTATCAAAAATAATGATTAATTTGAACGAATGTCGTTAAATGAATTAAGGTGTTCTCACGTCCTATTATCATATTGGCTAAATTAAGTGTTAACAGGAAACAGATCACACAAAGAGTCCCCTTTCTTCCCTTTTAGAATTAATTTTTGAATATTGAGCACATAAGCATATTACATTTTGTAAATGAATTAATGTGTTTATACATGTAAAGTGTAAGTTAACACACGTTTCAAGTGTAAAGAAAATCATCAAGCAAGGTTTTTATACTCGAACCAACGATTTGATGGTAGTATGACGTAAAAAAAAATCGTATGAAATTTAAGATAAAATTGAGAATGGAAATTGGGAATGTGCCAAAGAGACAACAACCCAACCATAGAAAAAAAAACAACAGCAGAAGGTCACCAACAGGTCTTCAATGGAGCGAACAATCTATATTCAGGATTGAGCGCTCTGCGTATAGCAAAAAAGGGAGTTACTAGGTCATAACCTCATCAGATTAAGGCCTCTTCTGAATATATCATACATGCAGAAGGAATTATAATCTTTTAATTTGTAAAGAAAAAGTGCTTTTCATTTTGACTCTGTTGCAAATATATACGTAAAAAAATCGAATCATCTTTCAGGTGGTACAGCTGATATAACAGTTTTACGGTATCATAAGGACGAAACCTTAGAGAAAGTGATGTTAACCAGTGGCGGTCCCTGGGGAGGTACTTCCGTAGACCAAACATTCCTAAGCTTCATGATAGATTTATTTGGAACCGATGTCATTACGAGGTTAAAAGACGAGGATTTAGAAGATTATTTCCATCTCTTACATGATTTAGAAATTAAAAAGCGATCTATTAAACCAAAGGCGGTAGACGACAAGGACATCGTTATGAATATAGATGCCACATTAATGGATCTAATCAAGGAATGTAGAGGTGGCATAAGCTCACACATCAAGAAATCAAGATACAAAGACTCCGTATCATTTGAGGGACAGAGATTACATATCAAGGCCGACACTTTCAGAAACCTTTTCAAATCTACAACAGATAAGTTGATAAAGCACCTCAGGGAAATATTTGAAAAACCCGGGATATCCGATCTAAAACATGTTATCATGGTTGGCGGTTTTTCTGAATGCGAGCTCGTTCAGATGGCTGTAAGGAACGAATTTGGAACAGAGAGGAAAATCATTATTCCGGACGAAGCTGGGTTGGCCGTTTTAAAAGGAGCTGTGTTATTTGGTCATCAGTAGAAGAAAATACCCCCAGAGAACTTATTTGAAAATATATATACTTTTAATAGCATATGTTAATGTACTTATTCTAACAAAGTAAGTGATAGGATTGAGAAGTTGTTGTCTCAAAATGGTTATTTATATTACCAAAGCTTTGCAAATGCTTCATTGTTTTCGTTTTTATTTGTAATATTTGTCAGAACTATTGTGTGTATAAATGTATAACATAACTTTGGTTGAAAAGTTGTCGTCGTCAGATATTTTCCACTATCGAATCCAAATTAACGACGACAACTTTTCAAGTACAGTACAGTTATTCCGATTTTGATGCATTACAAAAAGAAAGATTACGTAACAACTTAAAGAATATTTATGATTTTTGAGATAAAATAAAATTCTGATAAAATTTATCGTTGATTTTGTTTCATAAACGTCATGATCAATACAAACATTACTGATTAATATTTTAGTCTTAGATACATTATTGTTTTATTTGTTGTTTTTTGGCTTTAATAGTGGACGGTTACTGCAAGTACTTCATATCTGTCCGTCTTGTTCAATTTTTTTTGTGAATATATAAATATTCCGTTACTTCTGGTTTGTGTTTTTGTAAGTAGTTGTACTTTGTTTTGAGATTAGTGCATGACAACTATATTTTCTTGAACAATTTCTTTTTGGATGCAAATATTTGGTGCCAAATTCCATGCTAAAAGACAGAAAAATGAAAGTGTCGTTGAATTAGAAACATAATGTATATCATATGACCAATTAAAAAATTAATAAAGATAATACCATGATAATTTTTCATATCAGACCTCTTACCAGCCATAGGTCAAGATAAAAAAAACTTTTATTAACTTTATAAAATGCATTTAACATTTTATTTGTTTTGCATTGTTTAGTAATACATTTTCCTGTTTCCTTTTATTCGTTTTTTATACTAATAAGTTATGTTTTCACAATTAAAAATTGTATCACTGAGGTTTATTTTCTGGAGTTTAAAGAATGACGTCGAAATGTTTTTCAATTATAAGAAACTTGAAGTCGTGCGCTATTAAGAGGAAGCAGTTGATATAAACCGGCAGCAGTAAATAACAAATCGCATATTAAACGGCTAATATATAAAAGAAGATTTTGTTTAATTACCATTGAGACAACTCTCCTAAAGAGACCAAATGACATAGAAATTAACAAATATAGGTCACCGTACGGCCTTCCACAATGACCAAAGCCCATAGCGCATAGTTAGCTATTGAAGGAATCGTATGACAAATGAAAAACAATTCAGACGGGAAAACTAACGACCTAATCTATGTGCAAACAATGAACGAAAAACAAATATGTAACACCAAACGACAACCACTGAGTTACAGGCTCCTGACTTGGGACAGGCACATACATTCAGAATGTAGCGAGTTAAACGTGTTAGCGGGATTGTCTTCATTTAAAACAAAACTCTTTTCTTTTAGATAATATGACATCATACCATTATTCGATTCTGATAACACAAAACCACCGAACAGACAACATACCATTATTCATTCTTATAACATAACACCACCTAACTGACATTTTCAACATACAAAAACCAAGTCAGGAATATGACAGTTGTTGTCCATTCGTTTGATGTGTTTTATCTATTGATTTCGCCGTTTTATTAGGGACTTTCCGTTTTGAATTTTTGTATTGGTTGATATTGGCTTTGAAATAGTATACGGTTTCTGCGAGTACTTTTATATATGTCCGTCTTGTTTGATATGTTTGTGTGAACATATAAATATCCTTTGTGTTTTTGTAAGTAGTTGTTGCATTTTGTATCGAGATTGGTGCATGACAACTATATTCTTTTGATCTTTTTCTTTTTGGGTGCAAGCATTAGATGCCAAATGTCATGTTATAAAACACACACCAGCAGACAATATTAAAGTGTCTAAGAATAAGAAACAGAATATATATCCTATGGCAAATGATAATACATGTATCCCCATAAGTTGATCGATACACCAAAAAAAAACACCCTTTTAGAATCCTCCTGGTAGTTACGATTTTGTGTTTTTGTTTTAAAGTAAATCCAAAAAATTACAGAACTTGTAATTGATGGTCGCAAATGAAATTTGTGGTATATTCTATGTTTTTCAAAAACCGTATACCATTCAGAAATGTAATATGTTTTCAATGAAATTTACACCTGATACACAAATATAGCAACCACTGCATGAACTTGCTTTAAGAATTTTAAACACGAATTGAAAATGATGATCTGTTCTCGCATGACAAGGCTTTTTTGTGTCGCACATTCTGTCAATTTTGCCGATATTGGATACTTTATTTTGTACTCTTGATGCTTTTCTAAGGCCAAGTGAGGTTCATTGGGTATTTATGTAAAAAAATATCCGCATCTCTTTTTTTTCAATTCATTTGTTGGTTGATTGATAAAAACATACACGTGTAACAAAGGGTAGCTGCTCTTTTGTTTTTTTATCTTATAAACAGAATTTGGAAAGTTAGGGTAGTAATCGATTCACCCAATTTATTCATGAGAAGCTGTGAAGTAATGGTATTTATGTGGATCACAAACTGCTATTTCTTTCTTCGTGTTTGAAACAAGCATCACAGGAATATATAGAACTCCTCGACAAGAGGAGGAGACCAATTAGTTTCCAATGGGAATGTCGATTATTTGTTGAAAGCAAGTTCACGAAAAAAAATCTTGAGAATTATTTGTTTGAATCAAAGTGTTTTTTTTTTACAAAGCACAATTTATCCATCACTTAGAAAAGCTATCTTTATCTTTGTTGGCTTGTAAAAAAGTGTAAAAACGTCAAATGTTTTATTACTATTGCAAAAAAAGAAAAAACAATGAGGGAAGTATAAGTTCCGAGACACGTCAAATGAATACCTAAAATAGACCAAACAGTAAAACTTACACACAAATAAAAGATGCTATAAAACGTTTTAAGATGATAAACAACGTGAATACATGGACTCTATACTTCAAACCATCATGTTTTATTTTTTAAGTTGATATGGAATATTCATATACAAGGTCTTGGCATTTTCAGATGAACTTTTTATTAGAAAAAAGGACGATAAGTTCTTTAGCATAGGCCTGGTTCATGACCTTTTCTGCTCAGACACTGGTGACGTTTTACAAAGTCTGAGTAGCAGCAGTAAGCTTGAATACCGAATTAATTGGGCAAGGATATCCCATATACGGGTGAAGATGGTATTGGGGAAAGGTTGGGGAAATTGATGACTCCAAAATTAAAATCGTCTCGTTTGTCATAGATTCTGGTATTGAGATGACCGATGATGTCAAATTCGAATTATATGTATAAAAATGAGGCAGATTCTTTAATTTCTTGTTCTGGAGAATATACTAATGAAACTCATCTTACAAGTCTGAATTGTTTATGGAAAGAACATCATCAATATATCTAAAACCATAGACACCAGGCTTAAAAGAAATTACTCCAGAAGCGTGTTCTCGTCTACAAAAATCTCATCAATGACGATCGAATAAAGAACGTTTTAAGAAATGTTAATCCTTATTATTACAAAAATTAAATATCTTTTCTCGAGTAACCTTGTCATTATTGATGGCATGTTTTAAAGGAAAATCCTGGTAAAAAGACCCTTTTTATAAGTTGAATATGCATTTCAGTGAAAATGAACAAGAAAATGCATTCTTTTATGTTATTGCAGCATTAGCAATGTACACGACTGATATATGAATTTGATTCAATGTGAACTTCAGCGTTTATGTTGTCCCTCGGTTATCTTTCGTCCCTCTTTTATATGTTGTGATATTATATTCGTTCATTATTTTTTAGAGAATATGCTGTCAAAAAAAGGATATAATTTATAATTATCTTTTTGAATTTAGTACAAACGGACAATTTTAGCTATTTTACCTTTTAATTTAATCATAGAATTTTAAAGAAATATACCATTCTACCAAATTACCTGACAACTTGTTAGATCCATACAAAATTAAGACATACGAAATGGCTGAAGAGTTATATGAAAACACAAGACTATACAAAAAAGTAATTGAATCTTTTAAAGGTACGATCTGCATTTAGTCCCAACTGAAAATTCTACCTTTTGTCACCAACTACTTAAATCATATAGTCACTGGTACCAATGCTGAAAAACTTTGCTACATATGAGAAGTATGGTGTATATGAGTGTACCTTTTATATTCTTACGAAACCATCTGTTCTATTATAATACTTGTTTATCGATTGAAACCCCTGTGAAATCGCTATGCAGTCCAGTTTATTTTTGTTATCTCCTCTGACGACTGATCCCATTTTTCCCAGATTCCCAGAAACAAACCAAAAAATATTGCAATGTAAATATTTGAGTAACATATATGTATATGTTGTGTACAAGTTGTAATGTTATTCAAATTGTAATTTGTACAGATTCTTTGTACAAGTTATCGGTGTTTTGTGAGCTGCTTAACACAAATGGATGATGCAAGCACACAGTTTTTTGTTTTGGTGATTTCTGTCATATTTTCACAACTTCATCATACAGTCTAATACTGAGCATTGATACAGAAACATTATAAGACCACAAAACTACTTTTTATGGGTATGAATATGGTATAAGGAAAAAAATAAAATTAGGATTTAAACCATTCAGGTATCCTCATTTACAGTTTGAGGACAAGGAGACTAGCACTAAAGGAGAAGGTCCATTAAGACCCCTTTTTGGCCCCAAAATACAGCAGTTTTACGAAATCGTTAAAATGTAAACTTTTAGTTATTTATTAGACAGAAGAATGCTTCTGCTACATAAATATGGGCTGTTTTTGACAATACAATGCACTTATATGGGGTACTAGCACCATATAGTCATGCTAAATTACTGAAATCTTCACAATTTTAGCATTTTAGTTAAATTTTAGACTGTTTTCGTGTAAAACGAAAGTGGCCGCATTCGTGTTCATCCTTAATATTGAAATGTAAGTTGTATTTTATGGTAATACATAACATATATAAAGGTTGATAATGAACACGGATGCGGCCACTTTCATTTTTGACAAAAAACATCTGAAAAGTGACATTTTTCGGCATATTTGGTAGATTTTTCTTATTTGAGCTTGAATCGGATCGTTTTTAATTATTAAATCAGTTAAAATCGTTCACATTAACTAATTGATTCAAATGAAATGGACACTTAAGTGTTTAAAAAGTGGTCAAAATCTTTCGTCAGATGAACCTGAAATTTGAGGCCAAAATCGGTCCTTACCGGATCTACTCCTTTGAATTTAAAACATTAAACTAGTACATTTTGGAAAATAAATCTGTATCACCTGATGCAAGAAGGTATGTGTCAAAAAAGTTATAACTTGTACAAAATCATAATTTGTACACACTTATATCTTGTACACAATATATATACAATTTAATTTAAATCAATGTAAATTCATACGTTAAAAATCTTATGTAAATATTTCAACAACAAAATCGAATATCAGTTGACTTACATTGTATATTAACTTTTTCTATCGAAATGTGTCGGTATAAACGATCAGTGTTATCTGTGTGCTTGGCAAAGTCGATTCTTGTTAATTGATAGTCTAAGCTGAAAATCTTGGAAGCAGAGTAAAAAAAAAGAATGGTTAACCAAATGTCCATATAGAAAATATTCAATCATTAAGATAGGAGGCAACCGGAAGACAACTGATTTTCAAACTCGTAAATTCATTTGGAGCACTGTAACCATAAGTCATTTTATCGGACGATAAATATTATGGTGATAATTCTAATATTAAAGATGAGATATAATTTGCATGGATTTGTCATTTGAAAATGGAGCTATTGAAACAGGAAATACTAGCAAACAAGAACAAAAAAAGTCAACATAAATATTTAATATTATCAGTTTAAGGTCTCTTTAAAATGGAGTTTTATTTTTATTTTTTATACAATTGCTATTTCCGAACTATTGATCGTACATCTAATTAACTGAGATTTGGGGTTCACGTCACGGTGACAACCAATACAACGAAACATATGTTAAAATTACATTCAAAGTTCAACAAGGATATGCCAGATGCATACATTGTACGGAAATGTATTAGTATGTTGTTATTTCTGTCAATACATGTGTTTTGAGTCCTGCCTTTTTGTGGTAATGACTGTTTCAATCTCACAAAGTGGTCGGTGTACATCAACAGTTCTTGCATGCATACTTAAGTACTCTGAAGTGTTTTCTTTATCTTCTTTTACATTCAATGTTTCGCGTTTATCACTGTTCATTGGAACAATGTTATCATCGGTATTATTATATTCAAGTGTATTGGTAAATATTGCTTTAACTTCGATTCCTGTTTCCCGGTGTCTTTGCTTTTCATCGGATAATTTTGCATTTATACATGCCCGAGGCTGCAAATAATCGTCACTTAATGTTGTAGTTGATTTATTGTCGTTCTCAGGGTCACGGTTCACATCGCTGGATGATTCACTTGAATATTTATTTTGTTCCTCATTGTTTCTTGTCCGATTTACTGCCAGGTCTAAATCATATAATTTCGATTCATCTATGTAGTCATAGATTCCCAAAGGATTTGTTGTAATTGATTCATCTAATTCAATTGTTATGTTCTGCGAATTCTGTCTTTTACTTTTGAATACACATTGTTGCTGCATATTATGCCGTAATACAATGCCTAGTATTACTACAAAGCTCAGGACACCAGTGCAAATGATATATACCATTTCTGGTTGAAGATTACTCACAACTGAAATTATAAACCAGAGGTATTTGAAAACGGGTTATAGTATGAAAAAGAAAGAAATTATGATAATAAAATAAGGATTAATACAAGAATTAATTGAAATACAAGTTGTTGTGATGAAAGATGATGATGATGAGATGATGATGATGATGATGATGATGATGATGATGATGATGATGATGATGATGATGATGATGATGATGATGATGATGATGATGATGATGATGATGATGATGATGATGATGATGATGATGATGATGATGATGATGATGATGATGATGATGATGATGATGATGATGATGATGATGATGATGATGATGATGATGATGATGATGATGATGATGATGATGATGATGATGATGATGATGATGATGATGATGATGATGATGATGATGATGATGATATGATGATGATGATGATGATGATGATGATGATCAATCTAGTAATGGGCCTTGACGTCAAACGAGAAAACATTTAATCTTAGTTTTTTTATTGAGTTTTGCTTTGAAATAAATATGCGAGTTAACAAATACCCGTTCGAAAAGTGAATGTATCTTTTTCCTTTTTTATTACTTAATTAAATTTAATTATTGGTAACTTGGCCTCTCAGCTTACACATTTTGTGTAGGAGAGATATGTACAGTGTAAAGATCACAATTTAAAAAAAAATAGTGTAGTATTTATACCCTACGGCAAGTGTGTTGACATCAAAAGGTTCTTTGTTCAGAATTCATGAAATGAGAATAAGTATAACGAGTTGTATTAGTTGTCAATACACATGATACATAAACATCCAAATGCATACAAAATATACCATATTTAATGATCATGTAGCAACACAATTTACAAATAAATCCTTCAAATATATGCTTTTATCAATGTTATTCCAATCGATTAACCAAAGTTGATTCAATCTTACCATTCTTACTGTCATGTGTTTCAGGCGTAATACTAGATGTTTTTATTTCCCAAGACGTACTTAATTCTGAATAAGAGAATATAAAAAAAAAAAACAGTTGCATTGAACTATCCTCAATTATTATTATTTAATTCATAAAAAAATTTGTTCATATATTTTTCATAATAACCAATGTATACACCTTTTTCAAGTAGTATACTTCGTTAATTTAATAAGTCAATGTATCAATCATACGACATTACAACGGTAAAACATTATGAACAGCAGGACCTTTAATGATTGTGCTCAGGGTAATCATTTGGATTGCGGAGCTCCAACCTCTTTCTTTTTGTCGCAGTTTTCTGTCGTGGAAGACAAACAGTTACCAAATCCTTTTCATTTATGTACGTTATTTTATAAAATGCTTTATATGTCGATCATCTGATTTTGCAATGTCTGTGTTGTTCTTCCAGTAAAAGAGAGGCGAAAGATACCAAAGGGACATTCAACCTCATAAGTCGAAAATAAGCTGACAACCCTATGGCTATAAAGGTAAAAGAAAAACAAACAACAATACACAAAACACAACATAGAAAACCAAAGACTGGACAACACGAACCTCTCGGCCGCTCCAGGAAGCGTAAGCAGATCCTGCGCAAACATATCGTACTGCTCATTCAAGTTCAAACCCGGTGACTAGTCAAATCGGGTAGGTAACTTTTTGGGAAAAGGGGAGTTTGTGGTTATGACAATTGGAATATATCCGCTGACGTCTGTGAAACAGATATAAGATAACTGTCTACCAACTCGTAATGGCGTCCGTGAAATTTACGAAGGTTTCATTTCAACTTCCGTAATTGAAACTCGTAAAACTCTTGAATTACAATTTTATACCTTTCTTGTGAGCAGCAACCCTCTATCAAGAAAATATTGAAAGAAAATACTACTCCTGGAATATATGTACTCCGAATGTAGGCGCTGCTGGAATGTAGCTACATGAAAAGTTCACAATTTGGAAGCTGAAATCATATCATTTCGACGGTAACACCAGCCCAGTAGTCAACACTGCGGTGTTGACATGAATATCAATAATGTGGTAATTTTTATAAATTTCCTGTGTGTTTACAAAATACTATTTTTTTTGAAAAACTAAGGATTATCTTATCCAGTTATCCCAGACATAGATTACCTTAGTCGTATTTGGCACAACTTTTTGGAATTTGAATCCTCAATGCTCTTAAACTTTGTACTTGTTTGAAATATTTTTATCTGAGCGTCACTGATGAGTCTTATGTAGACGAAACGCGCGTCTGGCGTACTAAATTATATTCCTGGTACCTTTGATAACTATTGTCAAATGATTGTCGTAAAGTTTTGTTTCAACCGAAACTTTTTGTCAATTTCTTCATTAATCCAGTATATCCCTTCTGCAGAAATGGTGGTTTCGCGTTAATTCTAATTTAATAAATTAAAATTTTCAAATCTATTTAGCTCATCATGTGAGCTTATGTCATCAATTAGCGTCCGTCGTCGTCTGTCGTCTGTTGTCGTCTGTCGTAAACTATTTAAAAAATCTTCTCCTCTGAAACTACTAGGTTACAAACTTTAACTAAATATTCCCTAGGGTATATAGTTTATAACTTTTATCTAAAGTGTTGATTCATCGACAAGCATAGCCGCCATGGCTATAAATAGAACATAGGGGTCAAACGCAGTTTTTGGCTTATATCTCAAAAACTAAAAATATAAGAGCAAATATGGTATGGGATAATTAGTTATCAAAGGTACCAGGATTTTAATTTAGTACGCCAGACGCGCGTTTCGTCTACATAAGACTCATCAGTGACGCTCATATCAAAATATTAATAAAGCCAAACAAGAACAAAGTTGAAGAGCATTGAGGATAAAATTGTTCATTGATCAAGATCTATAAGCCGTGAAATTTTCAGACGAATCGAACAACCAGTTGTTGAGTTACTGCCACTAAATTGGTAGTTTTTTCTTGAAATTTTGCACTTTTTTGTTATAACTTGAATATTATTATAGATAAATAAACTATAAACAGCAATAATGTTCAGCAAAGTAAGATCTACAAAAAAGTGTATATGCCCAAAATTGTCAATTGAACCCTTCAGGAGTATTTGCCCTTCAAAGATAATTTCACACAATATGTTCATTAAGTTTTCTAACATCTTCTCCTCTGAAATACAGGTGAACGATTAAGGCTCTTGCGAGGCTCTTGTTTCGTAAAGCTATGTTTTTGAACTAGGCGTTAGATCAGAGACAGTCACAATCCGCTATTTTGCCATGCGTCAAAGGTGAGCACAAACCTGCGTGGCCTACCGTTCCACACATGTTTTCCACCGTGTTGCTTAATTTTAATTATTTTGTTTTAGTCCTTTCGTCATTTTTCTATGAATTAAAGCATGTTTTTATCTAAAATATGAATTTAATGGGTTCGTTAATTCAGAAATGTAAAAAAATTTCTACCAATATTTGAGATGCGACCTTATCACTTAAATAAAGTGAAACCGGTTTTTTTAATTACCTGAAACCATTGTTGTAACAGTTGTGTGCGAACGATTGCGACATCCATCAATATTGTTGCACCTGGTGAAAAAATCAATAAAGCTATGTACATTTTGTGGGCCTTGTATCCCTTTCAATTTTATATATCCTCCTATTTGAAGAGATATATATGGCAATAACATACAATTGTCAAACTAAATGATCCTTACTAGTTACTTCACAAAAATTTTCATCATTTTCTGTAAGAATAATTGGTTTTGTTTTTACAAAGAATCACATAACATGAACAGTACAACTCGATTATATACAGCAGTACATTGTATATAGATAGTTAACGTTTATATTGATTCTTATTTTTAAAATCGAAAGTAAAATACTTACTCTTGATAATCTTTACAAACACATCGTTCACTACATTTTCGACCATACAGTCCCTTCAAACAAGGATGACATGCTTCACCAGTGTCTGATTGAAAACCGTCATTGCATTCTTAAATTAAATTTGTCTTGTAAATCAGAGGCAAAAGAAGTGTATATATAATATCAATGATACTTAACTTGTGTTATCATCACACGAGAACCTTTATGAGAAGTGATATCGACAAACTAGTTTAAATACTTATCTTTGTTAGAAGGCTAATACTTATGTAAAACATCGTGTGATAAAGTTCATTTTACGGAAATGCAAGATAAGTTTCATTTTGAGTTTTGAATGCCTCCTTTGTATTTAATAAAAATATCACATAATGTGCTACAATTAGACATTTAAACTCAGTTTTAGTCCATTTACGTTAACAATTAAGAAGATAGTTGTATTTTAAGGTTAACCAACAAATTCAGTTGACCTAGTGACACGTAACGGAACTCCAAAATATAACTTACCACTATTAGCGACAGGAAAACCAAGTTTTACGCAAGCCAAGCCCAAATATATTGTATCTTAAAACACGCTATTGGACTTGATTATTGTTAAACGTTCCTACGTTGACCTTAAGTTACTTCTATCTTTGTCGTTTTGTTATGGTGATATATACCTATTGTCAATGTCACCATATCTTTTAATTTTTGTTTTATTCAATGTTTTTACATGTTTTATGTTCAACATAAATTAATTGTGCTCTTTTTGATTTTTGTGAGAAATCATAATTAAGAAATAATTCATGGCAGCAAATTAACAGAAATTAACTACTATAGGTCACCGTACGTCCTTCAACAATGAGCAACATCCATACCGCATAGTCAACTATAAAAGGCCCCGAAATGACAATATAAAATAATTAAAACAAGAAAAACGACGGCCTTATTTATGTACGAAAAATGAACGAAAAAGAAATATTTAACACACAATCAAACGACAACCACTGAATTACAGGCTGCTGACTTGGAACAGGCATATACATATATAATTTGGAGGGTTTAAACATTTTAGCGGGATCCCAACCCTCCCCCTAACCTGGGACAGTGGTATAACAGTACAACATAAGAACGAAATATACCAATCAGTTGAAAAAGGCTTAACTCATCAGATGGACAAAAATACTAGTGAACGTGGCCGGGTATTTGTACATCCCAGCAACAAAAAGACACATATCTTAGAGTACTTGCAGTTAACTGCCAGCTAGTTCAAAGCCACTTACAACTAATAAAAAAAACATGCATTTAAAACCAAATTATCAATCCGTACAAATCCAGCATCCAATGGATTTAGTGTAAAGACGTCATAAACAGTCAGAGAAAGGCATGTCCTTGTGCAATGCCAAGATACAGGTATCGACAGATTGTAGTTATATTAGTTATATTTAGATTGCTTTTAATTAAATGATAACAAAATCAATATGTATACCAATACAAACAATTTTAAGAATAAGTTTATTTAATTGAGCGATTAGTTAACAAGGCTTGGCTTATTACAGACATACATATGTACGCTTTACTGCATGAAGGTACTTAACTGGTATAAGGGGCTAAGTTATAAACACATGATTACCGGGATCAAATCACCCGAACTTTTATTAAGTCAAAACGGAGTGATGTTTATGCTAAGCACTTTGTTATTTTATGTCATATGGTATTCAAATTTTCCTTTTAAATAATGATGTGTTCACAAAGGATTTCAAGAGGTGTGTTTGTAATTTACTCATAACTTATGTTGCTGTGTCTTCCAAGTGCTCCACGAAACCTCTTTCTAAATTATTAACATCTATTTTATCAACAATCAAAGACGGGCTTCAAATCTATTGCAAAACTGTTTTTTTAGAGGTGGCGTGAATCAGATGTGGATACTTAAAAATTTTCATCTTGCAATAAAATTTAAACTTTTGACTTTTCAACACTTTACACAGGTATTCCACATTCTAAACTAAAAGACAAATTGAAGGAGTTGGAATTGCTTTGTTTCATAAATAAAAAGTATCTTATCTTAGGGAGGTATAAATCCTACTTTGTAAAGGATCATTTTGAATCAAATAAAAAATTCTCTGAAATTGACATTATCAAGATACTTTATTATTTTTATTGACAACATATTTATTACGTTCGGAGGACGCATTTTTCAACAGACTGGCATTTCAATGTGCCCATCTTCTTGCCGGCTAGTTTTTTTATTATCATGAGTCTCACTTCATACAGGAACTTCTTAGGAAGAAAGATAGGAAGTTAGCAATATCTTTTAACTCTATATAGATGACGTTCTTTCAATAAATAATTCAAACTTTGGTGACTATGTTGAATCCATCTATCCCATCGAACTAGAGATAAAGGATACAACAGATACCGTTAAGTCGGCCTCATATCTTGACTTGCATCTAGAAATTGACAATGAGGGTCGGTAAAAAACAAAACTTTACGACAAAAGATATGATTTCAGCACTCCAATTGTGAACTTTCAATTCCATTTCTAAGAAGCAACGTTCAAGCAGCACTTGCATACGGGGTATATATCTCCCAATTGATTCGATATTCCTGTGCTTGCATTTCGTATCATGATGTTCTTGATAGAGGGTTGCTGCTCACAAGGAAGCTATTAAGCCAAGAGTTCCAAATGGTAAAGCTGAAACCACCCCTCTCGTAAATTTTACGGACGCCATCACGAGTTGGTTGACCGTTATGGAATAACCGTTTTACAAATGATATCGGATATGATCCATACGTCGTAACTACAATTCCGTCTCTTTCATGAATGTGATCTACCGAATAAGACTTTTTACCGGATTTGTTATAACATAAGCAACACGACGGGTGCCACATGTGGAGCAGGATTTGCTTCCCCTTCCGTAGCACCTGATATCACCCCTAGTTTATGGTGGGGTTCGTGGTGCTAATTTTTTTTAGTTTTCTATTTTGTGTCATGTGTTCTACTGTTTATAAATATAGGAAGATGTGGTGTGAGTGCCAATGAGACAACTCTCCATCCAAATAACAATTTATAAAAGTAAATCATTATTTGTCTGTTTGTCTTTTTTCATTTTTAGCAAGCCTTTGTCAGTTTGTTTTCGATTTATAAGTTTGACTGTCCCTCTGGTATCTTTCGTCCTTCTTTTATTTAGATTAGAGATACAAAGCAAAAGGAAAGTTACTTTGTAGAATAGAGAACGTTGTCTTTCTTCGTTTTATTTTGTTTTTCATGATGTATACTCAGGTGTATATGTAACAAAAAATAATCTCACCAACACAAATTCCGTTTACATCCGCATGGTTATCACAACAATACCAACCTTTATCACCGTTGCTGCAATACAAAAAACTGATTGTTGTATTAAGGTGATATGGGAGTCTAAATTACAAATGATAGAATTTGTTCATACTTTACCAAAACGTAATTAACATTGATATATGTAGTAAAATATGATAAACACGATAGGTCACCGCGTATTTCCTCAAGCTACTGGTTGTGAAATAATGACACATTTTGTATTGATTATAGAGGAAAAATCATCATTATGCGATTAGAAACTAAACAAAATGATAGAATTGTAAAATCAAATACGAGAAGATACTTTTATAAAATGCTTTGAGAATATCAAAAGAATAGAAAGGGTCAACGTGCGTTTTTTTCCGGCTAAAATACAAAATAGCAAAATTCCATGTAGATTCCTTCAGAAAAAGAACTATCAAAGTCAAGCAGAAACAATGAATAATTGTAAAAATATTAACATTTAAAAATTATAATTATATAAATTTGTTTTTTTAAATGCAAATTCACATTAGAATGATTAGTTGTCTGCATTCCTGCATCAAATTTTGCTAACTTGATTGAAAATCTGGATCTTAAATTCTCTGTTTTTTACAATTCATAATGGCGAATGACACCCATACCACCGAAAGCACATAGTTTCCCTTCTTCATACTTGAACAAACAATTATAATGATGATTATAATTGAAAAAATGGTCTACAATTTAACAGTTGTAATTACAAAAGACAAAGAGATATCTGTCTGTCACATTCCTCTAATCCTTTAATAAATGTACTTAGAAAGTCCGATGTTCATTTGTAAATTGTATGGACCATAATACAACAAGGAAGTAAACATATAGATCTGGTATTTTGATAATTCGTTTTTCAACACTGTCTGTACAATATCGTTTGTCAAAATTTATTATTGACATATATTTGTATTATATTACATCACATTTAGTTTTTAAGAGATTTTAATTCTCAAAATATAAGCATTTTTAAAAGACTATTAAGAATTTTGCATGAAAACACTTTCTCTTATATATGTATATAATTAAATGTGCACAAATATTTGCAGACACTTCTTAAATTTAAAGAATATTTGTGGTAACTGTTGAAGGTTAATTTGATATATTTGATTTTAAATTTTCATCTTAACATGCAAATTGTTTTAATCAAAACATGTTTCTGTCTGAGTCGTAGCTTTTATTTATTTTGTTGTTACAAAATTTTGATAATTTTTTTTTTTAATTAAGGAATTTATCACCATCATGCACGGATTTTTCCTTTTCAGTTTTATCAGCACATGAAATTTATATATCACTGAATTGTCAGTTATTGTCGAAATGCACATCTCGAGCAGAAAATGTGTACACTTAATATATAACGTTTATAAAAATGTTACATTCTTTTCATTGATTCATACCTAAGAGTTCTTGAACATTTTCCATTTTCTGATAGACTTCTGCACCGCTGTAAAATATAAAGGTAAACGAGTAATACTGTAATTCTCAAATTCATCTTGTTTCATGAAACCATTTTTTTCAACTATGGTTTTTACAAGGAAATAGTCGATGAACTGCACTTAAATTTTGAATATTTATAATAGCAAATAATAGATATTTTAACTCGACAGGAAGTATAACGATCGAAAGACCAATGTGACCAACGAAATAGAATAAAAAAAAACCAGTTGATTAAACAAAACAAATATACTGAACATGCTGAATACCACGTGTTTTACTCGATTAACATAATGAAGACAATATAATGATATCGAATAGATACGTTTCTTTAAAAAACTCACAAAAAATAATTTATAAATCACCATTTTACAAGCTTACGTGATAATTGAATATGTGAGATAACGTATGACAATGTTTGACGACAAAATAATAATTAACGTTAACCTTGACCATGCAACATGTGCAAGTTTCCGTTAAATGTGACCAAGAAACGTATTTCCAATTGTTTAAAGTGGATGTAAGTAATTATAGGCAACCGTACACCCTTCAACAATGAGTAAAAATCATACCGTATAGTCGGTTATATAAGGCCCCGACAAGGAAAATATGACACACATTGTTTTGTAATTTAATTGAGAAAACAAACGGCATAATTTATAACGAAAAAATTCACTAAACACAAATATGATAGACAAAAACCAACAACAACCACTGAAATATGGGCACAAAAAGAAGATGGCGGGTTGAACATATTGGTGCGCGCTCAACCCTTCCCTAACCTAGGATAGTGGTGTAACAGCACAACATAAGAACAAATGATTAAAATCAGTTAAAAAAAGGCTTAACTCATCAGGTCCATACAAAGCAGAAACACATCAAACATAAACACAGACCGAACGTGTTCGGGTTTTTTATTCAGCCTTCGTCCCTTACAACAATAAGAACATATAATACAAATCTGAGACCACTCGCAGCTACTGACAGCTATTTCTAAGCGAAAACAATTATTAAAAAAAATCATTGATCTAAAACTAAAATAGCAATCAGTAGACACCCAACATTTTGTGTAAAGACGTCATTAGAGGCCAGTGAAGAATATTATCTTGAAAACGCATAAATGCCAAACGATCGACATACTGTAGTACCGTTAAAGTCCATATGTGTATATCAAAACTATCAATATGATGTTAATTTACTGATAACAAAATCTACATTTATATAAATAGAAACAATATTAAAAGAAATAATTACAGTGTTGAATTTTTAACAGGTACAAGCAAACTGGCAGACCAAATCCTTGTATCTACGGAAGAATTTAGTAAAGGTTTTAAGTAATGTGAGAGCAAAGTCCCTCACTAAATAATTTATCAGTAATTTATAGATACCAAAAATTCACTACAGACCCGGCCATAACGAACGAGTTGATATATAAAAACACCGTATGATGGTACCAGAGTAAGATTACCGTTTAAAAAACCCATTCTAACCAAAAGTAGGGAAAGAAAAATCATCCCTTTGTAGTAAATTTCTGTGTGGAGTTTCTGATTTCTACTTGAAATGTCTCAATCTTGGAAAGGACACCTATTGCTGTTAATATTAAATTTATTTCTAGTAAGTTTGCGTTGGTAAATTTCGCCAGTATATTTAGAGAATTCTTGAATGTTTTACCTATAATTTGTCGATCAACGTTATTGCAGTACTTACATAAATATTATCAGGAAGAAAATGTATGACTGTTATAATCTCATCACACCTCCAACGAGTATATCTAGCTTATTTACCTTTCTCGTTTGAGAATAAGGCTGTATATGAGTTGTAGCAGATGCATTTGTATTTTAATTTACCGAACGACCATTTAGTTAAATAGGGACACTTTGTTCGATAAGATTGTGAAGAAGTGTAGTGTAAAGATTGTAAAATTCAAAACTGTCAACCGAATCAAAGGGATCTTCAAAAGCACGTTATTTATTTAAGACATCCAAAGATTTCTTTACACTACAAAAATAATTGATTCCACTATTTTTATGTGTTTTATTACAAAAAATAATTATCAGTTTTTTTTTACAGTACTACAACAGAAACAAACGCCAACATACAACAAACAACATACATAGAACCGGACTATTTGATAACATCATCCATATTCCTGACTTGAAACAGAACATTCAAATATAAATAGTAGGTTGAATCTAGTTTGTTGGCAATTTTAGAAAATATTGCTTAAATGATAACACTTCGTAACAATAATACAGTATAAACTCCCATTAACGGCAGTACAGGACGCAACAAACTGCACGTCATATGAACTGAACAACGCCACAAAAAGTGACGTATATAACATCTACTCACACATAAGACATACTAGTATGTGAAATTTACCGCAAATACAGAATTCAAACGTCAACCGATAAGGTATAACATAATTGACCGTACTTACAAAAGAAACTTGATACATGAATTTTGGATGTATAAATACCGCGACACGTCGTATAGAAAGCGACGTAAAACACCAACAATAAATAATTTTAATGATAACGGTTGATAAAATAATGAGGCGGATAAAAAGTAACTTTCGATTAAACATTCCACATCAAGAACAAACAATTTCAAGAGTCAATTGGGAACTTACTTACACAGATATCAAAAACTACATTGTTTCTATAAAATTTCCTTGAAAGTGTTTCAACAAGCATGATTTATGCAACAGAACTTTTGTATCTACATGTACCGATATGAAGTTAAAGCGAGAATCAGAATCCAGAACTTTAATTAGTTTTTGACATCCTTATTAGTTTCAAGGTCATAAAGTTATAATGAAGGTGGCTTAACGTACACTGGCAAATATTTCATTAGAATAATTTCACAATAAACACATAGATAGGTTCTGTAATAAGGACCATCCAGGATGAAGGTATAAAATTTAGGCAGTCTGGAAAGAGGAACTTCTTAGGAAGAAAGAAAAGAAGTTAGCAGTATCCTTTAACTCTACGTTCTGCTTTATAAATGATGTTTAGTGCTCTCACTAAACAATACAAAATTTGGTGACTATGTTGAACGAATCAATCCCATCGATCTAGAGATAAAGAATACTACAGATACAGTGAAGTCTGCCTCAACTCTTGACGTTCAGTATCACTGAACTAGTATATATACTTGTTTAGGGGTCAGCTGAAGGACGCCTTTGGGTACGGGAATTGTTCGCTGCATTGAAGACTTGTAGGTGACCTTCTGCTGTTTTCTTCTCTATGGTCGGATTGTTGTCTCTTTGATACATTCCCCATTTCCATTTATAATTTTATTACATCTATAAATTGACAATGAGGGTTGAAAACAAAACGGGTTTTAATCATGATAGTAATAAGCATACATTATTATCCCATCGAATTATAGATAAAAGATACAACAGATACAGTTAAGTCGGCGCCATATCTTGAATTACATCTAGAAATTGACAATGAGGTCGGTTGAAAACAAAACTTTACGACTAAAGAGATTATTTCAGCTTTCAAATTGTGAACTTTCCATTTCTAAGAAGCAACAATCAAGCAGCGCCTGCACACGGAGTATATATCTCCTAATAGATACAACATTTCCGAGATAGTTTTTCCTATAGTGATTTCCTTAATAGAGGATTGCTGCTCACAAGGAAGTTATTGAACAAAGAGTTTCAAATCGTGAAGTTGAAATCATCCCTTCGTAAATTTTACGGACACCATCGCAAGTTGGGTGACCGTTATGGAATAACCGTTTCACAGATGATATTGGATATGTTCCATATGTCGTAATTACAATAACCCTTCCTTGTCAAGAAAGTGACCTACCGAATGAGACTTTCTACCGATTTTGTAATAACATCAGCAACATGACGGGCGCCGCATCTGGAGCAGAATCTGCTGACCCTTCCGGAGCACATGAGATCACCTATTTGTTGATGAGTCGTCTGGGTGAGTCTTTAGTTTTCTCTGTTGTGTCTTCTGTACTGATATTTGGATATTTGTCTGTTTGTTTGGTTTTTTTTTAGCTATGGCGTTGTCAGTTTGTTTTCAATCTGTGAGTTTGACTGTCCCGCTAGTGTCTTTGTCACTCCTGAAAAGGACATATATTTGTTTTGCAACAGTTCACCTATAGACCTCAAACAGAGTTCTGGAATTTGTTCTTAGTGTACAGAGAGTGTGTCACTCTCTTTAAACAAGGCATCATATTCAACGTTCATTCTGACCAGACATAGCTGCGTACTTGTTCATCCCGTTGCAGCCAAACGGATGCCTCACTTCGTTAAGGCATATTTCTATTCCCAAGTCATACTTGGTGGTAATAAAGAACGTACATCAATCACTTAAGATGAGAAAACGTCTATTGAACGTCGACATATCCTTTTAAAGTTTCTCGGTAACAATATGTTGCAACTTACATTTAAGGAAACAAACTGTGTTGGTGTCTTAAACAGTTTCTGAAGAATAGCGCTAATAAGGAAATACTAAAATTCAGGACATAACTAAAAAGTAAGATTAGAACCCCCTAAGTTTGTACCAGTCATGGTTAACCAATTACAAATATACATCACTTATACCAAATTCCAAACGGAAACCACAACATAATAAACTGAAAACAAAGCAGCTCGAACACACCATAAACTGGGGGTTGATCTTACGTGCTATGGAAGGGTAAGCAGATCCTGCTCCAAAATGTCAATACACACCCGGTAACAAGTCTAACTCGGTAGGTCACATTCGAGAAAGGTATAGGATGTAGAATAGAAACTTATCCGCCATCATCTGTGAAATAGATTTTCCTTATCAGTCAACCAATTCGTGATGGCGTCTGTAAAATTTACGAAATGATGATTTCAGCTTCACTTGTTGGAACTCTTGGTTTAATATTAGTTTTCTTGTAACAACAACCCTCTATGAAGGAAATCATGATATGTAATAAAAGCCTAAGAATATAGTTTCAGTTTGGAGATGTGTATTCCGTATGCAGTCGCTGCTGAAATGTTGATACATAGAAATGGAAAGTGTACAATAGGGAAGCTGAACTATTTTGTTTGAAAGTTTTGTTTTCTACCGACCTTCAATGTCAATTTCTAGATATGAGGCAACTCAACTGTATCTGTTGTATCCTTTATCACAAGTGCAATGGGATATACGCGTTCAACGCAGTCACCACATTTTACTTTTTTTAGTGAAAGAACATCATCTATATAGCGGAAATTTTTTTTTAAAGGATACTGCTAACTTCTTTTCTTGTTTGATGTCAGACTCATACGAATAAAGAAACAAGTCAGCAACAAGAGGGCTGTGTTGTTCTTATGGGAAGGCCGATTGTCTGTTACTAAATTTAATCATCAGTACAAGGACATCATTCGTAACTATAAATCCACATGCAAATATCTTACGTTCAGGTATTCCACATTCATTTTTTATGGTAATGTTTTATACAAAGCTTGACAATATCGACATTCACCTCAAAAGCTAACCAAACCTTTAAACATACTTTGTATACTTTGTACTTTGTAACGATAGTTGCGATACTGTTGTCAGATCATTATAGATGGCATATTTTGGTATCAATATTGATTCCCTCATGGGGTCTTTGCATCAGACATAAACATTTATTTTATGATGGTATGATAATAAATTCTAAAGAAGGATTGTGCTTAATTTTCATATGATGACGACATCATATTTTAATCAGTTTAATTGAGGTCTGGAGCTTGCATGTCATTTACTGCTAGTAGTCCTTTGCTAATATGCCAGCTTTAGCTGGCACTTATGGTAGAAGCATCGTTTTTGAATAAAGAACGATAACTCTCTCTACATGACCCATCTGAAAAATTTCGTCACTCTCGTTAAATCAAGTACGATTTTTTTTTAATGGCTGCCGAATGTAACGTTTCAACGCAAACTTGAAAAGATAGGAATATTTTCTATTTGAAATACGACATGGATTTGTATTTGTTTCCAAAACAAGAATTCAGAAATTTTGGTAACTTGTGAAGTTAATTTAAATTTTATTGTACCACGGAAATTACCGAAGTTTGGACGTCAAAAACATCTGACGGCATGTTTCGTCGGCTTCATTTTCCATTATCAGTGAGGTCAAAACAAAGTTCCTTAGTAATCACAGGTACTTCATTTAAAAGTAACAAAATCATAATTAATGATAACATATTTAGCGTAAAAGTTCCGTCCAGCCATGGAAACTCTCAACAAATCTTTTCACTGATTATGTCACGTAGATCACTTTATCAGATACAGTCCCAGGAGATGGAAACTGTTTTGTTTTCTCTCTCTAAGTTTAATTATAAAAGGAGACTTGGAGACTTGAGCCTGGCTAGTACATTTAAGTACAAACTGTATATATTGTATGCTCCCATATTGTCCAAAAAGGATTTTATGGGAAGATGGAGTTCATATGATAACCCATGATAATACCATGACCTTGATAGGTATATACATGTACAGGACATGTTACTTGGGAGTATGTCATGTATGTGGACTACATCCTAAAATATTCAAGCTGCAACAGTCACCTGTATATTTTATGCATCAGTTTAAACCTGATAAAAAAACAGTTTCACTCTACAGAGTACTTTATCACAATATCAGGTTTACATTTCAACCTATTTAGCAATACACACTTTATTCTTATGGTTATATAAAATCACAGTACCAAAACTGCACTCAGTAACCAAAATTGCACCTATTCAACCAAAAAAAGCTGTGGAATTCTTACAAGTTTTCTTTCACCAGGTGCAGTTATTTAGTTATCATCTTTTTAAAATAAGCAAATTAAATTTGTTACCAGCATCCTTTTCTTAAAAAAATAAAAGTTGAAGCATGGAATAATGTCAAATTGTTCGAAATATTTGAAGAAATAAAACAAAACATCTGTTTATATTCCAGTTTTAATGATTTGAAATAACATGTAATGATGTATGGAATTTGGGTACTGACCTCATTACAGAATCATGGATTGTTTGGAGGTCAGTTCAAACCCATTTTTTTATGACTGCATGGACTCAAAATTAAATTGGTGTAACTATATTGTAAACAAGGATAGTCTAAAAAATAAGCACAGAATAAACTTTTGTCTGGTTCATAAAAAAAAGTTGGTGAAAAAACTGACAATATAGGTGCAATTTGGGTACTCTCATGTTAGCAACTTCACAACAGAACTACAAATTTATTTTCATGACAAAAATACAAAATGTACAAACCTAAAGGTCAATCAATCAAGTTGAAATCAAACATATTTTAATTTGGGACCCTTCAAACTTCAATATGGACTAATTTGAAAACAGGTATCAAGTGAACCCAAACATTTCTATTCAGCAGAAGTCTCTAACTACATAGCTCCTTAATTTCATATGATATTGATAGTATTAAGTCCTACAAAAATATTGAAAATGTGTACATTTATTTTTTCCTACCTTCTGTCATGTGAAATCGGTACCTTTTTGGTCACTATTTATGTGTTGCGTCTAAATAAGAACTGTAACCCTTTATAGTGACTGAACAGGTCAAACAAATACTTCAAACGAAACAGAAAAAGAAGACAACTTGGAACAGCACCAGCTATGCCAGTATATGTATGAATAAAAACTCAGATCAGAATAGCATGGACAATATGTTAGTTATATCCTTGTGAATATATAGTGAGGAAAGTTATCAATAATTCTGCAGATAATGCTGCTGCAATTTCATCAAGACAAGTGTTTTGTTCATTTTCTGTTAAAATTTTCACACAATCAGTGAAACATTCAAAAAGGCTAAACTTAATTTTTATTACTGAAATTTTAAACAATGACAAGTGTTTTATTTATCAAATAACTCATGTGTTTCTGAGAGAAAAAAACTCATGTGCAATTTTGGGAATTAAAGGGAAAGAAGATTCTTTTGCCTCGCACTGACGCATGTCAATTGTGAATATACTTACCAAATACATTTTCTTTATCATGACAGTCTTCACGCTGTGTGGCAGCCCAGGTAGCCCAGGCGTGTAAAAATGTTTTCGGGCCTGTAAAAATCATATCTACAGGCCAACAGAATCTAATTTCAAAATTTCAAAAATTGAGCCCTGGGCCTGTAGATTTTACAGTTCATCCTGAAGACAGTCATGATTCTCATGTCGACAAAAGAAGTACATATCATTGGAAAAATGCACAAATTACAGATAAAAAATTTAAAACATCCTATTTTTTGTGCATCTTCTGCCAAATCAGTATTTGTTGCATCTATATATACTAGATGAGTATAATCCATGTAAATATGGTAAATTTTAAAAGAAAAACACAAAATGTTGATAAAAAAACAACCCAAAAAATGTTGTACCGTAACCCCAAAATCAATTCTAATCTTCCTTTTGTGTATTGAACCTTCTAGTACAATTTCATGGAGTTCCATTCACTTATGCTACAGTTATTGTCTTGAAACCAAATGTGTCTTCTTGAAAACAACTATGACATGATTAAGCTCGAAGGCAAATTTTTGACATACTTGTAATTCCCATTTCCATTCTTAAATTTATTTTGCTGTCATATAAAAACTTGAAAAGTGAGCTAACAAAAAAAATATATGCAAGAAATGTCATAAAACTGACTCTGAATTAGGACATGAAATTGATGTAGAACTAACAAACTGAAGATGATCAGGAATACGAATGTTTTTTTGTTTGAGTCAGATTTTTTTCACTGAACCCCTTCATCGCTATCAATTAAAATTATTTAGTCAACATTTAACACTAGTATTGAGGTTCATCATAACAAATACAGTAAATACAGCCTATTATCACCTAAAAAGTTACTGCGTACAGACTTACCTGGGCCGTTTGGGAAGTTTTAAATATTTTTAGATATATAAAAGTTAAATTTATTTTGAATTTCTGAAAGATAAAATCATTTTTAGTGAAGTTCTGGATTCAAAATATTTTTTTTGTCCTCTGCTTGAACAGATTTTTTTTTCATCAATTTGGGAATAAGAATATATTTTTTAGGAAAAATACCATAACTCCTCCTGCCTTTTGAAGTTCAATGATCATTCCCTAAACATTTTCAATCTGAACTTATAATTTTATTTTATACAAAAACTAAATGTATTGTAGCCTAGGACATTCGTCCTGAAAATGCATGAAATATTTGCCACTGGACGTTAAGCATCCAACAACCAATCAATATACAAGATATAGTATAGTCTTAGTATAAAGCTGGCATTAAAGGTAGCGCCTTCTTCATATTATTTGTATAATTGTCATCTTGCAGAGTTTTCTTTGTTTGGTTACCTTATACTGTGGGTATAGCTGTGTTTTTTCTACATTGGCTTTAGGTAAAGGGTATGTGTGAAATATCAAAAAACATGTTTTAACCCCCACATGTTTGCACCTGTCTTAAGTCAGGAGACTCTGGTTTTTATCAGTTTTGTAAAACAAATTTAATTTTTTGTTCATGTGTATATTTCGGAGTTTAGTGTGAGGTCCATTTTCATTGAACTAGTACAAATTTTGTTAAGGGCCAGCTGAAGCTCGCCTCAGGGTTCGGAATTTTCTCACTGTGTTGAATACCCATTGGTGGCCTACAACTGGTTTCTGCTCTTTGGTTGGATTGATGTCTCTTTGACACATTCCCCTGTTCCATTTTTAATTTTATATTTTATCTTCATTCTACTTAATATTAACACCTTTATCTAAATAGTCCAACGTCTGTTGAATGTTATGATAACATCTATCAACCAACAATGTGATAAAGCTTTAACAGATAAACATGATACATGTAGAGTTGTTGCAAACCTTTCAAAATACGTGGCATGCGCATGAAACCGTTTTCATGTTATCAAACAATTTACAAATCAGAGATATTCACGATTAATCTTCAGTAAAGTCATGGGATTTTTAAAATGATAACATAAACAAACATTCGGCTACAATGACATGTACATGTACCAAGGTAAATATTTAGTCATTTCCGCACATGAAATGTACAATTTTTTGTCTTTAATCGACTTACAGTTTGTATTTTTCTTAATAGATTGGTCGATAAAGAATAAATTGATTCCACAATTTGATGATTTAATTCCGTTGTTTTCCATTACGTTTTTTTATTGTTGTGTACTTGATTGTACGTGTGATTGTAATTGTACAATAAGTTTGGTGCTACAAGCTTAACTTAGATACGTCTCTGTGTCAACAGAGCTATGTGATGCTGTTTTAAATTGCCCATCCTTGTATTCCAGTTAGATTATAATATGTGTATATTGAGTCATTTGATCATTAGATAGAGTAAAATGTAAAACAGATGTAAAACAACTGGCATAAAGAAAGCACGAAATCGTGATACATGTAGATGTAGAATAATGTTTCGGCCTTAAGCAAAAAAAAAGCTCAACAGTGACATTCGAATAAAAATAGTTCAAAGGCCGAATAAAGTACGAAGTTCAAAAACCTTAAAAAAACGTAGAAAGAGTTTGCCAAATTCAGCAAAGTTTATCAATTCATTGGGTTGAAAAGCCTAAGTTTTATTACTTTCTTTTTAGGTAATCTACATATTACTGACATTAACAGTTATTCGAACGTTCGAATTGAAATGCCCAGAGGATTTACAAAGGATATATCGAAGACGATATGTCTGTAATGAATCAACAGAGGATCGTTATTCTTGTCTGTTTGATCAGGATTCAGATTTCTATAAGGAATCGTGTAAAGAAGGACTCGATTATGTAAGACCAGGTAGGCTAAAATTATCAAAGATCATATATATAATTTCTGTCGTGGTTGTCAAACACAAAAGGAGGAAGGGTATAACAATCAGTTACCACAATCAGAAAATCGTTGACTGTTATTTAAATATTGATATTTACGTCTTGCATAAGTACATCAGATACATATAATGCCGTATCGAAACATATCAAATCTAGATAATTATGTATTTTTATTACATAGTATGTGTGCTTCTTTTCCTACCATAACATGCATAAACTGTGTTGTATATCACAAGTTGTTTTAAAAATCCAAGGTCAAAACAACGCAAAAACACTTTTTGTTTTGCAATGAGAGTATGTTCCATTGTGTTCTTATCTTAATAACTATAAAAACAAACAAACAAAGAAACACAAAAGAAAGACATACAGATAAGCACACTAGTAAAATTAAAGACAAGAACACAAAAATTTAGAAAATGCAATAACAACGTGGCGGGATATATAAGTACCGAGCCAGGCCAAATGGATATTACCAAAAACAGATTAAACATTCAAAGTAATATTCATTAAGACAAATACAAGAATACTATAACACGTTATTTAGATGATAAACAACTTCAGTATCTATAATCTACACTTTAGACCATTATGTAGTATTTGTGAAGCCGACACAGAATATATATTCACAAGGTCTTGGTACCTTCCGATAAGCTATTTTAGAAAAAGGATGAAACGTTCTTTGACATACCCCTTGTTCTTCAGATGTTGCATATTGTTACCAGCAGATAACTTTTTATTTTAAACTGTTAATTGAACAACTTGACATTTCTGTCTGTGAACAAACATTTCTGTCTTTTGCACTACACTTTGGCTTTCTAAAAACTAAATGCATTAACAATTTGAAAAAGTCTGTGAATGTGTAATACACTTCACTTATCCATCTTATAAATTTGAGATTTTTCATTGCACACAATTTTTTTTTTTACTGTTTAAAATTTGCTTATTATGTTTACCTTGGTGTATTAGGGAAGAATGTTATGTAAAATGCATTAAGTTTGTAAATATCCTACATTTATGATAAACGTTTAAAAATTCTGAGATATAATGGTGTCCTTCTAACTTTGTACTATAGGACAAAAGTATGTTATAAGTGGAAGGGGGCGAAATACCAATTGTTCTTCTTTGAAGTATCAACCTTTCAAGTTTCGGTCAAACAGATTAAGCCAATGTGTCTTCGAAAAATCCACATGTGGTGGAATAGGCCAGATAGTATTCGGAAATGGATCTTTAATGAGCGACAGAACATGTCGATGTGATTATACCGCAGGATATGCTTTTGTTACGGAACCAAGAAATAAATGCTATTGTGTGCCAACAGAGGAAGACTGCATGTGCTACAAAGTTAATTGTCCAAGAAAGAAGCAACTTACACAGGGTAAGAACATTTTTTTCTTCATTTCTCTAAGAAATAATATAAGGACAATAAGACGCACAATACATTTGATAAATGAGCATTAAATTTCTCACTGATGGTCTTAATGTTTTCAAGTGATCATGTTTTATTCTAAACAGAGGTCAATACTTGCAATGATTTGTAAATGTGTATTATATTTAGTATGTTGACATTTCCTGTTTTATACAGATTGGTGAAATTTACTCAAGGATAGTTTCAGTTTAATTACTTTATTCAATGCAAAACATTTTGTAAAAATAAATCCCGTTAGTTTAGTGTAGTTAAGGGATACAAATTTGAAAAGGTATTCTTCTATATGAACGTGATAAAGTTTCAAAAGACAATATTTCTTGTATTTTCAACAATACACACGAATTCAATAATGGTCATTGTCAATAGTATCCCTTCATCTAAAATGTACAGATACTGATTGACAAAGAAATGAAATACAATGAAAACATTGTACAATTTATATCTTTTTGTGAAAAACTTTTTTTATACAAAGGATCATCTGTAATAACATTTTCTTATTTTAAAATAGTCATTCCTAAAAGTTAATGTATGAACTAAATAATCCCTATAAAAATGATAATTTCAGATTATCAATGTAGTTCCAGTGATATGTTGTCATCGACCTTTAACTGCACACACATTTTTGGGTACGTCTGTTAATGTATACTGTTATTCATACCTTAAAACTTTCATTGAGAAATTGTGGTTTTCTACAAGATGTACAAGCAGGAATACGACAGATAAACATGATATGATCTTACAAGAACAAACAAATAATAATGTAAAGTAACCATATTATAACAATACTGTTTGGTGCTTTGTTTGCCAGCACACACAAACACACTTGTAGAGTAAAACAAAAAAGTATCCACAACCTCAGAATTCTTGAAAAGGTTAGAAGCCAATGTCTTGATAGTATATCACTGCTTCGATTGGGTGTTCATTGGCATCTTAACCAAAATCGAGATAAAACATTTTTTATACATTTTGTAAATGAAATAGGGTTCCTAGCTCAAACTTGAAAAACAAGATCCGTAAATATAACGATTCTGAAGAGAAGCCGATCGATATCTATGAATAATTGATCTTTTGATGGGGTCAATGCTGTAAACATGGACCTTAGGTTATAGTGACCAAGAACGAAGTCCAAGGTGCAATATAACTAACATGTACATTAATAACGCATGGGCTGACTGAAAGTCCTTAATTTATATATTTGATATGTTAAATTGGTAAGTTTAAACAAAAGTAAAATAACAAACATACCGAACTCTGATGAAAATCAAAAAGTTCAAAAACATCAAACGAAAAACTGTAATAGTCTTGACTTGGTACAGGCATTTTTTTAATATGTAGATCTAGAATATATCGGATTAAACCTGGTTTTAAAGCTAGCTTAATACAGGCAACAGTAGTATACCGCTGTTCGAAACTCATAAATCGATTGAGAAAAAAAAACAAATCCGGGTTCCAAACTAAGACTGAGGGAAACGCATCAAATATAAGAGGAGTACAACGACATAACTAAAACACAACATTAAAATGTAACAGAAACAAACTATAATATAACAATGGCCATTATCCTGACTTTGTACAGGACATTTCAAGATAGAAATTGTGGGTTGAACCTGGTTTTGTGGCATGCCAAACCTCCCGCTTTTATGGCAATGCTAAATATAACATTAAAATGACAACATTAAATGAGAGGACTGCAATACAAATAAATTGGAGAACATATTGGACAGAAAAGCACACGAATAATGGCTAACAAAAGGTACCAGGTTTAACATTTAATAAGCCAGACGTGCGTTTCGTCCACACAAGGCTAACCAGTGACGCTCAGATAAAAAAAAGTGCGAAAGCCAAAACAATTACAAAGTTGAAGAGCACTGAGGGCCAAATGTTTCAAAAAATTGTGCCCAATACGGCTTGGGTTTTCTAACTAGGATAATAATATCCTTATTATTTAGAATAATTCATACTTTGCAAACATTAATTTTATAAAATGACTATATAATAGATATACATGATAAACCGAAGTGGTTACTAACTACAGAATAAATGGATACATCTCATATAACAACTTATACCAGCACATAAAAATACACAGCCGAGTTAGCCAAACCCCCAACGCACAAAGTGTCGTCTTCTAAAAAGCACACAAAGTGACGTCACATTTGAATTTCTTAAAATATTCCCCAAATTAGATATAATTAGTATTGATTCAAGATAAGATTTGAAATATTGATATTACATTTATTAATAATGAAAATTACAATACTAATTTATATCAAATTTTGGTAGTAATTAGATAATTAATTGTATCTTCTGAATCAAACTGTAAACCAAATATATCGTATAAATTTCGTTGAACCAAACTAAAATCTTATAAGTGAAGGGGATGATTAATTAACTTTATCATAACACACGAATATAACAGAAAAGACGTTAAGATATTTGACAAAATTCGATGAGAATAAAAAATATAACATGAAAACTAAATACATGAATTTGGGATAGAAAAGTGCCGTGACAACTCTTAGAGCAATGCGAATTCACACTCAGCAAAACAGTCACAATCGGGAATAAGTCACGTTCAGTAATTAAAAGATTAGACGACATAAGGACAAAATACAATAACACGTGTTAAAAATGTCCTTAGTTAGTTTGGACAAAGACACATCGTATGGATCAACCAATTCGTGATGGTGTTCGTATAATTTACGGAGAGTCATTTTTAATCTGTCCTCCTCATAACTTTGTTAAAGCAGATTCTGCGTGAGGAGAACACTCCTGTATATGAAGTCCGTATAGTGTGAACAAGCACGAGAATAACGTATCAATTGAGATATGTAAACACAATACGAGGGGGCAGAGGGTATGTAACTGCTGAGAAATGAGCAATTGATAATTGGGAAGTTGAAATCGTCCCGTTTATCATATATTTTCTTTTGAAGTCGTCCATCTGTGTCAATATTGAGAAAAAGTATGAAGCAGTCCTCCTTTAAGAATCAGTAGTATCCTTAATTTCAAGTTCACTGGGATATATTTGATGTAAGAATTGGCTGAAACATGGGTTTTCAATGAATATCATCAATATATCGGAAAGTAAAATTCAAGAATTTCGCAGGGTGCTTTTTCTTTTTGTCTTTTAGTATGAATTGAATGAACTCTGCTTCTTACGAGAACAAAAACAAATCGGCCAGTAGGGTGCACATTTAGTACCCATAGGAAAACCGACTGTCTGTTGAAATATAACGCCTCTAACATGTCCAAACTCAAAAAATATATTGTCGATCAAAAAGTCCAGCATTTTGATAACATCATCTTCAGTATATTTTCTGGAAGAGTCAGTGTGGTTCTTCACAAATATGAATTATTGTAACCCAGAACAAGAAATTTGTATCTACGATTCCCATTTTTATAGAAAAAGCTCTGTTTAATGAGATGGTGAAGTCGATCTTTCAACTGAGCATTGGGAATAGTAGTGTAAAGCGTAGAAAAATTAAAAGTCCTTATGTTGCTCCAAAATTGAAAAGATTGTGATCGAAAATGAATCAGTAGATCTTTCGAATTTTAGAGAATCCACATCTGGTTAATACAACTGGAAGAATATATCTCATTACAATATTATTGAAGCCCATATTTTAGAAAGATGTTCAGTCGAACATTTTGATGACCCAGCCATGTATCGTTCTTTATATAGAGTTTTTTGTATTTTTGGTATCCAGTATAATGATTTTAAATTTTCTTCGAAACCTATCGTTTTTATGACAGTCGCATAAAACTACGATATATTGACAAGATGTGTGAACAAAACAAACAGACCTAATAGGTAAAAATGTCAAAATATGGATACATAGGTCAACATTGTGTATAATCTTATATTATCTGATATTTACTCGAGGTTCTAACATATGTCTAACATTGTAATCATAAAAAACACAACTGATTATAAAGCTATTATTATATATATTGACATAGTACCTCAACTGCATTTGTAGCAATAATATTATGATCAAAATTTTAGGGCTGAAGTTGAATCAAAAGCATCATCTACAATCAAAGGTAACCAATATAATATTGTTATTTAATGGTACGAATTTGATGAAAGGTCAATAATGTTGATATCATCTTTCATTGACTTTTTTATAACAATCGTAAAACCAATTGATTCATAAGCATATAATGTTCACCCTTTTGGTATCTTCTAGTCACTTCTTTAAGTCAATTTTGACGGTTCTCTATTTATGAAATAAAAAGAACTAAATGCAAAATTTAAAATGTCAAACAAAAAGTCGCAAAAACAAAAACGCTTTGTCAAACAATTAAAAAGCGACCAGAATAACAAACATTAGTCTATAAACCATTCCATAGAAAATTAATGAATATGCAACACGAGCATAACCTAAAACCATACGGTTCCTTAAGGAGAAGCAGACCATTTCTTAATGGTGACATTCGTCGTGTTACTCTTAGCAGGTTAAATTCAATGGAAGTATTTTCAGCTGTTCGCAAAAATAAATGAAGTAATGAACTACCCAAACTTTTAATTACAACCGATAGACAAGAATTCAAGGTGTAATATCTATAGTCAGTGGAGCGGTAGTAAAGGCGATTAATGCACATAAAGAACACACACCTTGTATTGTTTTAAGTTGAAAGTATGGATATAAAACTTACTTTTTAAACATGACGTTAGAAAATCGTATGGTCAAAATTCCCATACAAATGCTTTCTTGCACTGTTTGTAGGTAAAAGATTTCTGACTTTCCTCTAAAATATGATGTGAGCATTCAAGAAAAAATCATTGTTCAGTAAGGATGTATGTGTTCGGAAAAGAATTTGTCCTGTACTGAACTTTGTCAATGCCAAGCATTAGACTTTTGTCGCAATATCAAAACACTCAAAAGTTGATGAAGATGATGCTTGATTATATGAGCTATTTACCTATGACTTTAAAAACGTACTTAACATTCACTTATTATTCATTTCTCTTTATTTATAAATTAACTTTATGTACAGAAGTTAGCACATAAATGGTGTTCTGTTTCTGATGAAAGGGTGATCGACACTTTCCGAACGTCAAGTTACTTCAAGAAACGTTGATTCATACTAATACGTATCAAAAACTATATACGAATACATGAAGTAAAACAAAACTATCCTATCAACGTTAAGTCTAAAATACAAATTTCAAATACTGCATCATTATTTGGTGTTTAAGTTTTCAAAAATGGCAAGTCGTTTGAAGACTTCACATTTTTAAGTACATTAAGATCATCGAAGGTCAAGATTATCATCGGATGGAAACAAAATGAAGTCATTTAGTCTTAGATGCATGATTTTCTTCCAGTTGTTATGGGCTTAGAACTAGCTGTTAGTAAATAAAGGCAACAGTAGTATACCGCTGTTCGAAATTCGTAAATCGATTGAGAACAAAACAAATCTGGGTTGCAAACTTAAACACATCAAATATAAGAGGAGAACTACGACACAACAGAAACACAACATTAAAATGTAACACACACAGACACGTACTATAATATAACAATGGTCATTTTCCTGACTTTGGTACAGGACATTTAAATAAATGAAAACAAATGGTGGGTTGAACCGGATTTAGTGGCATGCCAAACCTCCCGCTTTTATGGCAATGATAAATATAACATTAAAATGATAACATTACATGGCACGACTACAATACAAATAAATGGGAGAACATATAGGACAGAGAAACACACGAATAATAGCTATCAAAGGGTACCAGGTTTAAAATTTAATACGCCATACGCGCATTTCGTCCACACAAGACCAACTAGTGACGCTGAGATTAAAACAAACAGGTTTGAAAGCCAGAAGACGTACAAAGTTGAAGAGCGTTGAGGACCAAAAGTTCCAAAGGGTTGTGCCCAATACTGCTAGGGTTTTCTACCTTGGCTAGCTATATATATAACATCCTTATTATTTAGAATAATTCATACTTTTGCAAATAGTAAATTTAAAAAAAAATAATTATATAATAGATATACATGATAAAACCGGTGACTAACTACAGAATAAAAACTGAAACAACATAAACTAGCACATAAAAATTCACAGCCGAGTTAGCCAAATCGGTAAAATAGGATAGAATTAGGATTGAATTCAAGATTAGGTTTGTAATACTGATATAACATTTATCAATAACAATGAAAATTACAATAATTATTTATATCAAATTGTGGTAGTAACTGCAAGTACTCTGAAATCTGTACTAAGTACCTTCTTGTTGTTGAGATGTACAAGTACCCAGCCACGTTCACTCTGTGTTTTTGCTAGATGCATTTCTATTTGTTTCCATCTGATGAGTTAAATGGTCATCGTTTGATGCTGTGTTACATATATATGTTTTGTTCATTTTTTTTTTTGTAAATTAGTTAGGCCGTTTGTTTTCTCATTCGAATTGTTTTACATCTGTAATTTCGGGACGTTTTATGGCTTACTATGCGGTATACATGATAAAGGCGTTGCTCGTGGTTTACGGCCGAACGGTGACCTCTTGATGTTAATTTCTGTGTTATTTGTCATCTTGTTGATAGTTGTCTCATTGGCATCATATCACATCTTCTTTTATATATAATAAATGAAAAAAACATTAAAAAATAAGTACGTCAATTTAAACATCTCAAAACTTTATTATTTTTTTCAATTTTATATTTCCTACAAATTTCATCAATGCTGAATCAAATGATGTTCTATGATTTATTCGTATGTATTAAAGTCATGAAATAAACACGTAATAGGACAAATGTAGGAGTTAATACAATATTTGGAAGTATAGCATTGCTAACCTTTGACCATCACTATGGAAATTCTGACTTTTTATATGCTTACGGCATCTTTAATCTGATCACAATGTTCAGAATATATTATTTAGCAATGTGTTCGATAGGTGCATTGAATTGCTTTTACTGCTGTTCTGCTATTGATATGACCAAACAGTGCTAAAACAATCACAATGCTTCTTTTCAGGAAAAGACCAAACCGTTGCGAAAAACGTGTTGGGTAAATTGGTTGTTAGTGGCCTTATTGTATTAGGTAAGATATAAAAATAATAACAATTATAGATAAATCATCAATTATAATAAGCTTATAGGTGTCTAAGCCAGACGTGCATTTCTTCTACAAAGGACTCAAAAGTGATGCTAGAATGCACGGAAATAAAGCAATATAAATTTCGAAATTAAAAAGCACTGAAGACTCCAAATTCAACAAAGGTTTTGGTAAATACAGCTAAGGCCAGAGAGGAGTTGTCATTTATTAAGACCCATTTAAGCACACGCTATAATTTATAAATAAGTTTATAATGTATTATGTCAAGATTTATAAAGTCATTGAAAAGGAAAAATAAATTCAGTATCAACGCGTACATGATGTATATGCTTTAAAAACATACCATATTTAGGCGAAACTAACACATTGTTTAAACGCATCACATTCCTAATGCTCTACCGATAATACATATTCATGGTCACAAGTTTTAACTTATATGCTTTATTCATCTCTCAAAACGTATCGCAGTAAGTGAAAATAAAACAGAACGTGCAGTATCTCAAGAAATAACAAAGAGACATGAAATACTGACACCCCATCTGATTCAGAGATCGTTGATCTGTTCTTAAATATTTGTTACATTTGATGGACGTTTCCTTATACATACAGTTGACATTTCTAATTAAACTTACTGTTCTTGTTTTGTCGACGACTTATTACTTATGTGTTTAGAATATTTTTTATACAGGAAGGTCCTATGGAGAACAAATGGAATATAGTATCATCAATCGATTCCGCGATACATTGAAAGAGGAGAATCCTAACATTATATTGGTTAAATTGTTTGACAAACAAATAAGTGATACTTTCTATTCATTTATTAACTTCCTTTTAATTCAATTGCATGAGATAGATTATTTATGAACAAGAGTTAGTGAATGGTGGTTTAATAGCAACCGTCGAGTCATTTTGTTATTGATATTAAGTATCAATTACACAACCATTGAAAAATATATAACATAAACCATTGTACATTAACAGAAATATAATTATCATACTTTCGCTATTAGTAAATGCTTCAATCAACTCTGTTCACGGCTTCTTCATTCAATTATATAATTGAACTTCTGTTACTTGCATTACAGCCATTTTACTGTTGATGGCGGTGATTGTATGTAAGTATATGGTATAACGCAAACTTCTTCTGCATCTTTGCTGTTCGAATTTATTAGCTTTACTAACAATTAAACGTAATTCAAAATTAAGTATGATACGGCCTTTGAAAACGAACATAAAAAGGATAATCGATCTATCAAATAACAACCCCTAGGATGCATACAGGACATCTGTGATTCAAATAACAGCTATCACGTTTTTTTAAAATGTTTGGTCTTCAATAATTTTCATTAAATGCGTAATAACATTAACGTTACCAGTTTAATTTCACATGATGAGCATTTCGACAAGTATTGTTTCTTAAGTGTTGCATATTTTGGATAACATTTCGCGGTATGAAAATGAATCATATCAATCTATTCTGATTGAACTATAACAATTATATAAATACATTTAATGTTTCCTTTTTTGTACTCTTTTTAAGCGTATATATATACGTACTTATAAATATAATTATTTTCTGTGACTGTATCTTACATTAATTTGTAAGAACCTTTACTATAGATAATTTATCTGATATGTAAAAATAACATCTCGATGCCTGATATATCATGTACTGTAGTACAACGCTAGATTAAAACTGACGTGGAAAGGTTACAACCGGCCACCGAAAGCCCAGGTGGTCGTGTGGTTTAGCGGGACGGCTACAGTGCAGACTATTTGGTGTCACGATATCTCAGTAGCATAGGTTCGAATCCCGTCGAGAAAGCAAATTTACAGATCTAACATTGTTGGGTTGATGTTTAGACGATTTTGTACTGAACATATGCAACATGACAGATAATTCATGTTCAGCAGAGCACCTTGAATAACCCTCGGTTTTTGATTTGGTTCGTGTTGCTTAGTCTTTAGTGTCCTTTATTTTTCCATTTCGTCCTTTTGTCAGTTTTTCGTCGACTCGTGAGGGGGCTTTGAATGCTTAGTGGCCAATTTGCAGGTGTGTTCGACTCCAAACTTATTGACTAAGATTGTTTGTTTTGTCGAAGATCAGTTGTTCTCTCCGACTTCTGGCTTCTATATAAACTTACTACAACTATATAGCCTATTGTGATGAAATTGGCGTAAAAACACAAACAATTTTAAGCGACTTATGAGTTAGAATGTCATCGTTGTACAGTCTGCCAATTTTTTTCTTATTAAATTCTTTTAGTATTGAGTTTGCTCCAGTGGATTCAGGAAATAGTTGCATGAAAAACGACAACGTAAATGTAAATTCTTACCAGTATTGAAACTCTTGCATATGGATAAAAAGAAAACTAATTTTCGACTCATGAGTTTGAATGTTCCTTTTGTTTCTTTCGCCTCTCTTTTGAAGGTCACATAAGTAACGATTTAGACTAAACAATGTGTGAAATGAAATATTAAGCTTACTTGTTCAATAAGCAAAACGAAAACACAAATATTTATTAACTTTCATTTTCAGTTTACTATTTTACCACACAAAATGTGATGATAGAAGAACAAAATGAAAGGTTGGTATTATGAATTGTACTTTTCGGAAGCTAAGCTATTAAAAGAAACCAAAAAAAAACTGTTTGCATGCATATGGATGCCATCTTAACCGTGCAAACGGTACTGCTACTGTTTTATTTTTCATTTGTACTTTGATTCGTATTTTCGTCAGGCCTAAATCATGTTAAAATTGCTGTTACAAAAGATTAACGTATATGCCTGGATTGGGGGTCGTCACTTCCACTTTTTTTTATTGAAGACTATCTTATTTATTGTTTCCCGTTTTGTTCATTGTTCTCTATTCCTTTTTTTTTTTGCTAACTTTTAACATTTAACATGTATTTTCTATTCTGTATACATTATCGAGACCCTCTCTATTGGTTTTCATCATTGTTTAATATGATTGTTTAATATAGAATGACACGTACAAGAAAATACAAGGTACATTATGTGCACATGTGTTATAATAGTATGCGCATCAATCTCCAGTTTTAGTGTATTTCTTGTGTATGTTTGTTTTGCGTAAACCGAATACTCGGTATGCGTGTACCAAATGTATACGTTTGTTAATTTAAATCGAACTACTCACGTCTTTTCAGTTGTAACTCCTTTTCAGAGTTAACATCATATCTTCGTACATTTAACGGATGCCATCACCGTCATGGCATTTCTGTTTCACGGATATATGGTATCCATTCGTTTGGTGTGTTTTAGCTTTTGAGTTTGTCGTTTGATTAGGGATTTTTCGTTTTAAATTTTACTCAGAGTTCAGTATTTTATGTGATTTTTTTTTTTTTGGCAATTGGCGAAGCTACGACCCCGAATTATCTTATAAGTCTTATCACCGGTAGTGTACTTACATGAGCAACATTACGGTCGCTTCATTTGGAGCAGGTTCTGATCACCCTTCCGCTGTACCTGCGACCCCCCGCCCCTCCATGGTTTATGGCAGGGTTCGTGTTGCTAAGTCGTAATCTTTCTATGTTGTGTTTGGTGTTGTGTGTTCCGTTTGTTTGTGTTTTAGGTTGTTTTTTTTAATTTGCCAAAGCGTGGTCAGTTCGATTTATGAGTTTGAATGTACCTTTGGTATCTTTTACCTCTCTTCTATTTAAAAAATTATACATTATGTAATAAACTAGACAGGAATTAATTTATATCCTAGTTTAGAATTAGAAATGTAAAAGTCCTGCATATAACTAGGTTTTGCATTGAAAAGTCTATTTATTCATAAAAATTAAAAAAAAATCGAAAATACAAAATCATTCAAAATTTATATATATTCAAAATTTGCATATGCCTATCTTTTGGTAGATTGAAAATTCTATTGTAAGGTAAACGCTCTAGGTACAATTGTATTATCTTCGGCCTCTCGCAATTGGAAAATCAATTTAACTACATTATTTATTTTTTCTTACAACGGTTTAAATATGAAAGCAACTGATGTAGTAAAAGACAATCCTGATATTTGTCATGTCGGTTTGGATATGTAAAAGCTTAAAATCATTTTTTTTTAGTCAAACAGACAAGATTTCACCAGAAGAAGCTGTTGAAAAATTGCGTATCATTATTGAACTTTTGGATCAATTTTTGAGTAACAGAGACTTTGATAAGGATTTTCAAGAAGAACTATCTGCAGCTTGTCCCAACTATACGGACGTTTTGCGGACATATAAACGGGATTTGCTCAAAAACGATTGTGGTATTGTTATTGCTGGTGAGTAAAAGTAACAGAAAATATGTGTTTTCATAACCAGAAGAAAAATGACGGACATGCTGAACTTGTATATTTTTTTTCTGTTGTACGGTAACATCTCTATCTCCAGGTTAGAAAAGGGTTTGGCGCTAGCAAACATTCTGAATACCGCTAAATTCTGTTTGTGTCTTGTCCGAGTAAGGAACTTTTTTTATAGAGGTTATGTAGATCATATTTTTTTCTTTTGTAGTTTTGAACATAAATCAGGCTGCTTGTTTTCTTGTTTCACATTTATCATTTAGGGACCCCTTGTAAGATAGTATCCACTATGGGTTTTTCTCATTACTAAAGGCCGTAAGGTGGCCTTTAATTGATTGTTATTTGGTCTTTGGTGGAAAGTTGTCTCATTGGCAATCACACAATATCTTCTTATTCTTATGTGAATGTATTTGCTCTTATAATACAACCTTTTCCTTAAGCCTTGTTCACACCTTAACGAATAGGTCGAACGGACGACTAACGGATAACTTTTTTTTCAATCCGTTCATGTCCGTTAGACGTCCTTCCATATCCGTTGCATGTCCGTTTTGAGTACGTTTTATCCGTCGACGTCCGTTTTGTCCGGTTTAAAATGTTGAGTATGTTCAAAACTTTGACCGGACGTCCAACGGATGAAATGTCTGTTGAATGTCCGGTTGGCGGCCGGTAGGCGTCCGTTTTGTACGGTACTCGTCCGTTTCGTTTCCGTTTTGTATCCGTTACGTGTTCGTTATACATCCGTTGGAAGTCTGGCAGATAAATTCACCCACGGACTTCAAACGGACGTCTAACGGATAAAACAGATGTTAAACGAATGTGAAACGGACTTCTACCGGACATATAATGGATAAAACGGATGATGAACGGATCTGAAAAGGATAAATGCCAATAAAACATTTCGCGTCAGGAATCCCAATTAGGTTTTTTAAGGTTCATGTATTTTTATTATTCATAATCGATCTTAGAATAAGGGCACGTCTTCACAGTCAAGCTGCTTATTCAGGCCAGATACTAACAGTTGGTGGCATTTTTAAGAACAAACCAAAACCAGTTACACAGAAACAATTTGAATATATATATGCGATTTACATGTATTATTATTGTCGCTTTTAATTTTTCCGTATATCTTGTTCATCTGTTTTATGCGGTATGCTTCCGTAAGGTGTCCGTTTTATGCGGAACTCGTTCGTTGGATGAACGTTCAACATCTGTTCTGTTCGTTACGTTTCCGTTTCTCGTAAGTTGCATATCCGTTGTGTGTCCGTTATGCATTCGTCACGCGTCCGTTTAAATGGTCAGTACATCAACGGACTCCCAACGGATAACAACTTTGTCAACGGACAACTTTTATTTTCATCCGTTAGGCGTCCGTTCGTGCTATCCGGAAAGGTGTGACCGAGGCTTTAATTTTTCCTTGCTCTTTTCTTTGTGATAATTGTTAATCGTACGCTATGGAAAATTCCCTGTCAGTACCTGGCTACTTGTCTATTTATACTTTCGGGGACAAACAGTCAACCAGCAAAGGTATTTAGTGATAAAATTAACGATACAAATTTTACAGTACCAAATGCATATTCCGGCAATGAATGTAAAAATAACTGCATTAATTTCATTTGTACAACACGCTTCTGGGTACGTTTTTTCAAGGAGTCAGAGCTTTTACATTGGGGATTTCTATTCCTTAATTTGAAATAATTTTCAAAATTGTATAACAGCAAAGTTCAATCAAACAGTATCCGTATCTTAATGCCTTTACCGAAGTATTAGTTGCTGGACTTTGGAATCAGTTTATTTAGCTACCAATGGTTCTTTCAAACTTTTTACATCTGAGCATAATTTTGTGTGGACGTAGCGCGCGTCTGGTGAATACAAATGTTTTTTAACCTGTTACCTTTGGATGGCTATTATTCGTTTGTTTTTCTGTCCTATATTTTCTCCCATTTATCTGTTTATTTATTGTAACCCTGTCCTGTAATGTGGTAGTTATAATGTTATAATTAACACTGCCATTAAATCGGGAGGTTTGGCATGCCACAAAACCAGGTTCAACCCATCATTTTTTCATAAACTGCCCTGTACCAAGTCAGGAAAATGGCCATTGTTACATTGTAGTTCGTTTCTCTGTGTGTTACGTTTCTGTGTTGTGTCTCTGTTGTGTCGTAGTTCTCTCATATATGATACGTTTCCCTCAGTTTAAGTTTTTAACACGGATTTGGTTTTTTTCTCTATCGATTTATGAATTTCGAACAGCGGTATACTACTGGTGCCTTTCCAATTGTCATCTTTATTCTCTAATTTTTACCGATTTTGTACAATATGTTAAACAAGTCTGTTTCATTCGTTATTTCAGGAGTACCGGTTTAAAACATGTATAGTGTATATAACACACAGCACGCATATAAATCCATAAAAAAAGTATTTCGAAAATAATTTACCTAAAGAAATACAAGTAAGAAAGTAAATAATGGAGAACAATAATAGAATATTGTTAACAATTTTAAATCAAAGAACCAATATTGAAAGAAATCTAAAATAAGTCTATATATAAAAGTATGATGCAGATTGGAGCATTTTTTTTTTTTCAATTTTTCAATTTTCAAAGAACATTGAAAGTTTTCAATTTATAATGTCCAAATAAAAAAATGTTCCACATTTTGGTATATTTTTTTTTTTTTAAAGTGAAGTTGAACTATATATGAAAATGAAACTGAAACAAGTAACAATTTCTTGGAAAAACAAATATCGGAGTCGTTTCTAGCTTACTATGCAGTAGGCTTTGCTCTTTGTTCAAGGCCGTACGATGACCTATAATTGTTAATTTTTGTGTCAGTTGGTCTCTTGTTGGGAGTTGTTTCAATTCGTATGAATTGTTGAAATATTTATTTTTTTTCATAAAGTGTTATCTTCGTTTTTTAATATCCTTGAAAAACGGAAAATGAAATATCATGAAAATTAAATTTTCGAATATTCTCTTTATCAAAAATGAATTCATTATTTTTTTGTTTTAATTTTTTTTTGCTTAGTTTGCAAGTTTTCTTACAATTGCATAGCACTTCTTAAAACCTATTTCCCTAAATAAAATGTCAAATGATTGGTGTAAATGTACATGGACACTAAACCTTTTTGTGTCGTTGTCGTTCTCATGTGCCTTTCTATTTCAAATTTATATCAAACGTATTTGTTTTTCTTTACTAAGAAATATATGTTAACTAAGTTTTTTTTCATGTTAAATCTTGTATTTTAAAGGCGAGACTAGCGCAGGAAAAACTACATTGATAAATCTGCTTGTTGGGAAAAACATGTTTGTCACCAGCAACGTTGAAGCTACTGGGAATGTATGCAGGATTCGACATTCAAAGTCAATGAAGATAAAAATTTATTCTAAAGACGCTCGCCCCATTGACGAAGAGACGGCTGATGATTTAAGTGGCCTTAAAACTCTCATAAAGAAATACACCGATGTTGAAAGAAATCCTCCAGAAATGGTGGATGTGTTTCTTCCTGTTCCAATACTTAAGGTAATTTACATTCAAATATTTAAGTGAACACTACATGACATAACATCATCTGTTAAGCTCGATAACAATCGTTAATGAACGCAATTGTATCAAACATCTCTCTCATTGGTATATTAAATGTTGCATAACATAATACTCAAATTTATCTAAGCCTTTTAAAAAGACACATACAATTCATTTTAATTCTTCTATACTTAACATGATGCATGTAGTACGCCGCTAGATTAAAACTGACGAGAAAAGGTAACACACGGCCAGCGAAAGCTCTTTTTTTGAGAGCCCAGGTGGTCGTGTGGTCTAGCGGGACGGCTGCAGTGCAGGCGATTTGGTGTCACGATATCACAGTAGCATGGGTTCGAATCCCGGCGAGGGAAGAACCAAAAATTTGCGAAAGCATATTTACAGATCTAACATTGTTGGGTTGATGTTTAGACGAGTTGTACATATATCTATATATATATAACTCGTCTAATATATATATATATATATACAACTCGTCTAAACATCAACCCACCAATGTTAGATCTGTAAATATGCTTTCGCAAATGTTTTGTTCTTCCCTCGCCGGGATTCAAACCCATGCTACTGTGTGCTACTGTGATATCGTGACACCAAAGCGCCTGCACTGCATCCGTCCCGCTAGACCACACGACCACCTGGGCTCTACATATATAGATACAAATACAAAATGACTGAATAATAGCAAAAGATAAATCTAACGTGTCGATGATTCATATAATTATAATACAGTATACTACAAAATATAATATATAACAAGTCTCAAAGGGTACAACATCTCCATAATATAACAATTAAAAGAACAAATGTTAAATATTTCGAATAACAGATATCCTTCATCAGTATATAAGCACGATGTAAAATTAATCAGATCAATCTGTTCTGATTATTACGCTATATCAATCTTGAATTCTTTACAATAATAAAAGTAAAACAGTTTCACCCGAACATCGTATATAAAGACGCTAGTACAATTTAAAACTTTCCAAAAAACGACCCGAAGACATGCCTAAATTAAAAATAGTAATTAGAGATATGAACTGTCACAATTCTAAAATTCTAAAATGACGTCAGTTAAGATGTTACAACAACTGCATGTAAATACATTTCCAATAAAGAACACTGATTGATCTAAGCTGGTAAAATATGTCAAACGGAGGCTGAGTATTTATCATCCCAAATGTCTAAAAATAGCAACAATCAACAATCGATCTACCTACGCTTGGATCAATAAATATTTAAGATATTTATATATAAGGTGTCAGATCACCAATTAAAAGTTCCTATCTGTTCAACCAAATTTTGCAATTTTCATAGCTTTCTAAATTTTTTATCTTAAGTTTAACCTCTTACAAACCAGGTATGTCCTGAATCGTACAGGTATCACCTTTTTTCGTGCCAATTTTCAGCATACCTTTAAAGCCATATAAGAAAGAAGAGACCTTCCGAATGGATGTACCACTTAAAATAACCCCTGGTTTTCTTGAAATCTTAAATTAGTATACTATGGAGCGCATTAATCCTCAATTTTTAATGTCAACTCATAGACAAGTAAATTTGGGCTCAAAATGGTCTTAATATATTTCTCTTTCACCAAAAGTTTCATTTCTGCAAATTTGTTAGGTAGTTTTAAAAGTAAACAATGACATCAAATGCACTATTTTTTTTCCGAGTAGGCCTACTTTCACATACGTTCTAAATTTGAGGGAGTAATTGGTGGTGTGACGAGACAAAAAAGTTTATTAGAAATCTTTTATTTTGCTTTATTCTTAATCCATAGTCAATTTGTAATTAAAAACAGCCTATCTGAGCATTATGCGACTTATATTAAAAATTTCACAGCTCAATTTAAACTGACTGTAATGTATGACTTTGATAGAAAATACTTGAAAATTTCATTTTGGGCTACAGGAACATAAACTTTCAATATCAAGATCAGTTTTTGCTGATTTTTCCTTGTTTGGTCTACTACTTTAAAGACTTTCCACAATTTTTGCAATGAATTTAGTAAAAAATCCAAGGTATTGAAGTGTCAAGGAATATTGACCCCCCTTTTTTTCATCTGGTGTCAGTAAAGTACTACAAATTGATCAAAAGTGCAGTCATGGTCATTTAACTGTGTTAATTTACATCACTTAATAAAATTTAAGATACAAAAATTTCATTTGGAAAAATAAATGGTACTTTTCTGAGTTTCTGCAGTGTTTACATTAGGCTATGCTATCTGCCAAGTACATATTATGACGCAATGATATAAGGGGTAAAAATCAAATGATTTCATTAAATCTGCATGACAAAATTTGTTTGGGGGTAGTAAACAACCTATGTTTCAATGTTTAACACCACATAATAACTTTCTGTGCATTTATAACATTATTTAGGACATTTTTTATATAAAAGCATATTGTCAGGGTGGGAAAAGCTAAAAATAGCACAAACTCAAGTTTTAGGCTCTAAATTTGCAATATGTGACATTTTGCCCCCAAAAAGATTGAAATGTGGCTACTATTATCTCAAATGATCAGTTAAGACAAAAAAAAACAATTGTTTTCTGATTTTGATGTTTCACCGCATTTTGCTTAAAGGTGTCAGACCACCAATTAAAGTCCCTATCTGTTCAACCAAATTTTGCAATTTTCATAGCTTTCTAAATTTTTTATCTTAAGTTTAACCTCTTACAAACCAGGTATGTCCTGAATCGTACAGGTATCACCTTTCTTCGTGCCAATTTTCAGCATACCTTTAAAGCCATATAAGAAAGAAGAGACCTTCCGAATGGATGTACCACTAAAAATAACCCCTGGTTTTCTTGAAATCTTAAATTAGTATACTATGGAGCGCATTAATCCTCAATTTTTAATGTCAACTCATAGACAAGTAAATTTGGGCTCAAAATGGTCTTAATATATTTCTCTTTCACCAAAAGTTTCATTTCTGCAAATTTGTTAGGTAGTTTAAGTAAACAATGACATCAAATGCACTATTTTTTGTCCGAGTAGGCCTACTTTCACTAATTTGAGGGAGTAATTGGTGGTGTGACACCTATAAGAGTCCCAAATTTTATAGTGTTAGTTTAGCAGAAGCTGTTGACCTCTTAGGACCACCTGACTTATCTGGCAATATTATTTATCTTAACGCAAAATATCAACTTGAACGCTGAGTGGTTCATTCAAAATTTGTGACACTCAATTAAAAAAGGATATCAAATAGCATTAAAAAAAATCTATCATTGTTCAAAATTTTTTTTGACTTCAGGGTAATGTCATTATAGTTGATACACCTGGTATTGGTGAGAATGATAAGTTAAGAAACATCCTAATGGATTTTTTACCACACGCCGTCTCCTTTGTATTCATTATCAACGCAAAGAATGCTGGAGGAATACATGAAGATAGGGTAATGTTAAAAATATTATATGATAGAAAATAAAGAAAAAAAATATAATTATCAAACAATGCAAAAAATGTTTATTTCCCGTTCAGTGTTCACATCTGTGTGACAAAAAAAATGAACACCACATAAACTCATCATAGATACCAGGACTAAGTTTTGTATATACGCAAGACGCGCGTTTCGTCTACAAAAGACTCATCAGTGACGCTGGAATGCAAAAAACTTAAAAAGGCTAAATAAAGTACGAAGTTGAAGAGCATTGAGGACCAAAATTCCTAAAGGTTTTGCCAAATACGCAGACCGGGAAGAGGTCCGAGCTATAGAAAAATGCACAATAGTGTATTAAAGACCTTTTTAAAAATGCATTTGAAACATTCTAAAATTCTTGGAAACATAACATAAATACATTTTAAAGCGAAGAAGTTCTGGCATCAGAATCAAAATAAAGGACATTCGAATTACATATCAAAAAAATTTAGGTTAAGGTAAAGTCGCAGTAAATGGACTATATCACAGATTTTGCATACAACTTGCCAAAGTGTCCTTGGGATATAACTAAAATTCGAGAAAACAATAATGCATTTATCTCTTTTACTATCTGAAATTCTCGACTTAAATTTTTCAAAAGAGGTGAACATATAGATAGCACAGGAAATCGACTACAAATGTTCTTAAATTTGTCCTAAAATCATCAAAAGCTGAAATGCAAATGTTGATACATGTATTCTAATATTGGTACGAGTAGATTTTCAAGAAATTTAAATATTGAATTGCAAAGTCAAGACCTCAGCAAAGACTTTACATTTGATAATAAAACTATTGAGATTGAATGATTCCGATAATGAACGCGTAACTATGATATATGTACGAATCTGTTTCACTAATGATTATCAATAAATGTTCAGATTTGATAAACAAAAATCACCTTCGAGTGCCTTCGGCTTTCCACAAAGTCGTCAATTTCTGAGACACCTGCTAGCACGTTTCAATTTATCCTTGAAGTTGATAAAGGTTATGACCCTTAAACTCAGCAAATCATCTTCTTAGATCATCGGCATCCACATTTTTATTAACAAATATTATAAAAAATGGTTCGGAAAAGTTTTAAATTGCCAAAGAATAAGTGAAATACATTTCTGTTTTAATGATGTCAAACAATGATAGGGTCGTTTTTAACGGTATACATTAATTAAAGTGGTGTTCTAGGTAAACATAAACACCACAACACGTCAAAATAAGCATAATATCGTGGCATTGAAGGCCGGAATACTTCGGTTTTAAATGTTTTTCACCACCAACTAGGTAACAGATTAAATAAACAACAACAAAGTCGGTGATCGTATGATTTTTTACATCATTAACACGGAAATGTATGTATCAACAACATATATCTATATTTTTTTTCAATCTATTTCACATTCGAAATTTGATGCTATTAAGTTAAAGTTAATCACCGTCATAGTTCTACAATCTAGAACTGTAAACAAAATGTTACCAAAAATCTGTGATATAACACATTTACTATTCCCTGTCCTGAACTAAAATTGAGGTGAAAAAATAGTTAGAACATAAATAAGAAAACCTCCTTGAAAAAGAAGAATTGCAACAAAGTCCTAGTGATGTTGGAAAAAAATTTGATATATGTTATAAATTAAATGGAGAATGGAAATGAGGAATGTGTTAAAGAGACAACAACCCGACCAAAGAGCAGATACCAGCCCAAGGCCACTCATGTGTCTGCAATAGAGCGACAAAATCCCGCAACCGGAGGCGTGCTTTACTGGCCTCTAAAACAAAACTGTAAACTAGTTCAGTGATAATGGAAATCATACTAAACTCCAAGTCATATATAGAAGACACTAAAATTAAAATTAGTACAAGACTACCAAAGGCTAAAGACTCCTGACTTTAAACAGGCGCAAAAATATGGCGGGGTTAAACATGGTTTTTTTTTTTAGATCTCAAGTATTACGAACGAAATTACACGTATAAAAAAGAAAAATATAAAGAAAATTAAACATGTTAAATTGAAGTTTGAATTTTCCCCCAGACCGGCCATTCATGGGCGGGGTCCTAATATTCAAATCATTGATTATATCGAAAATATGGTTGAAATTGAAAAGCTAGGAATACCTGATAAAAATGAAATAAATAAACAAATAAACATCAAATGGAATTTATATTGGAGGAAAAAGAAAATTTCATTGAGTTGTGTTGATTACCACACGAGGATGGAACATGGATATGATCCAAATAGACTCGTCTATTCATCTAACGCAAATCAAAAGCATGCAAAAGAATTTCAGATCGGAAAACGATAACAATAGTCAAATGGTAGTTACAGAAATATGATATCAAATGTAATTGTGAATATGTTTTATGTCTTAATCGATTTATTGACTATTGAACAGTGGTATACTAATGTTTCAAATATTAAGCAAAATGTTCTTATTAACGAGGATTGCAATTGAAACTTTTTCCAAAGTTTTATCTTGATTTACTAAAAACATGATCTTAACTCGTCAGTATATACATGTATATATTCATTAAATAAAATAGCAAAATAAGTAAAAAGTTAACAGTTCCATTCTATCGATAGAATGGAACTGTTAACTTTTTACTTATTTTACTATTTTATTTATTGTATATATATATCTGCACATGTGAAATTATTACGCCTATATGTATGTTAATATAAAAATTCCAATAAAGAAATGATATCCTAAACTAAAATTTATTGGAAGTATAAATTTCAATAAACAGTAATCCTTTTTTTTTTCTTGCATAAAGTTAAAGATATTTAGGACGAAAAGCCGAAAAACATCAAAAGTGACAACTCCATTGGACTTTTTAAACAATATCCCTAAAGATAAAAGAAACTGGATAACGGAATGGAAAAGATTGAAATAATCTATACCAAAAGCGTTAAATTACAAGCTAACAGACGATAATCAACAACGCCACCCCCAAAAAATTGAAGTGGTTTTTTTTATGTTTCTTTAATTTATCACATTTAAAATGTTGTACCATTTGCAAGCATCATTTTTGTGTAATGAAAACGAACTTAGTACAAAATATAGATTGTTTTATTTTTTTTTATATTTGACTCTGGCCATTTATCCCTGGGCGACTGAACATTGTACACAAAGCGCCCCTTTTGTATTTGATCCTTGGGTTTTACAAAGTAAATTACTCGGTTGTTTTTCAATAAATGTATTTCATGTTTTAAAAAAATATATAAAAGTATATATATACATATATTTATTACATTGGTAGCAATGATTCACATTGATTTCCCGGTGAAATAAAAACCGATAATTTCACATGTGAAATAAACGTTGTTATTTCAATCCTCTAACGTCATTCAACAATGGGCGTTGTCAAGACGTCGATAACGTCGGATCAAAACAAATTCTGGATGCGTAGAAAAAGAAATAGTTCCTTACATTTTCTACTTTAATTTCATAAAAAAAAAGCCATTTACCAATGTAATAAAAAGAATAACCAATCCAAGAGTTAAATATCGAAAAATATTCAACTCGTGACCGAAGAACACTGATATTTAACACATGCGCTGCGCGCATTCGTGAATTAATGTGTTGTTCGGTCACTTGTTGAATATTTTTCTCTATTTGAATTCTTCGATTAGTTATTCTATAAACGAATCCGGTATCGCCTTTTCTTGAGTTCAAGCGATTTTCTCTGCTGTTGTTTGTTAATTTGTTTTCTTTCTCTCTTTTTTTTAAATCCATTTACAAGAATTGAACATTGGTATAAAAATTCAAAAAAGAGAATCGATCCCCAAGGTAATTTACAAAAAGGAACTGACAAAATCAAAAGTTATCAACCAATGGAAATAGTAAAAAACAACTGTCATGTTCCTGACAATTTTGAGATATAGTTTTTCAAATTTGACGTCACTTTTGTGCTATTTCAGAAATTCAAATGTGACGTAATTTTTGTGCCTTTTCACCACTTCGTATATGACGTCATTTTTATGACTTTTTGCGTTGAGGCCTGAACTAAGTCGGGTGTGTCTATTTTCTGTGTTGGTCTTTGTATTATGTATCCGGGTTTTGTTTTCTGTAATTAGTTAATACTTCAGTTTTATCATGTATATCTTTTATATTCATTTGATAAAATTTATTGTTTGCAATAGCATAAATTGTTCTAAATAATAAGGATGTTCTTTTTCCAAGCAGAAAACCCTAGCCGTATTTAGCACAACCTTTTTTCAACTTTTGATCCTCAGTGCTGTACAAATTGGTACTTTTTTTGATTTTTGAGCTTTTATATCTGGGCGTCACTGGTGAGTCTTGTGTGGACGAGACGCGTTTTTGGCGTATTGAATTTTAAACCTGATGCCTTTTGTTATCTATTATTCATGTGTTTCTTTGTCTAATATGTTCTCCTATTTATTTGTATTGTAGTCCTGTAATATTATGCTGTCATTTAAATGTTATATTTAACATTGCCATTAAAGTGCGAGGTTTGGCATGCCACAAAATCAGGTTCAACCCACAATTTTTTTCTTTAAAAATGTCCTGTACCAAGTCAGGAAAATGGCCATTGTTATATTTTAGTTAGTTTCTGTAGGTGTAACATTTTAACGTTGTGTTCCCGTTGTGTCGTTTGTTTTTTCTTATACTTGAGTGTGAATTCACATTACTATAAGACGTGTCACGGTACTTTTCTATCCTAAATTCATGTATTTGGTTTTGATGTTATATTTGTTATTCTAATCGGATTTTGTCTAATGCTTAGTCCGTTTCTGTGTGTGTTACATTTTAATGGTGTGTCGTTGTTTTCCTCTAATATTTAATGCGTTTCCCTCAGTTTTAGTTTGTTACCCCGATTTTTGAAGGCCTAATGGTTGCTTTTAATTGTAGACATTCACTTTATTTGAACTTTGGTGGATATTAGTTGTGTATTTGGCAATCATACCTCAACTCTTTTTTATATATTTATATATGTATATAATTCCGTTAATAATCACTAAAGATACATGAATTGTCGTACTCCGGATTTAACATCTTTGCCGCAAGTTCATTATGTTCAGTTAAGTATTAAATCAATAGTCACCTGCATATTTTGAACAAATAGCTGTCGCCATACTATGACAACTTTAACAGACACTTTTTTAGACATTTGTAATTGTTTTGACCTTTTTTCAATTCGATTAAAACACTTCTAAAAATCAATGGGAAATAATCATACTTGATAACCATTAAAGAATGCTTTGGACAATTGTTTGCTTCACTAGCATAAAAGTCAATGTTAGCTATTTCCATCACTGGGCGAGGTTTTTTTTTGCATATATTTTATAAGATATCATATCTAAAAACAATCAATCACTAGATTCCTGACTTTAGATAATCACATGATAACGTTGTAAAATTATGTTTCTCTTATCCTTTCAACAGTAGAGGTAAAATACTAGATTAAATATCTACAAACAGTGTCTTCAGATATAGATTCTTAAAATATTCTTAAAATCTTTCCCAAAATTTTAGTCACAATCCTAATCAGTTTGCAATGGTACCAAACAAGTACATGTACACGAAATATAGAAAGCAAGGTTTAATTTGAATTGATAAGAAGATTGACGAACGGACAGATCTATCAATTAGAAAATCTAATGAAGAATTCGTATTCGTACAATTGAAATGAATTTTTGGTTTTTAGTTTCCTTAATTTGATTATTTGTTTGTTTGAAAAAGAATGTTACAGTATTAATTTGATGTTGTGCTATTGTTATAAGCACTTAGTTCTATAAAATAATATAATAGAAAAAAATCCTAACTCCTAGGAAAATTTAAAACGGAAAGTCATTCATCAAATTGTAAAATCAAAAACTCAAACACATCAAACGAATGGAAAACAACTGTGACTTCGTACTAGCATTTCCTTTTTTCAAAAAATGGAAGGTGGATTGCTTGCTAAACCTCACGTTATGAATAAATTGTTAGTATCTAGGCTAGAGTTTATAAAGACACTCCACAACAATATTAATATTTTTTTTTTTAGCTTTTGCGAATTTTAAAGACTGTAATTGAAAAACAGAAAGAAATGCCATGTTTTGAACCAGAAGATGTTATATTTTTGACGAATCAATGGGACATAATCGATAATATCGAAGAAGATGGAGATGAGGAAGATCAACACACAAAGACATGGAATAAAATTCAATACAAATTGAAAAAAGGATGGCCATGTTTCCATGCCGATCGTATATTCAAAATCAGTTTGAAACAGGTAAAAAACTTTCAAACATTTTCTTAGCTGTATATTAAGAATAAATCCGTTTTCAAAATGATTTTTTTTATCTATAATGTTTAAATGTTTTGTACCAAAATTGAAACCGAGTATAATTTTAAGATTGATAATACTATAAATATCAAATATCATGTTGACGTGTCGTTTTGCATGGATTTTTGTTCGTCAGTGTGTTTTATTGGGCAACTTCAGTTACGTAAAATCCAAGTTGAAATGGCACAAAGAAAACAAATCAAAACACAAAGCCTTAAACAAAATTACAATGTAATCTGTTATAGATAGAATATCAGTTTGACATAATAAAATTGAACAATTCTGTTACTGGAAATATTACTTTTATCTCTCTTCAGTAATAATATTGATAACTATCTCACTATATATCATCTCTCTCGGATCTCTCTCTAATATACCAAATTACAGGCGGTACACCGACGGTTTCAAAGATAGGGTACATCATGATTCCAAAGATATACCGAACAGTGAACTTGTATCAATTTGGTAACGTTCAAATAAAAAAAGCGGGCGGTACCCTATTGAAATGCAATTAGAAATCAAACTATCAAAACGAAAATCGCTAAACAATGCTGAATATATTTATTTACAAAATTTCCAGAATAATCACAAATCTCTTCTAATTTTGTAGGTTGGAGAAGGCTTGAACACGCATACTACAAGGGAGTTTGAAACATTTAAGACAATGCTTCATGCAACTATTGAAAAGAACAAAAACAAACGGGTAGAATATTATTTCAGGTAAAGTAGACGTCTCATATGTATGATTGTATGTTTACACAGGGGAAATGAGCTTATTTTTTTGTTTTGTTTGAACGTTGCTAGGAAATACACATCGATTCTTTACAAGCAGAACCAAATACAATGAAAGTCCCAACTATGTATTGGCTTCCGAAGCTACACAAAACAGCGTACAAATATAGATTTATTTCGTCTTCAAGCCATTGTTCCACTACTGAATTGTATATTCTTCTTTCCAATACACTACGTACAATCAAAAACCTGATAATAAATTGTTCAGATATGGCATTCGAAAATAGTGGAATTAATTACTTTTGGAGTGTCAAGAACTCGTTGGAAGTACTTGATAAATTGCATGCTTATATTTGGTGATTTTGAATCTGTTCAAAGTTTTGATTTTTCTACCCTATATACCACATTGCCTCACATTCTCATTAAGAAAAAAATCACACACCTATTTAAATGGATACTTAAAAAGTCAGAATGTGAATACATTTGTTCAAACTCTATCTTTAGGTCATTTTTTAGTAGCAATACACAAAAAAAAACTATGTCAATTGGACATGCTTTGATACTATATCTACCCTTGAACTTTTACTAGATAACATTTTTGTTCGCTTTGGAGATTCTGTATATCGTCAGGTTATCGCAATTCCAATGGGGACTAACTGTGCAGCATCTATATCCATGTCATTAACAGAAAGCTTAATACTAAAATGTATGATAAAAGAGATGGTTTTTTTTATTTCCTATCGTTAATTATTTATTTGTAGATGGTGACGTTCACTTGTCACCATCGTACTGTGTTAATATATCTCAACTTGTACGATTCGCTCGTGTATGTAAAAATGTTTTAGATTTTAACGAGAGACATTTATGTATTACTGAAAAATTATAACACCAAGGTTTTCGATATCACAAACTAGTCAAAACATTTACTAAATGTTATCATCGGTATAAGGACATCATTCGTAAATATAGCTCAACATGCATACTTCTTATACACTTAGGTATTTCACATCCAATGTTTTATGGAATTTTCGTTATAAAGCACAAACATGTCAGTATTCACCTCAGAAGCTAACAAAACCTTCAAATCGACTTATTAAGAAGGGACATTAAAGATTGCATATTTTGGCTTTAATATTGATTCACTTATAGGGTCTTTGCATCGGAACTAAACACATTTATTTAAAAAAAACAGTTGTTGGCATATCACGGGTTATGTTCTTTTCATATATGTTATGATAGTATGACACTAAACCCCTAACGGGGTTGTTCCTGATATTCATATGATGAAGACATCATCTTTCAATCAGTTTGATTTTTTTAATTTTCTTTGGATACATCTTCTGACATCAGACTCGGATTTTAATCTGCGTATTGCTATGCGTTTACTTTTCTACATTGGCTAGAGATAAAGGGGGAGGGTTGAGATCTCATAAAAATGTTTAACCCTGCCGCATTTATGCGCATGTCCCAAGTTAGGAGTCTCTGACCTTTGTTAGTCTTGTATTATTTTTAATTTTAGTTTCTTGTGTGCAATTTGGCGTTCATTATCGCTCAACTAGTATATATATTTTTTTAGGGGCCAGCTGAAGGACGCCTCCGGGTGCGGGAATTTCTCGCTGCATCGAAGACCTGTTGGTGACCTTCTGTTTTTGTTTGTTATATGGTCGGGTTGTTGTCTCTTTGACACATTCCCCATTTCAATTCTTAATTTTAATCTGTTATCAATTTATTTTAGACAAAATGCTACATTTTCAAATTTATTGAGCATTTCAAACAGTGGGCTTTAATTGAGGGTTTCGAATGAAGGTTTATTATTAAAAAAAAAAACGATCGGATTTTCAAAATGTTTAAAGGTTAATTTATAGCATGAAGTTGGTGTTATCTTCTACACACGTTGATTTTTTTAAGAAATTATTTAGAAACTATCAAAGTTGACATCACGTGACCTTACATTAACAGTCAAAAGCACATACTTTTAAAAAAAAATTATATGTCGTAATATTTCAGTACACCAATACTCAAATGATATATTACAACAGAAAATAAAACAGCATACGATACCGGAATGCAAAGGTTACTAAAATAACCGAATTCAGGAAATTATAAAACTATATCGTAATGTTTTGTATCTTTATCTATTTTGTCTCATCAGCATATTATCAAGTAATATCATATACTACTCTGCATTGCTTCAATTATGTGTTTCTTTTGGTGTTTTTAACGCGCCACTTTCAGCGCTTGATATTTCGCAGCGGCCAGTTTTTTTTTTTTTAATGAAGCCATGATGCCCGGGGAGAACTATCTAAAATCAGCAAGAAAATCAGCAATTCTTGTCAATTAAGATTGGAATCAAACGCAGCTGTCACCTGCAGAACTCGAACTAACAACATATGTGTTGACAAAATAACGGCTATCTTTGTTTAATGCAGGTTTATACAAAAGTTTGCTATCAATGCAGAAATGGGAATTATGTCACGAATACATTTACTTGAAATATCAGACGACGACAGAACGAAACAAATATTAAAGACAAAAGAAACAATTCAGAAATTGAAAACAGTAGCACAGGAGGTAATAAATAGTCACAGAAACGTTTCTACATTTTCTATCAGTGCTAATGTCATGGTTCCACAAAAATATAAGATTTTTTTTTATTCTATTAACCTATAAATAGAAATTTTGTCATTATATCTGCACCTGTTGGAACACATATTCTAAACCCTTTGTTCCGTAGGAATAGATACTGGTGTACTAGTTCCAGTGGGAAAAACGTATATCCAAGTATTTCTTCTGCTTAGAACTTATATTGTGAAGGAATATCTATCACATGACAATTGGTTCAAAAGACTACTCATGTCAAGAGACGGCGATTTTTGATATGCATGTATCACCCACCTCGCCAATTTAGACTCAGCAAAAATATCAAAGTAAAGAATAGGACATTTTCAATAACATAACAGATTTGACGACCTTTCTGGTACTTTTAAACAATATAAGACTTCAAAAATGACTATTCACATTTGAGAATTAAGCTCAACTTGCTTTTCTTTGGAAATAGATAATACAACTTTTTGTTTATTATTACTTTCTTTTTAAGAGTTTTCTCTACCTTGTTTCACTCTTTACAACAATCCTATGACAACTGTATATGAATATGAGGTAAACGGATTTTATTGATACCTTCCCCCTTTTTTCCACCCAAAAAACGATGAGAAGACAACAGACAACGGTGACGAGATTTCTTAATAAGACGTGCACACGAAAAGGATGCTGTGTAAAGCCATTTTTAAGTCTTTATGTTTTCGTTATTTTTTCCAAAAGCGAACAAAATCTATCCAGAACAAAACCAAAAGCTGGAATCCTTTATATGTTAGACTATTTTTTTTATATCTTGGAACGGAATTCTGACGACAGCAATCATTCAAAATAATATGTTGTCTAGTGAAAGAATGGCGATATATATATAAAGAGAAGGGTTTCCAATATTGTCAGAGTCTTGATAATGTTTTCAGGTAGTTTTGAAAAGTGTATACTAAAATTACAACTGTAAAAAGATGGACTTAACTGTATACAATGGATATAGCTTACAGTGTTAATAATAACCGTCGTTGTATTGAAAGTATTTAAACGATCTTTTAAATTGAACTATTGTTAATGTTTTCGTTTCTTAATGATTGGTACATGAACTGTGATATCTTCGGTCACGTTTCATTTTGAGATTAGTTCCATATTATCAAAGAATGTTTACGGTTAATGTTCCTGATCCATGATAGCATTTTTTAGATCCATGTAAAATGGAGCGTTTTTATGACGGAAAGCGCAAACTATAATTTTGAATTTCCTTTTTGTAATACCATTTTTGTAATCAGCTTTCAAGAGGGTGGAAGATTTTGAAGGGGAACTGAAACTCATAAATCGTAAAAAAAAATGACAATGCCACGATAAAAACGAAAAACGATGAAAAGACAAGCAGTAAACTAATAGTATATAATGACTGAACAACGTGAACCTGACAAAAAACGGAAGGGGGTGAACTCAAGTGCTCCGAAAGGGTAGGCAGATCATGCTCCACGTGTGGCAAAAATCGAGGTTTCGAAACATGACTAGGTTCAATTCGTGATTCTCTCCTTATCTCGATTTATTCGCCTTTTGTTGAATTAGATATTTGCAAGATCAATATAGACATTTCTAAAAAAAAACAAAAAAAAAACAATATTAACCAGATATAACGTTCTGATGTTGAATTATTTCAGAATACATTTCTTTCTTAATCAGTATTATATTTTTATATTTAAAATATTAGCAAATATTAAAATTGTATAAAGAAAATTGATGTAAAAACTCTTTTTTCAGAAATTGCAGGAAGCAAAAGAATACAAAACTGAAGTGATAAAAAAATTAACAGAACAATTAAGCAGCTATTTACATTCAGATAATGTACAAAATGACATTTTGAACCCTCCTTCACGTAAACGAATCAACTTGGAGCCGATAGTTTCATTTCGAAAGGAAGTCTTTACGCGAATTAAAATGGGTATTAGTAAGTGGTGTGAAGGTGAAGATGTAATTTTAGTTATTCAAGAGATCGAATCTAAAATAAAAACACTTTTATCAGAAGTTGAATCAATTATTCGTATCATTGAAGAAGACCTCACTGGCTTTTCCAGATCAATTCATGATGTTTCTTTTACCGTTTTCAAACAATCAGAATTACGTATGACCCTCATAAGCAACGGATTTTGTATAATGGAATTAGTGAAATTGGTACTTAATCGATCGGCTTTAGATAACAGGCAACTTATGAAAGAAAAACAAGCTCACAACATGTATAAAGCGTGTCTCTCAACCTTAACATACGATCACATTCGAAGTTGTTTTGAGGATAATTTTGGAACTGAATATGACAGTGTAATTTCTCGATTTAAATTTGAAATTCTACAGAAGACCATAGGCCTTTATACTACAATAAATAAAAATCTCTTTGAACTCTCGGATAACAAAAAGAAAACACAGTCCTTTACAGTGCTGCATGGACTTGTAAACGAAATTAAGACTAAAATTGATGAGTTCAAGGCAGAAGCACAATTATAGAATGCACGGTATGTATAGTGTCCGGCTAGGATCGTGGTTTATGATTGAATCGGTCCATTTGTCGGGTGTAGTTCGGTTTTTTTCGAGTGATAAAAACTGATATTTTGTAATTGTATTAGTTTTTCACATGACTACCCATCTTATTTTGAATACTACACATGTTTTGAGCAAACAAACAAAGAAGCAAAATGTCTTTGTATTTAACAAAACATTTCAGTGTTTAAAACTGTCCGAATTTTTTCGTGAGCAACTGTGAAACCGTCCGGGTTTTTAAACAAATGGTTCGGGCTTTTTAAAGAAAACTTTGATAAGAAAAAAAAGGTATTCTTGACCTTTAAAAATGACTTTTCTAGTTCATAACTGTATTTTAATGAATGAAAATATCATACATTCTCAATAAATTACCAAAACATATTTATACGTCGATCATAAATAACCCCTTTTCAATGCAATGCAATTTTTTTGTTCGGAAAACGTTTTACCACAATTTTCAAATTAGAAATTTTTGGATCCTTTATAAAAAGGTCTTAGAACATGGTGCAGGGGGCTCATAATGTTTTCAACTTTATTTCATGGTACTTTTGTTGTGGCAGTTAATAATGTTTTTCGTGGTGAACCCCGGAGTTTTTATATGGGACGCATTATTTCGTACCTTTGTCTGTCCGTCCATTCGTACGTCATCAGCATGTCAGACAATAACTCAAAAACGCTGTAACCAATTAACGTTGAGGTATCCTCCCTCTCAAATTGTACGTTTCCGAGTTGTGGGATTTTATTAAACAAACAAGAGACTCTAAACCTTGGTCTACATGATGCAATACACATTAAACAAAAGACACTCTACAACATTAAAGACACGAATAGAATTCATGAAAAAATCTCTGTTTTGATTATGGTGATTTGTTTGTACATCTCACTTCACTTAACATTCTTGCTGTTTACTTTTGTCCCTATCTAAGTTTGCAATTTCAGAAATAGGATAAGCCTAAACATAAAGAAAAACGGTTTTGAAATGGTGTTACCATTGATATTTGTAATGAGTTTCTGTATCTAGGGTTACTTTTTATTACACTTTTGGCTAGTAATTTTTATACACATACATTGTAAGAGATTGTCAGTACAATGAAAAAAAGCAGTATATATCATTAAATAAAATACACGATGACTATCATAACCATGAAACATTATTGACCTTTAAAACTTATGTTGCAAGTATTTTGAACATACATATGTGTATATATGTAGAGAGAATATTGAATGGTCAAAATATTGGGAAAATTATTCTGATAATTGCATATTGAAAATATGTTATGACGATATGTTAACTAGCTGTTATAGAAAACTAAATGATAATCAGAACTGGCGATCTAAGATTTAAGAAATTTTGGGCAAATATGGCTTTAACTTTATTTGGTTGAGTCAAAAGGTAGATAATGTAGATTTTTTTCTGTAACAATAAAAAGACAGAATCGTTGATACATTTATATGCAAAGTCAACGCTTTCTTTGAAGTCAAAAACAAATGTCAATTATATAAATATATTTTGTTGTCCATATATTTTACAGTTTTACTTAGACAAACAAGTGAATTGTATATATAAACCTTGTATTTTTAAAAACCGTATTTGTACACATAATTTGAATATAAAGACAAGAAGATATTATTATATACAGGAAAGATAGATTGTGTATTTATTGTAATACAAGTTCTTTATCATTGAACTAGTATATATATTTGTTTAGGGGTCAGCTGAAGGACGCCTGCGGGTGCAAGAGGTTCTCCCTGCATTGAAGATCTATTGCGACCTTTTGCTGTTGTCTGTTCTATGGTTGGTTTGTTGTCTCTTTGACAAATTTCCCAATTCCATTCTCAATTTTATCCATTGAAGACGAATTTCAATTTCTATTAAAATGTAATAAATATGCTGACATTATGAAAACACGTATCAAACAATAATCATTTGATAATATCAAAGACACCGCAATACTTATAAATTGATACATTTATTATCTGTACAAAATATTAAAGAACTAAACAATTTTAGTAAATACTTTAAATAAGCTGAGAAACTTTTAACAATTTTATGAATTTCATACTCGGCGTTACTTTTAAATGTATTGAGCGATTTAATGTATTTAAATGTAGTTTACATTTTATCATTATATGTCTGTTTATGTGATATGGTCCATGTATAATTATTTTGTCAAATATTGTATATATATATATATCCTATAAGCTGTACTTGCTTTTGGAATAAAGTATTATACTAGTATAATCTACAATGAACGTGGTCCAGTAGTTTTAGAGACGATTTTTGTGAAAGTTAACGGACGACGGACAAGGACGGACGTCAAGTGGCGAGAAAAGCTAAATTGACCCTTTTGGGCCAGGTGAGCTTAGAAGGGTGATTTTACAATATCAACAAGTTGTTAATTGATATATGAAGATGTGGTATGAGTGCCAATGTGACAATTCTTCATCCAAGTAATAATTTATAAAGGTAAACCATTATAAGTCTATAAACATTCTACAGCACGGAGCTTTTGCTCAGACCGAACAATTACAAGTGTAAAACCATTCAAACTTGGAAACTAACTGTCTAATCTATATAAAAACTAAAAAAGAAACACTCATGAACAACATAAACAGACGATAACCTCTAAAGATCAGATTCCTGACTTAGGACAGGTGCAAACAATTGCAGCGGGATTAAAAGTTTTAATGTTACCAAACCTTCTCCTTTTTCTTAAACAATAGAAAACATCACAACACAGAAAGACACACTATAAAATAATAATTGGAATGACTTTACTCAATCAAACAACATATTTGTCTTATGGTTGTGTTAAACAACATTTGCGAATCGAAGAGGTGGATTTAGGGGGGCCCAGGGGACCCGCCCCCCCCTTTTTTTTGGGAAAAATTTGGTTGCTTATACAGGGAATCACTGAAGCGTGACCGGAGCGGGCACCCTCTTAGGCAGTCAGTGGGCCCCTACTTATGAAAAGTTCTGGATCCGCCACTGAATCGTTGGTCAGTAATTTGCACACTACATCTACATCGTCGTAACCTTTGAAAGTCAACAATGACCTAACGAATAGCCAATGGAAATTCTGTAATATCGTCTTATGATATTTGATAAGTAAATCAGATTACCGCATATTTTCGTATCTCTTTTTCGTATCATACCCTGTGCAGTGTAATACTATAAATGTTTTTTCGTGCAAGAAATAGATAAGCCACAACCATAAGAGAGCCAACTTTATTCCTGAAATCGCAACGGTGTATTGTTATGATATTGTAATTATTGTATTTATTTATGTTGGCCTGTTTTGTATTGTGTGGCCTGATAGTTGTTTACAGAATAATTTTAGAATTGTGCAGTTTAGAAATCTCTGGAACAATTACAGAATGATTGGAACTTTCCAGAATGATCCTAATAAAAGATGCATTATATAAACTTCTACATTTTACTAGAAACTTCTGTTGTAACTTTCTAGGATGTTCCATTATAGACTGTTCTAGAATCTTCCATGACAAATATATATATATACAGACACTAAAGTTAAACTCACTTTTGGACTTACTCTTGGACTTAGACTTATACATCGATTCGAAAGACATTAGTATTCACCGCATTTGGATTGACACTTTAATTCTACAAACAACATCATACTGGATTGTGACCGTAATATTCAGATTGGATTCCGAAAGATATCCGGATAGAGATAAAGATAAAAGATTGGACTCATATTTTGACAGTTAAGTTGACAGTAATATTTGTGTAATACTTCTTGTAAACTTTTGTATAAATGTATTTATTAAAGTTGAGCATACACGTGTTTTCTATTATGTAAACAATCACACGTGATTGTGTGTCCACATAGTGGTCATCTATTGGTGTTTATATTGGATAAACAGGTTTGTATTTTTAAATATATGATATTTCGGATTGGTCAATATTTGTCGCATTGCGTTAATATATTGAGTATGATATTTGTTATGTAAATAGCACGGGATTTTTAAAGCGCGAATAGTTGTCTTGTTTAAGTGATTTAAGATATATGATCATTCGAAGCTCGTATACCGTTCAGTAAGGCAGCTTAGTCTAGGTAAAGATATGTCCGAACCAGTACTCGATCTGAATGAAGAAGATTTGTTAAGGGACCCCTTACATGGTCAGCCCGAACGTCTTAACGCTTCCAATTCACAAGCTAATCAACAAAACCGTGACTTAGTAGACACTTTTGGGCTTTTTAAAGACTATTTGGATAAGAAACTTGTTGATCTTAAGTCCGACATTCTGTCAGAACAAGATAATTTATCCAAGAAACACAGAGATGAGGCTAATATTAAGTTCAAATCAGAAGGGAATCGGATTCAGTTTCGTTTTAATGAGAACATTATGGATGGTCTTAACAAAATCCACAAGGATCTTGTATCTGTTGCTTCCCCCCTTTCTTCTATTACTGGTGATTTGGTGGGTAAACTTAAAGAAAGGAACAAACTCATCAGGATCGCTGATAACTCCACTGGGGGATAGGTTACGGTTAGAGAATATGAAAGTAACGATATCGCCGAAAATGATGAGGACGAGAAAAAGATTCGCCAGGCCGAGACTAGAGCCCTTAAAACTATTAAGGAGAAAAAGACCCGCCCTCAGCCGTATACAGCTAGACCTACTCCAGCAGTTGGAAGTATCGCTACTGCCACTGCTCCTCCTCCAGCTTACGATTTCAGTCGCTATCAACAGCCCTTTCGTACCAGCACTGCACGGCGTGAGCCGTGCCCCATGGACATCTGTCACTACTGCAAGCAGTATGGTCACTGGAGAAGAAACTGCCCACTCAACTTCAAGTCAGCCACAGCTTCTGCACCCAGTTACCAGCCATCCAAACAGCAATGATACAGTTACTGTTAATGATAAGTATCTAGATATAAGTTTGTTATCTTCTAGCTATGAATGCAATAACGACGAACTTGACGAATTTATGTCACAAGTTCAATTTCTTGCAAAATTAGATTTTTCTGCTAGTCATAACTTTAAAGGTGTTAAAGGCAGGCTTGCAAAACATTACGATTTTTGGGTTAAGATTGGAGCTAGTGATTTTGTATTAGATACAATTAAAAACGGTTATGTAATCCCATTTTTAGTGCCTCCCCCTAGTATGCACATGAAAAACAATAAATCTGCTGTTTCTAACTCAGAATTTGTGGATAAAGCCGTTTTAGAATTAGTTGATTCTGGATGTGCTTATGAAGTTCCCTTTACGCCTTATATTGTTAATCCTTTATCAGTAGCCACCAATAAGTCCGGAAAGAAGAGGTTAATATTGGATCTTACAATTTTAAATAAATCCGTCAAAAAAGAGAGATTTAAATTTGAAGACTGGAAAACAGCTATTCAATTTTTCAAAAGAGGTTCTTATCTGTTTAAGTTCGATTTAAAGTCTGGTTATCATCATTACGACATTTGTCCTCAGCAACAAACGTTTCTTGGTTTTTCCTGGAATGACAAGTATTACTGTTTTTCAGTTTTAGTTTTTGGTCTAGCTTCTAGCCCTTACTTGTTTGCCAAATGTTTGAGATCTATGGTCAAATATTGGAGACAAAATTCGATTGATATTGTTTTGTATTTAGATGATGGTTTCGGAATGGCTTCGGATTACGAATTATGTCGGAAAGATTCCGATTTTGTCAAAAAATCACTAAAAGAGGCTGGTTTTTTAGTCAATATAGAAAAATCTGTTTTTGAACCTACCCAAAAGTAAGAATGGTTAGGAATCACTTGGGATTCTGCTCAATTCTGCATTTCTATTCCCGAAAGAAGATTAAATGATTTGTTACAGTCTATAGATGAAATTTTAGACAGATTTTTGTTTTTCTCTGCTAGGCAATTAGCTCAAGTGACTGGTAAGATTATTTCTTTATCACCAGTGTTCGGAAATTTGACTAGATTGATGACAAGATATTGTTACTTGTGCATTGTGCAAAGATTGAGCTGGGATAAATTATTACTAATAGTTTATCCAGCTGAGATTTTGAATGAGCTTAAGTTCTGGAAATCTAATGTGCTTACTTTGAATAAAAAGAAATTGGCTATGTACAGCCCTTCTTCGATAGTAATTTTTTCAGATGCTAGTAATGTAGCCTGTGGGGCTTATACTGTAGAATTAGAAAATAAGATTTTTCACAAAATGTGGAACAAATTAGAAAGATGTAAAAGCTCCACCTGGAGAGAGATGAGAGCAATCGAACAGGCCCTATTGTCGTTTAGTACTCTATTTATGGGCAAAAGTTTAAAATGGTTTACTGATAACCAAAACTGTGTACGTATAGTACAAGCTGGAAGCATGAAGGAAGATTTACAAAATCTTGCCTATTCTATATTTTGTATTTGTAAAGAGCACAATATATTCATTGAATTACAATGGATTCCCCGCACATTGAATTCAAAGGCAGATTACATTAGTAAAATGAGTGATCATGAGGATTGGCAAATTTCAAATGAATTTTTTGAATTTTTAGAAAGTTTATGGGGACCTTTTACTGTTGACAGGTTTGCTAGCGTGATGAATAACAAGACAAAAAGGTTTAACTCACTTTTCTGGAATCCGACCGCAGAAGCTGTAGATGCGTTTACACAAAATTGGCATGGAGAAAATAATTGGCTTGTCCCCCCTATTTATTCAGTTATACGCACAATTAAACATCTGATTTACTGTAATGCTAAAGGGTCTTTGATTGTCCCACGATGGGTGTCTGCGCCATTCTGGTCATATATTTTTATAAAAACTTGACTTACAAAGCTTATGTTAAAGATGTGCTAGAATTTAAAGAAGCGAATAGAATTTATTCAAAAGGAAGTAGTCCGAAGTGTATCTTTGGAACTGAAAATTTTTTATCAACTGTTCTCGCAGTTAGACTAGACGCTAGTCTGTGATGTTTCACATGGTCCTGATATCAATTTCGGTATTGCAGAGGCATGGTGAATGAGATTTTACGTTGTACATATTACTCAGTTGAGAATGTAAAAGATGAAGGATTTTTAGCGACATGGCCCTAGTATTATATGTTGTAGTATGATATTGTAGTAGGCACGGCACGGTTGATTGTTTAATGTCATATGCATTTTATTATAATAATTTATATGAATACTTGTTTAATTTTCCTTTATTGGGTAACACATTTTTCAGATGTTTTCAAAACAAGAAGATGGATTGATATTGGTTCTTTTCGTCAGTCGCAATCTCCATCCATGCAACTCCTTGTAGACCAGATACCTTCCTTTTGTTTGTCATCTAGAGCAGCCAACACTCAACGACAGTATAGATATGTTTTCAACGCTTTTTGTAAGTGGTGTTTATCTATTAATATTTCAAACACGTTACCTGCTTCAGTTATTTCTGTCGCATCGTATTTAGTTTATTTGACTAACATTGGTAAATCTACTAGCAGCATAAATGAAGCTTTTTATGCTATAAGTTGGGCGCATAGATTAGCCGGAGTTGAGAATCCGTGTAAATCGGATTTGGTTATTTCTGTGAAGGAAGGATCTTTGAGATCTGTTGGACACATTGTGGTTAAGAAAGAACCTATAACACCAGAAATTTTGTATCAAATTGTTATGCTTTATGGTAACGATAAATCTAATCTTAAAGATGTTAGAATAGCATGTATGTGCCTTATAAGTTTTGCTGGATTTTTGAGGTATTCAGAATTAGCAAATCTGACAAGAAATAATATTGTTTTTCATGATTCGTACATCGTTTTACTGATAGAGAGTAGTAAAACTGATATTTACCGTGAGGGTAGAGATGTACTCATTTCAAAAACGGACAAAATTACATGTCCCGTTAAAATGTTGATGAAATATTTAGATTTAGCAAACATCAAGTCGGACAGTAATGATTTGATTTTTCGTCCTTTATCTTTTTGTAAATCTGTAAATGGTTACAAATTAAGAAATGGGAAGCTTTCTTATACTACTGCAAGAGAAATTCTGTTATCTACTTTAACATCTATTGGATTAGACAAAAAGTATTTTGGTTTACATAGTTTGAGGTCCGGAGGCGCCACTGCTGCTGCAAACGCGCATGTGGAAGATCGAATCTTCAAAAAACATGGTCGCTGGAAATCAGACCGGGCTAAGGACGGATATGTCGAAGAGAACATCAGTGAACGTCTGACAGTTACTAAAAATTTAGGAATTTAAAAAACACACATTTGCGCCTTTCTTTGTTTTGTCGAAAATATCTGCACATGCTGGCGAGCTATTCCTATGTAACAAGTGTTTGTTTTTATTTTATAAATACTTTATATGCGTTTGAGGTGACGAATTAGAATATAAATGTATTTATTAAAGTTGAGCATACACGTGTTTTCTATTATGTAAACAATCACACGTGATTGTGTGTCCGCATAGTGGTCATCTATTGGTGTTTATATTGGATAAACAGGTTTGTATTTTTAAATATATGATATTTCGGATTGGTCAATATTTGTCGCATTGCGTTAATATATTGAGTATGATATTTGTTATGTAAATAGCACGGGATTTTTAAAGCGCGAATAGTTGTCTTGTTTAAGTGATTTAAGATATATGGTCATTCGAAGCTCGTATACCGTTCAGTAAGGCAGCTTAGTCTAGGTAAAGACCCCCCCCCCCCCACACCCGGATTAAGATGCTTGTATATTTGAAATGTTTTCACGCATAGATAGATAGATATTTCTACTATCAGTAGGACATTATTAATATTTATATGTATATAAGGTTTCTGATTTTGTTTTTCCATTTTGTAGGCTGTCGTGTACTACGCAGCGGTGTTGCCGATATCATGACATCGGGACTCAATATTTTGTTTTAATAAAATTTAACAGTAAGCTGCACATGCTGGCGAGCTATTCCTATGTAACAAGTGTTTGTTTTTATTTTATAAATACTTTATATGCGTTTGAGGTGACGAATTAGAATATAATAAATATTGTTAAATTTTCTTATTGATTTGTGTCTTTTGTTGGCTACAACTTAAAGGCGATTTCTGGCCGTAACAGTATCATTCGCCCATGGCGCAGCTGTTTATTAAAAACGGAGTAAGAAACCTACTGGACAGCAGAGAAAAATAGAAAAAAATGCTATAAATTAAATAAAATCAACTTAAAGAGGTTTGCTCCCTGCCCCCACAAAAAAACATTATTAACAAAAATGAATACACACACTTAATCCTACCAGTTTTTATTCCCATTGACAATAGAATTTGAATTAAATTTCATATATAATTTACAAATAAATGAATAGTTCATCAGCCTAACAAACTATATGAACGTATGTCTCAAACTTAATTTTCTATGCTTACATTAGATTGTTGACATCATGAATATATATTGTACAAAAAGTCATGTAATTCATAAGATCATGGTGACAAAAAAAATATATATACAAATAAACGATCAGTGTAAGTGAAACTGATGAAGACATTGGTTTCGTGCCTTAAAAAGTACTTAATATAAACCCTTTTAATTGATTTTTTTGGATTTTTCAAATATATCGTCCGTCCAGATGCCAGATGTCTGTTTTTAAAACACACTAGTCTCGCCTGATCAAATCATTTCCGATCAACGTAATTCGCTGTCATATTTTTTGTATTTTCATTATAAGAGCAGCTTATGTTGTTTTTGTTGGTCTCAATAATTTTTCTGAATGGGATGTAAAAAAAAATATTATTGACTTCTTCATATACATCTAAATACATTATCACACCGTTTTGATAAAAAAAAAAAGAAAACAGCCTACAAATCACTACCTATAGAAGTAATAACATGAGTAGATAGTATTATTGGTTCAAACACGTAACTGTTAGATTAGGCGAGGTTACATTTTAATCATTGTTAACTAATAAACTTTGCGACTAACAATGAATAGAATTTACAATCAGCAAAGTTAATATATTACAGTTTACATTTCAACTTCAGGAATGTTTTGGTATACATTGATTTATTTTCTTTTGTCACATCTTCTGACATCGGACTCGGACTTCTCTTGAACTGAATTTTAATGTGCATATTGTTATGCGTTTACTTTTCTACATTGGCTAGAGGTATAGGGGAGGGTTGAGATATCATAAACATGTTTAACCCCGCCGCAATTTTGAGCCTTTCCCAAGTCAGGAGCCTTTGGTCTTTGTTAGTCTTGTATGATTTTTAATTTTAGTTTCTTGTGTATAATTCGGAGTTTAGTATGACGTCTATTATCACTGTACTTGTATACATATGATTTAAGGGGTCAGCTGAAGGACGCCTACGGGTTTCATTTTAAACATATTTTATTCATTAAGATATGGAAAGGATTGAGCAACAGACACATCCTATAAAAGCTCTCTCCATATTACATGTACAAGGTATAATTCAATATAACAACTGTATTTAAAATAATACAATATAGTGGAACATGCATGCTACTTATCAGCCAACACGAGCAAATATATGTTTACAGTGTTACTTACTAAATGCAAAGTATATTTAAGTGTTTAGAAAATTACTCATCAATTATTCAAGGACCTTGAAACATGAAAATATCCCTTATAAGTCATTAGAAATATGAAGAGACATTTATTGTCGAAATCCGGATCTGTTGTACAAAAAAATATTAACACCTTATGTTTGTTGCATAGCAATGTGGCCACAAGTTAATTGTTTTCTGTTTAGTATTAAATTTATATTAAGATCCATTTTGTTACATCTTGTGATCAATTTTATTTGGCAATCGACAATGGCAGTCAGCAGGGTTAAAGAACATCACTTGTTCAACCTGTTAGTTAAATGCGTTTTGTTTAAATATACTTTTTCACTTTTTTGGTCTTTTGGAAAATGTTGTTTGTGCTGTATTTGGACCCTTCTACAACGAAATTTGTTTTACATGCACACGTATAAAAATTGCGGTTTTTATCCAACGCAATTATAGGTTTGAACGTAGTTCAATTTAGACTCGTTTATATATATATCGTATAAAAATTGCGGTTTTTATCCAACCCAATCATAGGTTTGAACGTAGGTTTCAATTTAGACTCGTATATATATATGTATTCAAATAAACGGGACAGCGATGGGACGAAAATGGCACCGTCTTACGCCAATATTTTCATGGGCAAATTAGAAAAACAAATTATTGCAGCATCTTTATCCAAACCTTTGTCTTGGTTCCGTTTCATTGATGATGTTGACATGAAATGGATTGAATCTCAACAAAAACTGGATGATTTCATCAGACATGCAAACAACGCCCACCATTCAATTAAATTTAAGATATCTTTCTTAGACACAACCACATCTATAAAGGACGGTGTCATATCAACCTCTACTGTAAACCCACAGATAAACATCAGTACCTTTCTCCCCAAAGCTGTCACCCCAAACACTGTACAAAAAGTATCCCGTACAGTCAAGCTCTCAGAGTCAAGCGAATTTGCTCTTCTGAGGAGACTGTCACGAAACGGTTACAGGAACGTCGCGGATTTTTGACAAAACGAGGTTATAAGAAATTGGACATAGATAAAGGGTTTGCGCGCGCAGTAAAATAGTCCCGTTTGTTCTTACATACAATCCAGCCTTTACTAACCTTTCACGATTGATCCGTGCCAATTGGCAAACTATTGCCAAACATCCTAAATTATCCAAGATCTTTCCCAATCCTCCTGTCTTAGCTTTTCGGAGACCAGCAAGTCTGAAAGACTTATTTGTTAGAGCTGACGTCTCCTCAAATAAAAGCTGTTCAATTGCAGGATGGTGCAAGTCATGTGGTAACATACGTTGTCTGACTTGTCAACAAATACTGAATACTCAAACATTTACTTGCCACTCGACTGGGTCTGTGTACACTATATATTGCAATGTAACTTGCAAAACCCAGAATGTTGTATACCTCCTTCAGTGTCTATGTGGCATGCAGTATGTTGGCGAGACAGAGCAGCCATTCAACAAACGCATGAATGGTCATCGAAGTGACTACTTGCAAGCCCGACCTACCCGTAAGTCGTCATTTGAGATCACCTGGGCACACACAAGCTGATCTCAAAAACCTTACAATCACAATCATAGACCACAACGAGGGTTGGTCGAAGGTCGACAGAGTCGCTCGGGAAAGATTTTGGATAAGAAAGTTACGAACAGTTTCCCCAGAGGGCATCAATGAAAAAACATAAAATTAGTCCCTCATTTTCCTGTCATCACCTGTTTCCAATAACTCCGGCTTTAGTGCTGGCTTTACATTCGAAATTATTTTTAAAAATAACAGTTTAAATTGCAGGGCTCCATTCATTCGGGATGCATGTATAAGTACGTAGCCACGTTCAATTATTTTACCTCATTAGATAAAACATTATTTTTCTTATCATTATTAGACTGCTATTCATTTGGGAGACTTAAATATGTAGTTTCTGTTGCAATTCCCTTACCGTTGTCAAATTTGAAATATTATACCAACTTGGATCGGTTAGGACATTTTTGATTTTTTCGTTTGAGGACTGCCCTCAATGCAGTTATAACATCTAAACTGTCACAACCTTTGGAAATTTAGTGTTGTGCCAGTTCACATCGATAATAACTATTTTCCGTGTGTAACCTTTCCTCGTCAGTTTTAATCGAGCGGGGTACTACTGTATAACAGTAAACGAGTCTAAATTGAACTACGTTCAAACCTATGATTGCGTTGGATAAAAACCGCAATTTTTATACGTGTGCATGTAAAACAAAATTTGTTTTACATGCACACGTATAAAAATTGCGGTTTATCCAACGATAAAAACCGCAATTTTTATACGTGTGCATGTAAAACAAAATTTTATACGTGTGCATGTAAAACAAATTTTGTTTTACATGCACACGTATAAAAATTGCGGTGTTTTGTTTTACGTGCACACGTATAAAAATTGCGGTTTGTATCCAACGCAACCATAGGTGGATAAACCGCAATTTTTATACGTGTGCATTTAAAACAAATTTTGTTTTACATGCACACGTATAAAAATTGCGGTTTTTATCCAACGCAATCAAGGGTAAACCGCAAATTTTATACGTGTGCATGTAAAACAAAATTTGTTTCACATGCACACGTATAAAAATTGCGGTTTTTATCCAACGCAATTATAGGTTTGAACGTTTATTTTACATGCACACGTAAAAAAAATTGCGGTTTTTATCCAACGCAATCATAGGTTTGAACGTAGTTTTAAATTATATATATATAAAAGAGTCTAAATTGAAAACTACGTTCAAACCTATGATTGCGTTGGATAAAAATAGCAATTTTTATAATTGTGTGCATGTGAAACAAATTTCATTGTAGAAGGGTCTAAATACAGCACAAACAACACTTTCCAAAAGACCAAAAAAGTGAAAAAGTATATTTAAACAAAACGCATTTGACCCACGAGATGTAACAAAATGGATCTTAATATAAATTTAATACTAAGCAGAAAACGAAAAACATGTGACTAAGATGTCAATGCCACAAACACAAGGTGTCAATATTTTTTTGTACACCAGATCTAGATTTCGACAATATATGTCTCTTATAATAAGTGATGTTAGGGATCGAAACGGTATTTGAAAGGCCATATAATTTATCCTCAATTTCAGATCGACTCTTGACTTTTAAGAATCAACATAGGATGAACGGATCGAAATACCGGAGGGAAAATATAATACAAGCCCAAACGAAAAAATATAAACGAATCTAAATTGAAAACTACGTTCAAACCTATGATTGCGTTGGATAAAAACCGCAATTTTTATACGTGTGCATGTAAAACAAATTTCGCTGTAGAAGGGTCTAAAAACAGCACAAACAACATTTTGCAAAAGACCCAAAAAGTGAAAAAATATATTTAACCAAAACGCATGTGACTAACAGGTCGAACAACTGATGTTCTTAAACCTTGCTGACTGCCATTGGCGATTGCCAAATAAAATTGATCACGAGATGTAACAAAATGGATCTTAATATAAATTTAATACTAAACAGAAAACGCTAAACTTGTGACCAAGATGTCATGCCACAAACACAAGGTGTCAATATTTTTTTTGTACACCAGATCTAGATTTCGACAATATATGTGTCTTAAGTGATGTTAGGGATCGGAACGGTATTTGGAAGGCCATATAATTTACCCTCAATTTCAGATCGACTCTTGAATTTTAAGAGTCAATATAGGATGAACGGATCATATAAACCGGAGGGAAAATATGATACAAGCCTAAACAAAAAAATATAAACGAGTCTAAATTGAAAACTACGTTCAAACCTATGACTGCGTTGGATAAAAACCGCAATTTTTATACGTGTGCATGTAAAACAAATTTCGTTGTAGAAGGGTCTAAATACAGCACAACCAAAATTTTCCAAAAGACCCAAAAAATGAAAAAGTATATTTAAACAAAACGCATTTGACTAACAGGTCGTACAACTGATGTTCTTAAATCCTGCTGACTGCCATTGGCGATTGCCAAATAAAATTACTCACGAGATGTAACAAAATGGATCTTTATATCAATTTAATACTAAACAGAAAACGATAAACTTGTGACCAAGATGTCATGCCACAAATACAAGGTGTCACTATATTTTTTGTACACCAGATCTAGATTTCCACAATATATGTCTCTTAAAGGGAAAACTAAATGCCTGCATGGTTATATCGTTCGTTTTGGTTTGGTGAGTGTTATCTCAAAAAAAGTATACATTTCACAAATATATACCACGAAGAAGCTCTGAAGGTATATACTACTCCCATTTTGTTTGGGTGTAAAAACATCGATGTTTACAGCAATACCTAATGAATAAAATGATGAGGGTAGAAAGAAATATGAGCGTCATGTGGCAAATATTACATAATCTCGGACCATGCTTATTTGTCAATCTGTATTCCAATACAACCGTATTGAGTAGCTAGTATTACAGGGTTCTCTATATATACATCGTATGTAACAATAATCAATCGTCTATAGGTAATAACTAAACGGGTATGAAGATTTTTTATACAGTTTACACAATCATTAATAAAGAAACACAGCAACACTACGATATAACAAATGGAAAACTTAATTATTTTTAAGTAATAACCATGCCGCTATGCAGACATCAAATAAAGTGCACGTGAATATCAATTAGGAACACTCTGTGAGATTTCGAATTACTAAAAATATCAAAGCGAGCAATAACTTTGTCTTGCAAACATTTGTTTCCCAATGTGCCTCTCTTTTTATATCCGCTTCTTTGCAATAACTAGTTCCCATTTTCGTCGATCATTCTCTTTATTTTTTCTCTATTTGGTTATATATTGTTTTCAAGATGCCACTCTTTCTACACTTCTTAATTTTAATACAATGACAAATTCCCGTGTCATCCTAATCTTTATAACGATATAGGAGACATAAGACAAAAAAAAACGGACAGACATAGAAGGGATTCTCAGCTTATCTTCAAGTGACTATAAGTGTTGCATTACTGTATATCTGCATCTTTGTCAATCAACAAAATAAAATTGAAAATGGAAATGGGGAATGTGCCAAAGAGACAACAACCCGACCATAGAAAAAAACAACAGCAGAAGGTCACCAACAGGTCTTCAATGTAGCGAAAAATTCCCGCACCCGGAGGCGTACTTCAGCTGGTCCCTAAACAAATATATACTAGTTCAGTGATAATGAACGCCATACTAATTTCCAAATTGTACACAAGAAACTAAAATTAAAATAATACAAGACTAACAAAGGCCAGAGGCTCCTGACTTGGGACAGGCGCAAAAATGCGGCGGGGTTAAACATGTTTGTGAGATCTGAACCCTCCCCCTATACCTCTAGCCAATGTAGAAAAGTAAACGCATAACAATACGCACATTAAAATTCAGTTCAAGAGAAGTCCGAGTCTGATGTCAGAAGATGTAACCAAAGAAAATAAACAAAATGACAATAATACATAAATAACAACAGACTACTAGCAGTTAACTGACATGCCAGCTCCAGACTTCAATTAAACTGACTGAAAGATTATGATTTCATCATATGAACATCAGGCACAATCCTTCCCGTTAGGGGTTTAGTGTTATACCATCATAACATATATGAGAAGAACATAACCCGTGTCATGCCAACAACTGTTTTTTTAGTTCCGATGCAAAGACCCAATAAGTGAATCAATATTAACGCCAAAATATGCAACCTTTAATGACCTGACAACAGTATCGTAACTATATCCCTTCTTAATAAGTCTATTCAAAGGTTTTGTTAGTTTTTGAGGTGAATACTGACACCTTTGTGCTTATATTTGCATGAAGATTTTTTTTTCACAAAAAGGCTCCATAATCATGACAAACATTATCTATTTCTCAAAAATTTCAAAGATCATGTTTATGATTTTTAAAACTCGGACACAAAAATGTGGTTCAAAAAATGTTACCTGTTCACACCGGGTACATCAATAAAGAGACCATGCATGAACCTGTATTGTTTAAAAGAGGGACGAAAGACACCAAAGGGACAGTCAAACTCGTAAATCTAAAACAAACTGACAACGCCATGGCTAAAAATGAAAAAGACAAACAGAAAAACAATAGTACACATGACACAACATAGAAAACTAAAGAATAAACAACACGAACCCCACCAAAAACTAGGGGTGATCTCAGGTGCTCCGGAAGGGTAAGCAGATCCTGCTCCACATGCGGCACCCGTCGTGTTGCTTATGTGATTACAAATCCGGTAAATAGTCTAATTCGGTAGGTCAAATTCATGAAAGGGAAGGGGATTGTAGTTACGACGTAAGGAACATATCCGATATCATTTGTGAAACGGTTATTCCATAACGGTCTTTTTAATTGTGTCATGCGAATTTAAGTCGACAGAATGTCACTGGAATACACAGGGACATGTATCGAATATACGTCCTTGGAATACCTAGCTGAATTTGTCACTCTGACGTTACATCTAACAATAATTCTGACATACCTTTTGTCAATTCGGGAGGAAGCCAAAATATAATTAATAAAATAACGAAATAAAATTTAAAAAGGAAACAAAACCTATACATTTTTCACCGAATATACCAGATAGGGTCACACATTTTACTGTAAAGTGTCTTTACAAATGACCGTTCTGAATTGATTCCGTATATTATTCAAAGATAAGTTCAAAAAAACAACTCTTTTAATAAAAAAATTGAAATGTCCGATATTTCGATATTTACATTTCTATAACCTGGCATTAGAAATATTATATTACATTTGTATATCAACATATTATGTCCAAGCTAAAGCTCTTCCTAACATCGCTCCTTGTCAATAGCCGTTGAATAACATAATTAAAAAAAAAAATAGTATAACTTTATTAATTTGAAAAATTACCTTGTCTATATACGGAAATATTCTTGATATAAATCAATGTACTTTAAATAAAAGAGGCATACTAATGAATCTTTTGTATATCATTGATTGTTACAAGAACACTGCATTAATTTTGTCTTTCTTATAATTGAAACCGTTTTCTTCCTCATCAAATCTATATATGTGTTTATCAACGAGATCTTATCATATAAGGATTTGATAACTATAGCTATCAGCACTGCTAGGTTATTTTGTTATTTAAAGAATATAATTACCAATCTCTCTCGAAAGAAGGTTGTTCAAAATGGTCGTCACACACCAATTTAGCTTGCTATAGATGAAACTTTTTGCTATTACTTTAAGGCTGCACAACCATGCAACGCATGTCTTTCGTGTGTTGTGGGATCGGGACAACTATGTACTCTTTTGTCACAACCTTGTTTGACAGCACAACCCTACACTTAGCAAGACATTTTAACAATGTATGACGTCTACGGCAATACCCGATTGATTGATGATAACGCACGGTCGGTAATCCCCGAATCTGTTTGTTCTTTGTGGTTTATAGATATCACCAGAAGTCACGTGACATTTTATATCGGACATGCCGACAAGATAGCGATTTTCAAGAACTGATAATTAATTTCAAAAATCGATTTTGATCTCTTTACATACAGAATTAAACTTTTTTATCCATGAACATGTGGTTTATTACGCTTCAAGAATAAAATATCAATCAATGAGTTTCCTTTTAAATGATGTTAGGGATCGAAACGGTATTTGGAAGGCCATATAATTTACCCTCAATTTCAGATCGATTCTTGAATTTTAAGAGTTAACATAGGATGAACGGATCATATAAACGGGGGGGGGGGGGGATATGATACAAGCCCAAACGAAAAAATATAAACGAGTCTAAATTGAAAACTACGTTCAAACCTATGATTGCGTTGGATAAAAACCGCAATTTTTATACGTGTGCATGTAAAACAAATTTCGTTGTAGAAGGGTCTAAATACAGCACTAACAACATTTTCCAAAAGACCAAAAAAGCCATATACAAGGCTTGAAAGAGACACTAAGCTTGCTTAGTGGATAAAATGTGGAAGAGAAAAAAAATGAAAAAAAATAAAACTAAATGAAACAAAAAATAAGTAAGTTTCAAACGTGGAGTGTCACTGATAAATTTCTGAACAGATTTTAAAATAGCAGTATTTATCTCATATGAAATTAATCTGTTTCCAAAAAGTAATTATTCAATATTTATATCAACATCAGCAATGGAGTTTAAGGAATCAAGAAGGATCTGTCTTATATCATTGTACTTAGGGCAAATAAAAAGAAAGAAGCCTACGGATGCAAGAGTTTCTTGCTACATTGAAGACCAATTGGTGGCCTTCGGTTGTTGTCTGCTTTATGGTCGGGTTGTTGTCGATTTGACAAATTTCACATTTCCTTTATCAATTTTATTGATCAGTGTACGTACATTTTTTACTCTACAAGAATTTCCAGTTGAGTAAAAATCAAGTTGACCCTTGTATTTACTGAGGTCACCCATTTTAGGTTCAGTTTGGTCTTAAGATCGTGATGTGTATTGCTGAACTTGCAGTTATAAGCATTCCATACATTTTTATGACTGCACTTGTCCTCTAAGAGGAATATAATACAGTTTATGTCGACCATGATGAAAAGCCCGAAATTTGATTCAACTTGAATTAAGGGCATTAACATACATGTATCCTTGTAAAAGACCCCTGTGAAACCCTTAAAGAGTGTTCATAGTCGTGCAAAAGACGTAACACTCTCCCTGCATGAGACATGTGATTATGCTACATGATTCAGACCATACGTGGCTGTGTATTTATATATCACACACATCCACACAAACGTATGGATTTTCTAAACGGATATTGAGAAGTTTAGGGGTGACTATATTTCTATACTTATTTCTAAAATTTAACTTGAGACAGTGAGTCGTTGAATTTCATTTTATATGAACACTATGTCCATGTTATTATGGTGGATCTCTTTTTCTTTCAAGAGCGAGAGACTAAAAACTATTCCCTAAAAGAACCAAAATATCGTTCTCCATCAAAAAAGATTTAAAACAATGAGGTCAGGTCATAAAGGACTGAATTTCTTCCTAATACCAATAGTTAAAACACAAACTACGTACATATTTGATACAGGTAGCTTCATACGTCTACTCGAAAAATCAAAGATAGAAACCGATACTTTACTGGTGACTTATGATATCACATCCCTTTACACAAATCTAAGATTTAGCGAAATTATTGACGCTTTAAACAGTGTTACGGGGATATATGAAAACCTAGAATATAATATAATAAAACCCACTTTTTACTATTTACTACAAATAACAAACTTAATTCTCCTTAATAATGAATTTACCTTCAACAAAATATGTTATAGGCAAATTAAAGGAGCTAGCCAAGGACATGTAGCAAACCCCAAATCTCAGATATAGCCATATACCAACATATAAATCAAATTCTAAATATCTTTCCACACAAAAACAAAATATTATTTCATAAACGTATGAAAGATGATTGATATATTTTATTTCAAGGTACTACGGAAGAAATAGCAAACACAAACCACAGCCTACTGCAATTTACTTATGAAATTTCTAGACAAAGTTTGAAAAGAGTAGATTCAGTAAGACCCCTTTTTACTCCCAAAATATAGCAGTTTTGACAAAATGTGAAAATGTAATCTTTTAGCTATTTATTGAAGGGTTGAATGCTTCTGCTACATACATATGGGCTGTTTTTGACAATACAATGCACATATATCGGGTACTAGTATCATTACGTCATGCTAAATTACTGAATTCGTCACAATGTTAGCATTTTAGTTAAATTCTAGACGGTTTTTGTCTTAAATGAAAGTGGCCGCATTCGTGTTCATTCATTATATTGAAATGTAAGTTGTATTTGATGATAAAACATAACATATATAAAGGTTGGGGATGAACACAAATACAGCCACTTTCATATCACTTTCATATTTGACAAAAAAACATCTGAAAAGAGACGTTTTTGACATATATGATAGATATTTCATATTTAAGCTTGAATCGGAGCCTTTTTAGTGACTAAATCAGTTAAAATCTTTCATATACACTAATCGAATCAATTGAAATAGACACTTTAGTGTTCAAAAAGTGTCCAAAATCTTGCGTTAGATGAACCTGAAATTTTAGGCCAAAATTGGCCCTTATCGGACCTACTCCTTTCTAGACTTAGAAACGTATAAAGGACAGAGATTTCAAAAAACAAATATCTTAGATATTAAATGTTTCACAAAACCAACTGAAAATTTCAATACCTACACCAAAATTCTAACCACTCTAAAAGCTGTTTTAAATCCTTTATTAAAGGTGAAGGAATAGAAATTCTTAGAAATACATGTACCTCAAATCCTGACAATTTTAATGAAAGAATAAACTTATTTACAGAAAAATTAATACAAAGAGGTTACAAAATCGCTTTTGTAAATAAAATATTAAAAAATATTTCCCATACAGAAAGATGAAACAAATTAAAAAACAAAGAAACAAGCATAAACAAAAACACAGATAACTATAATATATCTTTCATAACACAATACCACGCTAATGCGGAAACATTGGCATTTAGTTCAAGACAACCCACAGTTCAAAAATCTCTGATAAAAAAAAAAACTACAATAGCATTCCAAAGAAACAGGAACATTGGGGAAATCGTTAAGAAACACTTGAAATAAATCAATGTCTCCCAATAGAAATTAATTAGACAGTTACACTAAAACCAAAGGAAGGTACGCTGACAATGAAAAATGCATATTGAAACGTATCTTAAACTAAATCTAATAACTCAAACCAGTGATCCATACGTTGATAAAACGAACAATAGTGAATAAAAGGTACAGTAATAAATAAAATGTACAAAATAATAAACAAATAAACATTTAGAGAATAAAAAACAAAACTGACGACCTCTGAAGAGAGTTACCTGGAATATAATTCCGAAATAACTCGAAACATTGTACACGTAGCACGTTATCAATGTAAGGTCGGGAATGGGATTCATACTATAAACGATTGGATATTGGGTCAATATACCTATAATTTATGCAGGTCTTAAAGGTCAAAAATTAAACTGTTGGATGTCTTCAAAAATAATTTGGGTATATTGATGAGACTGTCACCAAAGTGAGAGGTTTAGCGCTTTAAAACTAGATTTAATCTACCATTTTCTACATTTCTACATTTAAAATGCCTGTACCAAGTCAGGAATATGACAGTTCTCTTCCATTCGTTTTTGATGTTTTTAATGTGTTTTGTCATTTGATTTTGCCATGTGATTATGGACTTTCCGATTGGATTTTCCTCTGAGCTCAGTATTTTTGTGATTTTACTTTTTGATATGCTGATTCTAACAATGTATTCAGAATAGGATGTTGGACCATAGTAGTTAAATGACAACATTCATTTTGTGTCACAAACCTATGCTTTGTAAAATAAGTAACCACAATCTAAATTCAGAGCTGATTTCATTTTCAATGTAATGTCCAAACTTGCCCCAACTGTTCAGACCTTTATGGTTGTATCAAGCTGTGCCTAGCGGAGCATTTAAATACCAATAGTTTTTGATAATTGTCTATCATTTTGAAATATATGATAGATAGACAGACAGACAGAAGAAGACAACGAAAACGGGTGCGGAGCGTACGCCCTCTATGCCCTTGATCCACCCTCGACCATGTAACCTTTGAATAGTTTCTATGAATTATCATGTTCGCAGGCAGGTTAATGCAGTTTAAACAAATTTAGCAATGATTTTCGGTGTTTGCATCGCAATCTAAATCTGACGTCATTTTCCTAACTATTCGACACGTGATTGGCTAGAACGTTTCGTCGACGTCAAATTTGAGCCTGTCACCAACAGCTGATCGGGCACCTTGTTATGATAGAAGTCAGTGTCTTCAGTTCGACAACAACACGTTAATATAGATGTCGGTTGCTTATATTTTGAGGTACGTTAGTTTTAAATTATTTTAGCCTTCTTCCGATGATCTTGGATATTCATTTTATTCACGATTATGAATGAAGTCTGAAGAGAAAGCTGCATGTTTACTTAAAAAATGTGGTTATTTACAAGTTTCGCTGTCAACATGATGTGGGCAGTCTGTTGAAACTTCCTTTGAATTAATTTTTCACGTTAACACTATTTTACTTGCTTATAAACAATCCAATCTGTATTGACTACAATCCAATCTGTATTGACTATTTACTTTATGAATATAATTTCACGTCGACAGTTTGTAGACTGACCAGGGATGCATGTATGCGGGTGAAATGTTTAAATTTGGGATCTCAGTGGTCAGAAACCATGATCAACCATGCAACGTAAGGAGTAGAATTTGTTAAAATGTCCGAACAACATGCCGGCTGAGGCCCGCCACATTCCACCTATGCATTTACCCCCCCCCCCCCCCCCCCCCCCCTCCCCCCTTTAATTAGTCTCGTATGCGAACACCTTAACATTTTCTTTAAATATCTATTAGGTATATTTGTACCTGAATCTTAAAATCGATCGCATATTAAATCATTTCTTATTCCAATTTATAACATATTGTAGAAGTAAAACAAAGAATTATTCAAAATATATGCATGCATGACTTTGTGCATCATACTTATGCCTCAGTCTGAATTTAATAAAATTGTGTAAGCATTCACATGAGATGTTATATGTGAGAAATATTATCTATTTTCTTGGCCATAATTTATTAACAACTTAAAGTTTTCATTTATGGTTTTAAATCTGATGCTAAGTCATTATAGTATTATTTTAAATCATCCCTTTTAGTGTACATTTGAATTTTTTGTCTTTATTAAAAAAAAAATCTTATCTTTTTTTTATATATAGACATAAGATTAAATTAAATATGTACTTTTAATATTGATTCACTATAATAATGTGTATCTGAAATATATGTGTGTTTGTGTAAATCTTTTCAAATTTTGACACACTTGTAATAAAACAATTTACATCAACAGATCAATCTTAATTGTGTAATTATTGTAACTTCTTATGCAGATTGATTTACAACTGGCACATATAAGTTGACAGTTAATGCATAAAGAGTGTAGTTTCTATGATATGAGGTCTACACAATTAAATGTAAGTATTACTTGTATTATAATGAATGATTCCTGCTAGCGTCCTTCAGTTCTATATTTTATATATACCATTTTCTATAATCTTTATCTGTTTTGCTCATTATTCTCTATTCTTTGTATTTTAACACACCATCATTCTCTTATTATCAGTGTTTTCTTAATCTTTAATGTCTCAGCCTTTACATTTTGCACTTTTTCCCATAGGGATTATTACATGATTGGTGTATCTATCCTGTAAACACAATCCAGACCCTCAGTTTATGTGAATATAAATATAAGTTTTCTGGTGTATTTAGTCACACTCACTCAATCTTGAAAAAAGCCATATTGATTATTAATAACAAATTGGCAAAGCAATGTGATGGGTAAATATCAGTTAAAGTAAGTTTTACTTACAAACTTTATACTTTTACAGACAATTCATCAATTGAACTTTGTGTCAAGTTTTCTTTTAATTCAATAATAATTAAGGAATACACAAATGTGACAATTTTTACTGAAGTTTTCTATTTGTATCATAATATAAATACCAATTACTTTTAAATGCCATTAATGGTGTACATATTTTTTTCAGTACATGCATGAAGATGACTTGGAGGCAATGGTGTCATACATGTTAGTTTTAACTATAATAGCCTAACTGAAATTTGAAAAAAAGTAATCAGAGGAAAAGAGTGACCACTTCTTTCTTATGAAGATCAACACACACAAGGACATTATCAGACAATTTGTAACCAGATATGGGGGCAGTTTAAGATATATGCATGAAAAGAAAGTGAAATCAATGTTTTTTAGATAAAAGCTTGATGATATAACAAAAATATAACAGTGCTGAATATGAAAACCCCATGCCATGTCACATGTAACTTTTGGAATGCAGAGATTTTCAGTATTACAATAAAAGGAAGGATTGCATTACTGTTAAAACTGACTCTGGAACATTCAAGACAAAGAAATAAAGAAATAAAAACATGAGAGGAAATCAAACTGTGCACTTCTTTGTTGAAGGATCAACACACAAAAGGAAATGTTCATATCATTATGCATCATGTGCAGTAGTTGGATAATTTTGGATATACAAACAATGTATATACATAAAACTGTGAACTAAGTGATAATTATAATTCAAACATTATATGTGGTACCTGCATGTACTTAAAGGTATATATATTGTAATTCACAACATTTTACATGGATATATAGGAATATTCTTTGCATGATACATGTGAAATATAAAAAGACAAGTATAGGAATAAAGAATTAGCTAGTACAGCAATATCATATGAAAACCAGCAGGATGATACATGTATATGTCTATACATTTATTATGGATCATGGAAACCTGCAAGGAAGTATTGTATGAATTGTTATAAGGATTATTAGTTTAAATTCAATGTGACATATGCAATGCCTTTTGTTTTAATTTTGAGAAAACTATTTGAAATGAATGAAAATTATAAGTTTCTTTGACATTGAAACCTTTGAAATAGTCCTATTTGTATGTAATAGGCAGATAATACTCATACTGAACCCAAGGTTTTCAAATGCCTACAACTTTATTGAATAAACAAATAGATTTATCTCAAGGAAATTCTTTTTTTAATGTTTTTTTCTATAATAATTTACTGTTTTGTACTGGAAAAGGTGCAATGAATGAATGATGCATGTTCAAAAAATGAACATAGCTCTAGAAATTATTGCTTATATAGCTGATCTAGTTTTAAAAAAGACCCATTCACACATGTGATGTAAAAGTAACTGATGCTTATAATTCAGTGAATTAATTAAAAAAAAATTTAAATAAAAAAAAAAAAACACTGAAAAAACTTTAACAGGGCTGAGTAGATAAATATTTCTCTTAAAACATGAGTTTAATAGAAGGGGTTTCATACTACCATACACTAGTGCTTGTTAAAGTGTTTTCCCTATCAGGAGAATCATTTTGTTTTAGAAATACTGTTATCCCCTTCGTCATCACGTTATTTCACTATGTTAAACCTTGGTAATCTAAAAGTCGTAAAGACCCTTTGATATTACAATTTAAGAAGTAAGCAAGATAATATTATTTGCAATCGGCAGATATGACACACAAATATGTTTAGAAATGAACATTTGGTTACGAAAACCCTCACAAAGTATAACGTCAGAGTATCCCCCCTTTTTTCTCTTCGTATGCATATGGTGATTCTTTAAAGACTTATGAACAACTCAAGTATGAAAATGTGAAAAAAAACCATTATTTTACATCTTTAATGTGTTTATCTCTAGTCAGAAACTATCAAAATGTCGTTTATTTCTTTCCCGGCATTTTTACACCGAAAAGGGGAATAATCGATCTGAATCAATTCAGTGTTTAAATGTCGCCAAGTAAGGACTTCAATATCATTCATCTATAAAGATCGCATTGGCGCACCCCGTTAACATTTATTGATCTCTTTAAAACTTGGCATATTTATTCTTGGAAAGCTCATGAATACGAAGATTGCTGTTTCTTGTTTTTAAAATGAATATAACATTTCTAAAATTGGCAAAATAGTTGACTTTTGGTGTGGCCACGGTTGGATTGTATGTCATTTCTGTTATTTTTTATTACAAAAGGGCACATTTAAAGAATGAAACAGCTGTTACGGGAAACATAACATATTTGTCAACCAAATACCACTTTATTTTTATTCATTTGTCTAGTTCTATGGGGTGCGCCAGGCTCGTTCACACGCCATCTTTGAATGCTGCCCGTTACCATGGCAACCCGATGGAGGGTTCTGAGACACCAGAAATTAAAACTTTGGATGATATTAGGGATGATAAAAATAAGTTCTGGGTATGAAAGTTTCTAGACAAAAATTCTAATTATTTTCAAATTTCATTGATTTTATATGAATAAATAGCCGATTTACTCTCGAACAGCATTAACCTACCTGCGTTTTTACAAAACTCGTTTTAGCTTTAAACAAGAATGTATCAATAATACACGAATGATCCTCTCACACTATCATTTTCTATGTTCGATGGACCGTGTACAAAGGTTCAAGTTGATTGGACTTAAATTTCATCAAAAACTACTTTGACCAAAAACTTGAACCTGAAGCGGGTTAGACAGACGGACAAATGGACACACAGACCAGAAAACATATTGCCCCTCTACTGTCAGACCATCTTTAGTTATACATACGACGTCAGTGTTGATACCATATATGTCTCAGTGATGATGTTGATAATTTGAATTGAAAATTGACCTTAATGAAATAGGAATCAAGGATGCCTTCAAAAATGTAAAACCTTCTAAATAATTGGATCTGACATATTAAATCCAAAACTATTTGAAGAAACATCATCGGTTATAAATAAATATCTCTGTATTTTATTTGATTATTCGTTAATGAAGGCTGAATTTCTGAGACAACGATAATAAGCTAATACCATACCTGCCCTTAAGGAGAGTTAATCAAACTTTAATAATTGACCAAATATTCCTTTTTGGTGTTTGATCAAAATGTATGGAACAATGTATTTATCAATATATCTTTAACAATGTATAACAGAATAATTACCTAAAGCTAAACTACTTAAGCTGGTGGGTATTACGAGTTATTTGGGGAAAGCGTTGGACAGTATCTAAGAAACGCGTGTTGTGTCTTGAGACATAGGAAAGGCATTTAAGAGGTATACGGGTCTTAACAGAAATATTGCATTTCTGGAAATTTACTTAAATAGTCTGAAAGTTATTTGAATGGAAGGTACCAAAGAATATTGTTATGAAGGGATCAAATTGTAACTTGTTGTCCACTTATGGTTGTGTTCCATAAGGTCCGATACTAGGTATTCTTCTGTTTTTAATATTTATCAATGACATAGTCATGAATATCCAAGCCAAAATTAAGCTTTTTGTTGACTACACAGGTCTATATCTTTCTGTAAAGTATTCAGTAGGACCCACTGCAATTTATAAATAATGATATGAAAAAAAATCACAGATGGTCCCAAGATCTGCTTGTCAAATTCTATTTTTCGGTTCTTGTGATGTTCAATTTGAGTATATTGTACAGAAATCTCATTAAAGAACTAATATTTTAAGTGAAAAAAACACTTAAAGATAGAACGATTTTGGAAAAGAATAATATACCTTTTATAACACCTGTCATTGAAAATATGCTGATGATATCAGGGATTCAGGAAATCGCACTGTAATGAATAGACTCGAAAACAACAATATTGCTACGTGGGAAACTTAACTCAAAATAACTGTAATGTTATATAAAGAAACCAAATGGAGACACTTTCAGATCAAGAGGTAACCATGAATTAATACTGTTCCACAAAAATGCTAATAATAAAACCACAAAATGTGTGCACGATTTATTGCGTGTTTTGTCAATGGTCAACACGACCACAGTACAAGATAAATTAAGAATCTGTTTGAGGTGGAAAGCCGTACAAAATCCTACCTAGATTATCATCTTCCGTCATCCAACAAATTATACAACCAATTACGATTAAGTGAAACATGTATTCTCTGTATTTATTTGTACTTTAATGCTGAATGTCCCAAAGGTCAAATTCTTCACTCGAGACTACGAATGAAAGTAGTTCTTTAAATTGTCATTTGAGTCAATTGTATGTTGTTTCTCTTCTCAACTCTAAAGCTTGCTGACTTGAAAACTAATATGCATTTTTCATAATTCTGCCCCTTATATGCGGACATAAGATAAGGAATGATAAAGCCATTTGGAAGCCAAGAATGAACTGTAACTTTGGACACTGATAATAAATGGTTGAAATCTGATTTTTAACGAAGAAAACATTAGTTTATTTCTTTCTGTACAAAGTTTATCATTAAATAATTTATTTTGGTTATAACGCATCTTCTGAATGGCTGACAGTGTTCTGTTTATGAGCTCATAGACATATTTTGTCATGTGAGTGTGACGTTGTTATCAATGTTTTTTTTTTCATGATTTACTTCAGCTTGAAATTGATGATTAAATTATAAGGAATGATTTTATTGTTTTGTCTGTGTAGTATTCTAAATAAGAAACAAATGTGGTGCACACTTTAAAATAACCAGCTACGCAGGTTACTCAATTTGCACTACATTTTTAGTGTTATTTCTTCATACACAGAAAAAATATTACAGTCATTCCGTAAATACAAAATGCTTACAAACTGATAATTTACAAAATATACATGAAAGGATTTCATCCTAATAACTGCCTCATTCTTAAATATTTTATTAATTTTATCTGAAATTGTCAATAATTCTATTGTGTTAGCGTGGTAATAAAGCATGTAGTTTTGATTTATTTGTCTATGTCAAATTCAATTCAATAAGGTGCCACATTAATAAAAGCGCTGGTTCTTTTTTTTAAACATGGTTGCCACAATATTGTTTGCACTAACCTTACGGTGTTGACATAAATTTCATTTTACAAATTTACTGTTTACAAAAGTATGAATTGTTCAAAATACTAAGGTTTTTCTAATACCAGGCATAGATAACCTTATCCGTATTCGGCACAATTTTTTTTCGATTTTTTTTGGTCATCAATGCTATTCAACTTTGTATTTGTTTGGCTTTCTATTTTTTATCTACGCGTCAATGATGAGTCGTATGTAGACGAAACGCGTGTCTGGTGTATTAAATTATAAGCCTGGTACTTACACACATAGGCATAGGCGTCTTGAAACTTGGTATAGTTCGGTTTGTTTCTACCTAAAGAAGTTTAATGCTCTTGTGGCATAAATGATTCCATAGTTTATGTGTATACACGTTCTTATTATACAGAAAGGAAGATAAGCTTTTTAATTGTTCATTTATCATAGGGAAAGGGGTTGACCTTATGTCATTGTCTTCTACACTTTTATTTTAGGACAGATGACCTCAGCCTATTGATACAACAAAACAGATTAGCATCAGGTTATTTTGTTGAACCGGTCCAAACGATTAGCATGATTAGGCAAGCAAAGGACATGTTTCTTACAACTATATAGAAAAGCAAATAGCTAATCCTGCAGATGGAGTTTACGTCTGGTTAGTGAGTTTTTAATGGATATACAAAGAGGAATAGAAAGAGAAATGACATACAGTCATTGTTTTCGGAATTTAGTATGCAAAATGGGATTTTTTAGTATTAGGTTATTTTGTTTACTAAGTAACTGGTTCTAACGAACGGGATGACCTACAGACAAGTAGACCATTGCCTTAATATTTGATACAGGTGATAACATCTTGTCAGTGTTTTCTTCGTTGATATACAAAGAGGCAGGTAATTTTTTCTGGAATTATCGAGAACGTTATTTACAATCAACCATCGTAAAATAAACATATATATAAATAACATATACATTTGTAAGTGGTAAGTGGAATACAGACTCAAAATATCTTCCCTCGCAGTAATAAGTAATTAGTCTACATTCACCAAATTTACAAAGTTTCAAAATTGGCACCCCTATCAGCCGGACACTTCAGACACTATACTATCCATGCTATCAGCGTCCCACAATGGTTGAACGATACGATAGATCTTCGTCTCTTTTTACATGCGACTTTTTAAGTCATCTTATTTGTAAAATCAAATAATTACAATAACTTTGAAAAATGCTGTGTTTCTCATCTCGACGCATTGTGTCTACTGTACATACAAATGTTTATGATAAATAATAAAACAAAGCTAGCAATATGCCGAGGTCTGAACACAGTGTTGGACATATTTTCCGTTTTGATGCTAGCAAATCTGATTTCTCACTGGTAGAAAATATTGTAAATACTTTTCTAAAAACAACAAGGAAATACCTTGTATATGACAAATGTCATCAATTTCAACTCCAAAGGTCACATGTACTTTTAAAGATGAAATTCCTTGGGCAAAAATCCAGAAAAAGTTAACATGGATTTTTTATGGGAACGGTTGTAAATCTTTGTTCCTATTGGGACTTTAAGTTTTCCCTTTGGAACTAAAGTACATTCATTGGAAAATAAGTTGATAATGTTTAAATGAATTATATAATTTTAAAGATAAACATTTTTTTACATGCGACTTATTAAGTTATCTCATTTGTAAAATAAATAATGAGAATAACTTTGAAAACTGTTATGCTTCTCATTTCGATACGTTGTGTCTACTCTACATACAGATTTTTTATAATGAATAATAAAACAAACAAAGCTAGCAATATGACGAGGTCTGAACATAGTGCGGCGCATATTTCTCATTTTGATGCTGGAAAATTATTTTTTTACGGGTTGAAAATATTGTAAATATTTTTTCCAAGTCACATGTACCTTTCAAGATGAATTATCTCTGGCAAAACCTAGAAAAGTTAACATGGATTTTTTTTATTAGAACGATTGTAAATCTTTGTTCCTATTGGGACTGTCAATTTTTCCATTGGAACTAAAGTACATCCATTGTAAAATAAAATAGATAATGTGTAAATGAATTATATGATTTTAAAGATAAACATGTGTTTGTGTCTCCCCTTCATAATTACTAAATGTCTAAAGTTCTTTCCCAATATATATCCATCTTTTCTATTTCATAAGTATCTATTTTAAACATCGTTAAAACAAAAATTGCATTTTGATTCGTCTAAAAAGTAAAAGACCTACAAAGTTTGATTGACTTCATAGTTATCTTTTTACATTTTAATGCAGTTTCTTGTTTTAAAATTGCATCGAATTGAAGGCTTTTAATATTCGTTTTATTTAAAGATTTTCCTACAATGACCATGCCACATTATTTTGAGAGTTAGAAAGATTAGAATTTTAAAATAAGTGATCGATGCGTAATTCAGATCAAACTTTAAAAAAAAATCAAGACGATCGATAGCAAAAGCTAACTTTTAGGTTCAAGACCTGTAGTAGGCCATCGATATATTTTGTGTCCAGCTCTCTAGACCACTCGACCACCTAGACTGAACACAACATGATAGGTAAAAAGGTTGTGCCAAATACGGCTAGGGTTTTTTGCTTGGGATAAGAACATCCTTATTATTTAGAACAATTTATGCTATTGTAAACAGTATTTTATCAAATGAATATAAAAGATATACATGATAAAACTGAAGTATTAACTAATTACAGTAAACAAAACCCGAATACATAATACAAAAACCAACACAAAAAATAGACACACCCGACTTAGTCCAGGCCTCAACGCAAAAAGTCATAAAAATGACGTCACATACAAAGTGGTGAAAAGGCACAAAAATTACGTCACATTTGAATTTCTGAAACAGCACAAAAATGACGTCACAATTGAATGACAAACTATATCTCAAAAATAAGATAAAATCAGGATTGATTTAAGATTATAATTGAACTAAATACTGATATTACATTTAAACACAATGCACACTGTAATATTTATTAATAGCAATTAACTATATTATATATATGTCCGGTTTGTTTTGAATCTAACTTCAAACGTAAAACATCGTACAGATTACGTTGAACAAAATCAAATCTAATATAAAATGAAGGCGGTGATTAATTTTCCTTACCATAACACATGAATATAATAGAAAAGACGTCAACAAATTTGACAAAATCCGATGAGAATTACAAATATAACATCAAACTTAATACATGAATTTGGGATAGATAAGTACCGTAACACGTCTTATAGTAATGCGAATTCACACTCAGCAAAACAGTCACAATCGGGAATAAGTCACGTTAGGTAATTAAAAGATTAGACGATGTAATGACATCCCTGCCTCTTCCTTGAATTCCTCAATATTTGTGTTTATGTTGTGTATTATTGCATTTAGTTCCGTGAATGATTTGCTTTTCTTTTTATTACTAGATAGTTCATTTAGCAATTTACTGATAGTTAATTCATAAGATGCAATCTTCAGTGGAATTTCACATTTAAAGATCCGATTTATCACCCTGTCATATTCAGTTCCAAAATTATCTTCAAAACTACTTCGAATTTGTTCATATGTAAATGTTGAAAGCCATTTTTCATAAATTGCTATAGCTGTGTTTTCTGTGACAAATTGGCTGAAAAGGTCACGTAAATCTGGCGAAAGTAAAATATATCTATAATCTTCTTTTAAACCTATTATCTTGCCCATCATAGTTACGCGGAATGCGGTTCGCTCATAAACGGTAAACGAACTATCATGAATTGATCTTGCGAAACCAGTTATGTCTTGTTCAATGTTATGAATAATTAATTGAACCTCTGAAAGAAAATTTTCCATTTCATATTGGATCTCTTGAATTACTATTGAAACATTTTTACCTTCACACCATCTATTTATTCCAAAAATTATTCTAGTTTTTACTTCCTCGCCCAATGAATCATATTTATCTGAGCTGATACATTTCCATCCTGGAGGTTTTAAAATTTCTCTTCTGCCAACATCCGACTTTAAATAGTTCAAAAGTTGTTCTGCTAATTTGTTTATCACTTTGGTTTTGTATTCTTTTGCTTCCTTCATTTTCTAAACAAAATATATATATACATTATAAATTAGTGTTTATTGAATATTAATTTTCATCTAAATAACATCGCAAAACATTCTGATAAGATCCATTTTTAAAAATTTTATTCCAATAAAAAAAATTAATATGAAGATAAGGATAAAAGAGTACAGGCTGTGTCGAAGACCCATAGGTGGCCGTCGGCTGTTTTCTGCTGTTTGGTTTGGGTGTTGTCTCTTTGACAATTTTCTCATTTCCAGTCTCAATTTTACGATGTACTATTAATATCACATACAACGCCGTAATGCCCAAATCGTAACAACTGGAATAACTGACCGTTCTTTTCAGAGATAGCTATAAATGTTATTTCATTTGAGAAGAAACATTAAGAGACTAGAAAGGTAATTCGTTTTGAGGAATTTAGAAAATGATTTTTAGTATATAATTATTATTTAAATTCTATAACTTTTACAGCTGTTTTAATTAACATGGATGGAGCGGGATTATTTTAAGGAATGTATTGTGCATGATTCATGGTATTATGTTTCGGTCTTCTATATTGTTTGACTTGGTTTTTATAGTCCTCCTTTGTAGCTCATTAGACTCAAAGGCAACAGCAATCAGTTTGCGTCCGCTGTTGTCTTTTTACTCCTGCACAAATCTCCTATAAAAATGTGGAACAAATACAAATCTTTTTGAAAAATATTTCGAATGATCCTTCTTATTAACCGACTTTCACATTCTTTAAATTTAGATGAAGAATCTACCTTTCATTATCGGTGGCCTCTGTTTATTACAGAAGCACATGTCTGTATTGTACATCAAAGAGAAATGACAATTTTGATTATTTTCTATTCCGCAAAATATTGATGAAATCTTCGGACATACAATAGAATGAAGAACTGTTAAGATTTATTATAATTTTATTACTGCTTCCCTCAGTCATATATAGAAACGAAACACATTATATGAACATGCATAAAGCTCAAAAACCAAACTCCAGTCATCTTTGTAAAGTTGTGTTGAATATGGTTTAATATCCGTTGTATTTAAATGATAAAAACACAGACACAGTCTTTATTATCATGTATAAAACTAAAAATTTGGTTTTAGACGAAAAAAAAAAAAAATTAAAAGCCACTTATTCTTTTAACAGTTGAAGGTCTTTGCACATGATATAAGCTATTGACTAGTAATTGTTTTTATGAGAAAGATGAAGAAAGTAAACTAAACACTTCAAGGAGCAATAGCTGTCAAATTCATGTTGACTGTTTTGACTCAAATTCTCATCTTTGATTTATAACATACTAAAACGTATATCCAATTGATAGAAAGTTTAAAATAACCAATTAACAATTTATAGCCTCAATAATATGTATCAACATGTCGTATTTTTTTAGTCTAGATGCCATCTAATTAACGATCGGGATGACCTTCAAAGACTGCGGATGGTCATTTAACCCGACATAAACATACATAAGAACATGAATACGTAGCGAAGTCGTGCAATAAGATTTTTCTAGGTTTGTTTGATTTCATATTATAGGTAAACAATGTATGTTAATCATCGTTTTTAACCTGTAAAGGAATAAGTTTCTTTGGATCGAATCAGTCAATCAAATGTTTTACCCTTGTTTCATTCTAAATGTTGACTATCTTTTCCTAAAAGTCATATGACACGAGCGACTGATGAACAATAATGTTTATCCAATTCTTGAACCAATGCATGTATATATTATAAACTTAGTCTTCTGTGCACGATTTTATCATTTTTTAGCAAACAAATCGTATAATCGTCATTTTTTTTACTATCTGTCTGTTATGAAGCAGCTCGTTAATTGTCGTGTTTTGAAGCCGTAGTTTACCGATTGTCAACTTATAGTTAACAATCAACAAAGACGCATGGATATGGAGCACGTGTATAACATGCACATTCATATAAAAGTTTATTTCATTGATAGATCCATGCGTATTGCGTTCAGAGGATTTTTACGAGTAGGGTCACGCTAAGGTCACTAGCATACGGACAATATGTCGGCGAATTGCGTCCTGAGAGCAATCAATTAAAAAAAGTAAACCTCTTCTAAATGTGGACAAATTAAAGAATTTTCTTTAGAAAAAGTATGTGTATATAAGTTTTATAATGAAAGTTATCTATTTAGTAATAAAAACATATGCATAATTCTTTTTTTTAAATTTGAGTTTTCATTTGACTTTAATAACTGAACATGCCTAGTTCATGTGTAACCAATCCCTAGCTAAGGGTTTAAATTGAAATTCACACGAATACAGATTCATTGAGGTCGAATCATTCACTTGCAAGTAAATATTAGTAAGTCATCAGCGATGTTTCTTAACTTATTTTGCCAAATTGAACCAAACGGAAACTGAATTTTTATTTCATTATTTCACTTTCTTTAATGATTGGACAAAAAACATCATATTTTTTTATATCTCGTAGCTAGTGCCCCTATATGGTACGGAATAATTTCGCCTAAACATCGCTTTAAAAAATTTATAGTTTCTATGTACGTTCACTGGAATACAAAAGGATATTTTATACAGATTTTGAAGATAAAAAATGATTGTTCAGGATTTCTCTGTGAAACATGGGAGACAATCTTGTACCTCAGTTAACTGAAAGTTACAACCTGCCTCATTAGATAGTTCACTCTTTCGTAGATTTTTAAACACTATGGTATCGATCTACCTTTTCTCTATCGAAAACAGAGTTGATTTGCTACTTCTGGTTTAGAAAATGCGATTTCAGATATCATATAAAAGCTTCATTTGCACTGATTCCAAAAATTAATGGTGTTTATGTACTTCGATTTGGAATAAGGAAGATACTCAGCAACTTCTGGTAAACAGAAAGTCGTTTCGGCTTGAATAAAATGGCTAACGTTACACAAATATATAGGTATTATATACCCTTTTTTGCAAATAAGGGAAATGATTGGCTACTTGCGCTACATAAAAGGTCTTTACTGGCGTCTTTCAAAGGCAATTGTATGCTGATTCTAGAAATAGATGGTTTTATTTTTCCTTTAAATGAGTGCCAGAAAATTGCTACTTCTGATGGCACAAGGTAACTTTCGAATGATATTTTTCAAGGTTCTTTGTTTTACAACTTTCATAAGCAGAATCCCAGTACTTTCTTTAATGTACCTTTATGGAATAATAATCAATTAACTTCAAATTTCAAAATTTTAGAGGCGATTACTCATATGAAAGGTCACCAGTTCGCTTTTGACCGACTGTGCCATTTTTCCAACAAAACATCCAAACAGTTGGCATCAATTCTTTTGTGTCTACCTTGCATAGTTTGAGAGGAGTTGGGGCAAACATAATAAAACTATGACCTGTATGGACACAGGACCTCAAATAAAAATGCCCTAATTCTCTATCACTTATGTTTTATGAGTTACATTTACATATTACTAACGGAATATACAAAAGAGAAGTAACTCTCACTTGGAATCTCAAAAACGCTTTTGTTTAATCTGACCGCTGCATCTTGAGGATTCAACGAGCAATTTAGAAAAATAAATTTGTCTTTTTTGTCTACTGTTAATGAAGCAATGCGAAGAGAGACAAAAACGTGTTTGGTTGAACAGGTGAGTTTCAGAAGTGCACAACCTTCTCGAAGGCATATGAAAAACATCTCGCAAAACCCATAATCAAGGCAAGAAAAAATGGCGGGAGAAAAAAATCAAAAGGTCTTTCGAAAGAACTTTTTTATGCTTGGAACATTTTGATTTTAATGAATAAATTATTACGCTGGTTAAAATATTTTATAAAGACGTTCAAAGATTTGTTATGAATAATGGTTGTGTTACAGAAAATTTCAAAAATCCACGGCAAGGTTGTACTTTATCAGCTTAATTATTTGTTTTGGCTGTTGAAATTATGACTCCTTATAGTTGAAAAAAAGCAACAAAATAAAATTGTTCACTGTTAAATGAGTTGGGAAAAGTCACAGCATTGAGATTCTCGATTAGCAGGTGACACAACACTATTTAGTAAATATAGAACAGATATCTACAATGAATGTTATAGAAAAAAAAAAGAAACCTGATAACTAGCCCATATGAAAAAGGGGCTCAAAATGGTTGATTTTAAAAGTTATTTTATATCGCTAAAGGCATCATGACTTGATAATTGTAATTTTGCCTACTAGAAGATTATATCTTTTAAATATTATAAGGTGTCTTTCAAAACTTTCTTTATATTTATCATGAATTTATATGGCATTAAACATTTAGAAAATTTCATATAATTCCAGATTTTGTAAATTTATTTGTGGTTTGTATTTGATATTTTCAAAAAGAAGATACATGACGTAAATTTTTTAACTGATTTATACCGCGATTTAAAACCAATACTTAATACCTGTTGTGATACTCTCGCCAAATGTCTTACTGTTTCTTTATTCTTAAGTATAGCTTTCTTTCGGTCGTCGTCTGATTTTTCAAGTAGATTTATTCGTGAAGCAATTCCCAATTCTGCAGTAACAGCAAATCTCTGTACAAACCTGAATTAACATAGTGTAACGAACAACAACTAAATATCTCATTTTAAAGATTACAATTTTAAAATGTATACAAAATAGTTTATATCTTGTAATGTATTTCATCTTATATCACGATACTGTACATTTAACACTAATATTAAATTGGTTGGGGTTTCATAAAGGATATCAGTCGTATTCTGTATTCAATGAAACTGAATATTTGTATTATAATCAGTTCCATACAGTTTTTGTCAATTTGAAACCTTTAAGCTTTTGTTTGTTATCCCCTATTTAGATTATTGAACAACATCTATCATTCTAGTATAATCTAAAATAATCATAACAAAATAGTGTAAATAAAAAAAAATGTGGTATGATTGCCAATGAGACAATCCCCCACAAGAGACCAAATGACACAAACATTAACAACTATAGGTCACCGTACGGCCTTTATTTGTTTTACCGTTCAATTATATCAGTTTAAGTTATCCTTATTTTATTTCTCTATAATATATAAATTTAGATTGAGATGTTTTATTAATATGATAACAATCATATAAATTGTACAATTTGCTTACTTCTAAGAATATTAAGTATTCAAAACGCTATAGGGTATCTAACATTTCTTTTAACTGTCATATCTCTATCGTCGCTGATCATCTGATTTTGTTTTTTCCCTGAACACCACGATGCATGCCACTAGTGGGTTAAGACCTACTTAAACATGTTAACCTTCTGGCGTTCTCAGGCTGAATAATGATTTTTTCGTTTTGTGCAGTGCTGCTGAATCTTTAAAATGCTCAGTTATACATGTTATAGTGTGTCATTTTTCTAGGGGTTTTTTTTCATCTGTCTATTGTGTTGTTTTTCGATTTATTTTCTCTCGGCTATTGCTTTAAGATCGTTTTGTTTTAATTTCATTTTGAAAAGATGAATCTCGGCTGATATGGGTTTTTTTAGAATTCAATATTATATCATCTTTTATGTTCAAATCAATGGAAAAAGTTGTTATGACTTTCTAGAATATCCTTTTTCGTTTATGATATAGGGTATTTGTAAATTTCAAGATCTTTGTTTTTGCATTTTAAAAAATTATCGTGCATATAATGACCTCATTGTTGATTATTTGGCTGCTTATTGAAAAGAGGTGAAAGAGTCCGCAACTCTGGGCTACCTTAAGACGAGTTAGACACTTATGTAGTCACGATAGAAGTAGTTTTTTAATACGCTGTTCAATCCTTCATATTTTAAATCATGTGGATAATGCTGCGTAGACAGGAATGAATCACTATTCAAAGAGAAAATCAATGGTTCGAGTAAGAATATGTTCAACGATGAAATTTTCGCATAGATAAACAAAAACATCAATTAAACAAACGTCATTCGTCATAAAAAAGAAAAGTAAACATTAAACAATTCGACAGCCAATAACCATATACTGTAGACAAACAGACAGGGATATAATAGGGAAAAATCCTTATTTAGTTTAACAATGGGCCTCACCCGTTTAAAGTTAAGTGGGCTTTGGTATGGTAATTAAATTTAATTTCTGACTTTGACAACAATTATTTTGGTCAATCTTCCACAGATATGTTCTGTTGATGAACATTATCGAAGGCATAATTACGACCACAATCTCCATGACAAAAAGAGATAAACATATACAGGAAACCAAAGAGAATCGAAGTTTTGATTATTTTACTAGGTTTGTTATTTATTTTTTTGTTATGTTTTTGTTTTTTGTTTTTTCGTTGTTATGTTCGCAAAAACAAATCAGTTCATAAACGTATTCGATTTTATGAACATACACAATAAACAAGTAAATTTACCTGAAATAATATTCTACTCGTTTGTCTTTATTTTTTTCGATGGTTTTGCTGAGCATAAGCATAAACGTTTCAAATTGTCTCGTGAAAGGAGTTTTCTTACGTTTTCTAACCTACAGAAGAAGAAAAATATATATTTGATATCCGTGCATAATGAATTGAAGTGTTCAAGAAGCAATGTTATCTCGGCAACCAGAACAAATGTGCAACATTACATGTATCAGCAAAATAAAGCATTAAAGATTTGGGTTTTTTATTAAAAGGGACGTGTGTTGCTTACCGGTAGAGGAAGGGGGATTGGTATGATCAATATAGACTCGTTCATTAAATCCAAACAATTTGAAAGTTTGCAAAAGATTTTAAGATCAAAAACCGATAACTGGAACACAATAGCCAAATGGTGGCTACAGAAGTTTGATATCAAGTATAATTGTGATAATTTTTTCGCAAAGTGTTCGGATTTACGAGGATTACAAATGGGAAAATTTCCAAAATACTATCTTGAGTTAATTAAAACGTGGTCAAAATTTTAAGTATACAAAGTCCAATAAAGAAAAACGATATCTTAAACCAACAACTTTTTGGAAACATAAAAATTCAATACAACAAAAATCTATTTTCTATACGGAAAAAGTGGAATTCATACAATAAAAGATATTTGGGATGAAGAAACGAAACATATCAAAAGCGAGAACTTTATCACGGGTGTCATTCGGTTTATCGAGAGAAATGATCGTGAAAGAATATCTAACGGCGGTCAAGTATTGAGAGACGATCGTGAAAGTTCTGGTAACGGATCGTGAAAGACATTTAATCGAGAAGACATATGAAAGGTCAGTAAATATTCTAATTTAATTAATTACACAGACATATTAACGACAAAATATAACTGTCTGTCAAAATGGTTCAACATTATGATCAGTATGTCAGAATATGCAGTTTCAAAAGTAAATAGTTATTACAAAACCACAAAAGGCAGATTGCTTGTCGACATTTTAATGACATAAAAAATGTAAACAAACACGATTTTTTTCACAAATTCGACTAGATAAACTACATTTATAAGAATAAGGGCATTGTATCTGAATTAATTAAACGCTTCTCATAGTTATTTTGTATACATATAATCTGAAACTTGGTAAATAAAGAACTATTTACACAAAATTTATTTTTTGGATCGTGAAAGATCACGTACCGCATTTTTGGAGATTGTGAAATGGATCATGAAAGATCTGATGCTACGAAGCTTAAGACGTTCAAATTATTCTTCAATTATATGACAATTGATATACTGCAAGTTGTTACATCCGGCACTTGAAACTTTTGTTTAAACATACATCTCAAAGAGGAGCTAAAATGAACTGCTACGCATAAAGACAATCCATATCATCGCTTTCTCGAGATATAAGCGGGGTAACAGGAAATTTTTATTTGTACAAGTACAAATAGTTATCAAAGGTACCAGGATTATAATTTATTACGCCAGACGCACTTTTCGTCTACATCAGACTCATCAGTGACGCTTAGTTTTGTAAACAGGAAATTTGTATCAAATGACCACATTATTGATATTCATGTCAACACTGAAGTGTTGACTACTGGGCTGGTGATACCCTCGGGGACGAAACGTCCACCAGCAATGGCATCGAACCAGTGGTGTAAGCATTTATCAAAGGTACTAGGATTACAATTTAGTACGCCAGACGCGCAAATATATTGAAATTATTATTTGGGCATTTATGAACATGTTGTTTGTAAAATAGATGGATGATTGTAGGATGAAGCTTTTTATTGTCATGTGAAGTACTCGCTTATCACGAGTTATAGGATACCCACATCTTGTATATTGGATCCTATAAACTACATGTCCGTCAGACAGGATTCACCTGACCCTGAATTTGCCTCATTTCTTGGATGAAGATTCATTTTAGTGGTCAAGTCCGTATCGAGGATTCGTTAAGCTTTAGGATAACTTTCTGTTGTTATGATTGTAAGGTGTACATTTTCGACTTGTGCAAGGTTTCAACTAACATTGAACTCAATATCATGCATCATTCGGCAATGTTTGTTTTATGTTGTTTGGCCTTTTGAATATATACCTGTATGCTATAGCGACAAGGTGTTTCGTGTATGGTGTACATGTATGTCTGCATTTTTCATATATGACCATGATCATGATGACTTCAATTGTGTTTGATTTATTGAATGATAGTAAGATGTCTATGTCTGGCTGTCGGTCAGGGTTCATATACTTTTGACCTTATGTATTAATTTGTCAAGCATAACTTTTACATGTGTCAGTTTCTAAGGCACTGTAAGGATCGGAACACATTTATTTGGTGTACGGGATATTTGTAGAGATCTGTATGGCATGGTTCATCTGACCTTGACCTTGTTTATGACAATCTTACGCGCATTTGACACTTCTAGTAAAACCCTTGATATTATAGACGTTCAACAAATATACTATTATAAGTAAAGCAAGTTCGACAAATATAATATCATAAGTAAAGCAAGTTCGACAAATATACTATCATAAGTAAAGCAAACAAGACATTACAGCATTTGCGCTTTGGTATTCTATAGTATGTACTATATAGTTAAATCAAATCTTATTTGCGTTGTTTATAAAGAACTTAAAAAGTTCTGTTGCACAAAATGTTGGTTTTCGTTTAATCCCAAATTACACATGAAATGTGCTGTTTTTGCTATGATTTTTTGTTTGATGGATAACATTTTGGTTTAAACGTTGCATATCCATATTATTGGCTAACTAGAGTTGGTCTGCCTGAAGTGCACCAGACCGATTCACAGAGCTGAATCTTTCTCACTTATTTGGACACGTTATTAGTTATTGTTTTTTTCAACTTTCGAGGTAAAGTGTTGAATAGAAAAAAAGATCGCTTTAATGTTCATCCTTATCAAAATAGTTACAGGCTTCAACCACTTGCAGATTTATCAAATGTTAAAAGAAATACTGATTTCGGATTACTAGTATTAAGTCTGGTCATGCATTTTCTTTCACGATCGAAATAATACGTTGCCTGATCTTTCACGATCAAGTTTGATGGAAATTCAACAAATTCAAGGTTTTCATAAACAAATTAACGCTTTTAATGGAAGAACATACTTTAATTTTACTGAACTATCAGATACACCAAAGATTAAATTTCAAATATATCATGATATTCTGAAATATGACCATTATAGGTACAAAAAGCGTGTTATTTGTAATTAATTTCATAGACACGCATTGCGTCTTTTGTGTTTTTTTAAAAAGTACTTCATATTTTCTTTATCTTCTTTCACAGTTATATTGAGGAAGTTAAACCATTTTGACAGACATATTTTTTTGTTCGGATTTGTTCCGCGTTTTGAAAATTAAGCGATTTTTTCAAAGATTCTGAACTAGAATGTACATTAAATGTCTTTCACGATCAGTTTCCAGAACTTTCACGATCGTCTCTCAATACTTGACCGCCGTTAGATATTCTTTCACGATCATTTCTCTCGATAAACCGAATGACACCCGTGTTTATATACAATATTCTTAAAGAAATTGGATCTCTGAATGGACAAGGCGAAATTAGCTATTCCAATATTTTTCAAGGACAGACTAAAAAACGTCCACGTTGATCCCGAACCCCCCAAAAATGGTTATTACATTAAAATACATTTGAATTCTACGATAAACAGAATAAAGTAGTAATCCTACGTGAGATATCTTTGAAATTAGTCCAATATTCGTTGAAGGAGTAGGTCCGGTAAGGGCCGATTTTGGCCTCAAATTTCAGGTTCATCTTAAGAAAGATTTGGGACACTTTTTAAACACTTAAGTGTCTATTTCAATAGATTCGATTAGTTTATGTGAAAGATTTTAACTGATTTGGTTATAAAACGCTCTGATTCAACCTTAAATATGAATAATCTATCAAATATGCCACAAAACGTCACTTTTCAGAAGGTTTTTTGTCAAAAATGAAAGTGGCCGCATCCGTGTTCATCCTCAGCCTTTATATATGTTTTGTATTATCATCAACTACAACTAACATTTCAATATTATGAATTAACACGAAGGCGGCCACTTTCATTTAAGACGGAAACCACCTATAAATTAACCAAAATGCTAAAATTTTGAAGATTTCAGTAATTTAGCATGACTTAATGATGCTAGAACGCGATATGTGGGCATTGTATTGTCATAAACAGCTCATATTTATGTAGCAGAAGCATTTTACTTTCCAAAATATAGAAATAAAGATTACATTTTCACAATTTTCTAAAGCTGTTATATTTTGGGGCCAAAAAGGGGTCTTACTGAACCTACTCCTTTAGTTCCAAACTGTCAAATAAAATGGAATATTCAGTATAATTCGAAATTACCATGGAAAAAGATCTGGATAAATTTTTAAAAAGGTATGTCCTCTAGGAAAGCAAATCAAATTAGCTGGAAACTTGTTCATAACATTATCTATACGGAGCAAAAACTATTTAGAATCGGCAAATCAAATAATGGCTAATGCCATTTTTATAAAACAGAAAACGAAACGCCAAACACACCTTTTTCATAGCTGTAACATTATAATGGTTGTTTGGGAACATATTTTTGATGCGCTTTAAAAATATAATGTACTTAATAACACTATATATATTCCATTGAGCGAAGAACTTATACTAGGAATGTACGATTAAAACAAAAAGTACAATGTCATAACTAAATTACGATTATGAATACAGTTAAATGAATTATTTGGAAATGTAGGAATATAATCATAAATTAGTCTAAAAGTTTTACTTCAAGTCAATTGATATCATATGCAAAACGGGAACTGGGCAGTTTAATTGAGTCTATGGATAAATCATTATCTTCCAGTAAAAATAAATTTTGCAGCTGAAATAAAACTTATAATAAATCTTATACATTAGTAAGTGACTTAATAATTTGTATTTACTTTCCTTTCCTTTTTAGAACATTATACATCCATCAATAGAAATTTAAAATACACGCATTTACAATGTCGAGCATGTGACCTAAGAAATAACTGACCGACACATTACAATTTAGTCCAGGTGTTAAAAGTACAAAAAATTAAACGTCAATTATAAGTAAAGGTAAATTATTGTGAATATTGTAGTGTGTCTTTTTGGGACTTTTCTAAATTTCGTATTTTGCATTCTAGATGTAGTTTGATAATCCGTTTTTGAGATGCATGTATCCCAACATTTCCTTTAATTTTTATAATAGTACAATTATTAATAATGAAAACCCATTAAGGTCATGTCGTTTTATTACTCTTAAGGCCTCGTCGTTCTAATATCTTATAGTGTGTATATTTTCTCTTTATCTTTAAAATTAAACAGTACCAGCCTAATTTGCAAATACAGGTAAAATTGTTATTTCAGGAACCTACCTTTATTAAAAAAAACTATGTCATATATTGTCAGACATTGTACATTGAAAAGTGCTGATACAGGTCATTCATATGACAGTCGATATTACCAGGAATTTGTAACTTACGACAAATTAAAAATGTAGGTGTACATACTATTGTTGTTAGTGATTGTTTATACATATCATTTCAATATTTGCAGATCATAATATAATTAAAAAAAAAGGGAAGTAATAACAACACCAGGGAAAATGTGAAACATAAAAAATGAAATCTTATCGAATTGCAAAGTCAGAGCCCAAACACCCCAACAAATTGAAATAACGGTTATATTCCTGAATCTAAAACCTATACGTTTAGGTTGCATTTCTGTAAATATTGACAATGCAATTTTCCATAGGAACTCCTTTTACGGCTAAAACTGTACCACTTTAACTATGAAGTTTAAAAAAAATCTTATCCTAGAATTGAAAGTTCAAATGCACTACAATTTTTTTCAAAGGTCACAATACAGGGCTGTGCGGCATATTTTCAACGTTTATATGCCCTGAACTTCTTAGAGTTTAAACTAACACTAATTTTCTTAACTACCCCTACCTCGAATGAAGGGTTACCACAGATTTCAATGTTATCAATACATGCAATATGCACATGTTTATTTACTGGTTTCATTCCCAAGTTATGTCTCTTTGAGATGGAACACAGAGAGCATAACTGGGAACCAGTATGTAAACAAAATTAATTTTCTATGAATATTCAAGATCTCCCCCAAAAGAGGCGTGTTTTGAGAAACAGCTGTATTTACAAAGTGCAACCTATTTTTTGTTGTATTTACGATAATGATTTTCAATACACTATACTATTCATACACATTTCTGAAATATATTCTTCATCCATTATATTTTGCACATATATATATTGTAGAGTTGTCACTGACTCAGACGTACTCTTATATATATAAATAGTGGCAACATAAATGTTTTAATTACAGATTTTAGAAAAAGAAAAGCAAGTTATGTACCTGTTCTAAACTGATTTTAAATAATCGATCAGTTTTGAAACCTGGCCAACCTTCTTCTAATTTTCTTTGAATTTGGTTCCATGTCCTCGTGTGTGTGTCTTCCTCTTCTCCGTCTTTTTTTATATTTCTTATGATATCCCATTGATTTGTCAAGAATATAACTTCATTTGGCTCAAAACATGGCATTTCCTTTCGTTTTTCAATCACTGTCTTCAAAATGTGTAAAAGCTGAAAAATTAATTTTGACATATCATATATATATTACATAATGTATTAATACTTCGTATATATAATCTTTTATTCGTATCTTGCAGATATTTAAGTACGCTAGGGTATTGTCAACTTCGTATTTGGTATACGCTGTTTTAAAAATCAGTGCAATCAAAGAAATATTCTTCCCCTGAGAAAATGTATATTAGTTATAAATTCTACGTCGTTTAGCCTCTGTTTGCTGGTTGTCTTATTGGCATTCATACTACATTTTTTTATTTTTTAGTTTATGATTTGGTACAACTTGATGTTTGGTTTTTTTAGTGATTATTAGTGCTTTCTAAGGCTTGTGACTATTTTTTCGTCTTTTGAATAATTCAACAGTTTTCCTATAGTTGAATTTTGATGGCGGGTGATGTCATAGCATGAGACGCTGACATATTTGATGCACCTGATCTCTCTGTTTTAAGCTCATCATGTTCATGCGATTTCTAAATTAAGGTTTGCCATCTGGATTTGTCTTTTTCTTTTCTTTCAACAACTAATAACTGCAGTCGCCTTACTTTATAAACAGGAAATATCGGCTAATACCATTCGAGAATTGCTTAATGTCGTTGTGTATTTTCTTTAGAAATACAAAATGATAAATATTGATGAAAGATCTGTCAACCCTGTTTCGCATTGGACATCATACAAACTTATTGTTGTCTGAGCTTTGAATTTACTGATTATATCGTTACCCCGTCAATAATATGTTTACCATGTTTTCAATGTATCCCTAAGATGCATACATGAACCCTTTCTCACATCTGTAGAGGTTCTTTAAATCATAAAAAACGGATTTACAATTAACTATTCATCGTTTTATGAATCTTAATTATTATAAAGGAAATGTTTTAAGGATGTCGTAAGGTAAAAAAATTAAAAAATCAGGAATTTAGAATTGATACTTTAAGTTAGAAGAGCAGTATATGAGAACCAAAATAAGGTTAAAACGTTTTAAATGTGTTTTACTGATGTTAAAAGTTCGTAATGCTGAGTCATGTCAAGACTCGATATTTAAAAAACATGTACAAGTAATTGCAACGAATACAAAAGATGACATATTATAGGTTGTTTTTAAAACAATGTATTATTCATAATTTAATGTTCGACAAGAATGATTTCTTCTTATTTTGTTTAAATAATTGCTTATGATTTCATGAAAGAATGAAAACTATAATTATTAATTTTTTAAAGAAATAGATGATTCATTTTTTTCTGTGCATTCCTTTATTTAATAAACAGCTGCGCCATGAGCGCATGATACGCCCGACGTCTTGTGCGGAAGTTTTATGCAATAATCATCAATAGTTTCTGAAAAAGTTTTAAGCAATTATCATTTATTGCTTTTGAGACGCGGTGGGACATGTGAAACCCCCCCCCCCCCCCCCCCACCCTGTTTTTTTTTTTTACAAATATCACTAAAATTTTTAATCAAACCAAAAAGTATACAGATCTTTAGATTAATATAACAAAGAAGTGTGTACAGTTTCAAGCAATAATCATAAATTGTTTTTGAGATACGGCGCGACATGTAAAAAAAAACCTCACCTTTTTTACAAAATACTCAATAACTCAAAAATAAAATTTTGAGTCATCACCAAAAAATATACAGATCTTTAGATTAATATAACAAAGAAGTGTGTAAAGTTTTAAGCAATAATCATAAATCATTTTTGAGATACGGCACGACATGTAAAAAACCCATCCCCCTTTTTTACAAAATACTCAATAACTCAAAAATGAAATTTTGAATCATCACCAAAAAGTATATAGATCTTTAGAATAATATAACAAAGAAGTGTGTAAAGTTTTAAGCAATAATCATAAATCGTTTTTGAGATACAGCGCTACATGTAAAAAACCCTCCCCCTTTTTTACAAAATACTCAATAACTCAAAAATGAAATTTTGAATCATCACCCAAAAGTATACAGATATTAAGATTAATATAACTAAGAAGTGTGTAAAGTTTTAAGCAATAATCAAGAATCTTTTTTGAGATACGGTGCGACATGTGAAAAAAAAACACACCCCTGATTTAGTTACAAAGTGCCGTAACTCAAAAAGTTAAAATCTTATTTTCACCAAAAAGTATACAGATCATTTGACCATCATAAAAAACAACTATATTAAGTTTCATGAAATTTAGATACGTCGTTCTCAAGTTGCGGTGCGACATGTTTACGCCGGACAGACAGACAGACGGACGGACGGACGAACGGACGGACACTGGACATTTGTATACCATAATACGTCCCGTCAAAATTTTGACGGGCGTAAAAAAATTACCCTATCCTTGTGTATTCCTCCAGCATTGCTTGCGTTTACAATAAATACAAACGAGACAGCATGAGGCAGAAAATCCAATAGAAGATTGTCTAACTGTTCGTTTTCGCCAACACCAGGTGTATCAACTAAAATAACGTTTCCCTGAAGTGAAAGAAACAAAGCTGACGTTTAATCCGAATAATGGCATACAATTAAGCCGAGTACCGTTTATGTTAATTTTCCTAATTTATCAATAGCTAATGGCCGCACAAACTATCCCAATATAAATTTCCACGTGTTTTTTTTATTTCAGAATATATGTTTAATTGCACATTAAATATGTTACATTTTAACATATATGTAGAAGTAACAAAAGACACCTTATTGTTATGAGGAATGAAACCCTTGTAAGACACTTCAATTAATATGAAGATAATTCAAACCATGCAAACTTCAACTCAAGATCTCGTTGGAAATAAATTACCTGTATATACAACATGTTAGTGAGTAGACAGTGTGATAGAGAGTTACCTTCATTTTTCTGATCAACTTGAGTATCATTCCTCTACCTCATGGCAGACTTTTGGATAGTAGCGCGCAGACTAATTTGACCAAGCCAAAAGTTCTTTGTGTATTTTGAATGATTTGGAAGATGGTTTGTTAACATTTTCTAACTTTATCTTCGAATCACAATACAGGACAATAGAGATAAATGACATTACACATATGTAATTATAAGGGATATTCAAAATCAGAAGATCGACGAAAAGTACACAAAACTCATCAAAGAGTAAGAAACACGAACCCGTTCAAACACCAATGTTAGCCTTATTTTAATGTGGTGTAACAGTACAACATAAGAATGAACTAAAAAAATCAGTTGAAAAATGCTTAACTCATATAATGTATATTTTTTTTGCATATTTGTCGTTTTAGTCGAGCATCGCGGAAGGCTCAACATAGGGATAGTGATCCGGCGGCGGTAGCGGCGACATTACATTTCAGAAGGTGGAAGACCTGGATGCTTCATTTGTTGTATATAGATGCTTCATGTTAAGAAGTTTCCGTCAGTCACATCTCAGTCAGTCACATGTCCAATGTACTTGACCTCATATCATGGTTCAGTGCACGTGACTGTTTAAAAAAAAACATTTTTTGTAATGTTAAATTTTCTCTTATTATAAGTTATAGGATGACTATATTTGGTATGTGCGTATCTTGCAAGGTCATCATGCCCGTCAGACACTTGACCTCGACCTCATGTCATTGTTCAGTGAACAAGTATTGTTGTGCGTTTGTTTTTCTACATTGGCTAGAGGTAAAGGTAAGGGTTGAGATCTCAAAAACATGTTTAACCCCGACACAATTTTGCGCCTGTCCATAGCCAGGAGCCTCTTGCCTTTGTTAGTCTGGTATAATTTTTAATTTAGTTTCTTGTGTATAATTCGGAGTTTAGTATGAAGTCCATTACCACTGTACTAGTATACATATTTGTTTAGGGGCCAACTGAAGGACTCCTCCGGGTTCGGGAGTTTTTTGTTACATTGAAGACCCATAGGTTGCCTTCGGCTGTTGTCTGCTCTATGGTCGGGTTGTTGTCCCTTTGACACATTGCCCAATTCTATTAAGGTTAAGTTTTGGTGAACAAGTCTATATCTCAGATACTTTAAGCAATAGGTCTAGTATAATCTGTGTATGGAATGACTGTCACTATAAGGTGTACATGTCCAACTGGCAGGTGTCATCTGACCTTGACCTAATATTTATGGTTCAGTGGGCAAAGTTTTAAAGTTTTGGTCTTGTTATCTAATACTGTATGCAATAAGTCAACTATATTTGGTGTATGGAAATATTTTATGATCTATTTGTAGTCGCTCAGGTTTTATTTGATCTTGACCTCATTTTCACGGTGCATTAAGTTTTTTTTTTTTTTTTTTTGTCTGTTTTTCTTAAGGATGTACTTAGGTGAATTAAGGTAAAATCAAATAAATCAAGAATTGAAAATTGATACTGTCAGCTGGAAGAGTATTGGTCAAGGATCAAAATAAGCTAAAAATATTGATAGGTCATGGATCTCCTTTTCGAGATATTCGATTTATAAAATATGGCGGTCAAAGGCTAACTCGGACCTTTACATTATATTTGCATTTGGTATTATATGTGTCTCAAATCAAAAGAAAGAAAATCAAGAATCTGCTTAAATTTTGTCAAATGACCTTTTATGAGCTGGTAAGTATTTTGTTAAAAGATAAATATGGGGCAACATATTTTACATTGTATCGTATGGAAAACACTGAGGAGTCCGAACATTTGACACTTATTCCAAAACGTCACCTAAGTACATCCTTAAACTATAAGCAATCGGTCAACTATATTTGTTGAATGGAAAAATTGTTAGCTGTACATGTCTGTCTGGCATGGTTCATCTGACCTTGACCTCATTGTCGTGGTTCATTGGTTAATTTTTAGTTTTCTTATGTTAATGTTAAGTTTATGTGACAATGTTATAAAGCTTTATATTTAGGACTATCAACAAAATACCAATGATTAGTAAAGAAGGCGAGACATTTCAGTGTGTGCACTCTTGTTGTTTTTGCAAGGGAAATTTCGGTTTGTGCTCTACTGATTGATTTAAATATTCCTGACGCATCTTTTGCCTCTTTTTTACGCCAATGTACGTGTCGACCGTTCAAAGTTTTCGCCAAGAAATGTAATAAAGCTTTATATTTAGGACTATCAACATAATATCAATGATAAGAAAAGAAGGCGAGACATTTCAGTGTGTGCACTCTTGGTGTTTTTGCAAGGGCGTTTTCGTTTTGTGCTCGACTGATTGATTTAAATATTCTATCGCATCTTTTGCCTCCCTTTTATGCCAATGTACGTGTCGACCGTTCAAAGTTTTTCGCCAAGATCACTAAAAAATGCGTAAATCATTTTATGACTTTCTTGTAAAGAACCCACTGACGGTTTCTGAACGCATCTTTCACAAGTTTTGTCAATTTTACCTTTTATGTATGTTTATGATGTTCTATCTCTAAATTCTTCAAATTTATATATGCCTGCTTGTATTTTATATAGTATGTAATTGAACTAGTGAAGGAGTATAACACTCTGCAGGTCTGCTTCTTACATATATCGCATGCCTGATGAATTTAGCTTTTCAAGTGAAAACAACTATTTAATGACATGAATGAGCAGAACATATTTTCTCGACTTCCTTTATGTATTTACGGTGCTCATATATCGTCCACTATAATAGATATCGATCTGATGAGTGTAATTCTTTTAAACAGACTTTTATTGTTTGTTCTTATGTTGTGTTGTTACACCACTGTCCAACATTAGAGGAGGGTTGGCTTGCCATTAAATTAGTTTAAATCGGCACATTCTTAATGCATCTGTTTTAAGGCAGGTGTCTGTTATTTAGTGGTTGTGTGTTTTTGCTGTATATAATAATGTTTTTCTTTTATTATTTCGTACCTTACTTAGCCAGTCAGTTTTCTTGTTTTAAAAGTTTGCATTCGGAGCCTTTTATAGCGCTAGCTGACTATGCGGTATGTGTTTTACTCATTGTTGAAGGCAGTATGGTGACAACTAGTGTTTAATTTCTGTGTCGTTTAGTCTCTTTTAAAGGGCTGTCTCGTTGCTAATCAATTAACGTCTTCTTATTTTAAAATTAGATATAAAAACTTTTCAAATATAGTTATGATTATGAACGACTATAAGGATTACCTACTTTGAAATTCAGAAGCCCCTTAGGGCAATGTATCGCATAAGGATCAATAAATCGATACTAAGTTAGTCATTGACAAGAATTGGTTGACTCATACATAAAGGTATGTGTCTTGTCTAACAATTGGCGTATCTTTGAGATTAAGTGCAGTCGTTTGATCTGTAAATTCAGCAATTGTGTGTTGATCGGTTGTGAAATTTTGTCGCCATGTGCTTTCGAATGAATTATATATGAAAGTAACAGTAGTATAAAGGTAAAATCACAAAAAACTCAACTCCGAAAATTTCACATGGGGAATGGTGGTAAACAGGGTTAAAAATCAAAAGTTTTGTTAGAAGTAATTTCAAAGAAAAGAACGACATTTAAAATTATCCAGACGTTCTTTGGAATTTTGAAGAATCCACGAGGATATGGTTAATACCACTACGTGAGTAAAATAATTTTGTCGTTTAAAGTAATTTTAAAATTATAATAGCATAACGGCATTATACTAGAACAATAACATAATGGCGGGATCTTTAAAAATACAGAGCCATGTCATATGTACCGCTGTTCGAAATTCCTAAATCGATTGAGAAAAAACAAATCCGAGTTACAAACTAAAACTGAGGGAAACACATCAACTATACGAGGAAAACAACGACACAACAGAAACACTTATTTATTTATCATTATTTTATCACAAGTTCAGAAGGAATTATTGGAAAGTCATATTAGGAACTAAATAAACAATTTAAAGCATTTGACGGATTTAACTCGTCTTGCTGATTTTAATCGCTGTATATCCAAAGAATATCTGTATGTATGAATAAGGCTGACTGTATCAACCAAATATTTCTATTTTTGTTTGTTATTCTTCGAACTGTTATACAAATTAGTTATGTACCTTGGATATTCCAAATTTAATGTGCACTTAAATTAATAGCAAATTTAATTTATTAAGATCACTCATCCATAGTTTTTAAGATTAATATTACCTTCAATATAGGAACCGGAAGATAAACATCAATCATCTCTGGGGGATGTTTTGCAATATCTGTAAAATGCGTAAGAAGTGATGCTAGTTCATCAAAATCAGCAGCAGCCTTCTCTTCAGTGGGATGATCTTTTGAATGTATTTGAATCGATAATGAGTTGGAATTGCGGATTCTACATACTGTTCCAGTAGATGCAAGGTTACTGGTAAAAAAATATCTTTCCCAACAAGTTGATTGATCAATGTAGTTTTTCCAGCACTTGTCTCGCCTTCAAAAGAAAATTTATTAAGATCAGAAATTAAAAAAAAATGACCAGTGATTTCTTACAAGCACAGACAAAATATACCTAGATATTTAACCAAATACGTCTTAATCATTTGAAAATATAAAAAAATACGAAAATGTTATGTTTGGTAAATATCTATCTGTGGTTTGATTTCGGGGAAATTATTATAATATATAAATCTGCTATTCGAGATTGTTTCCAGGTGTCGGATCTATTTTGTTTTGTTTTTAAAGAAGGGCATACAGTATAATGATAGAAAAACTAACTTTTCTGTATTAATTTTAGATCTACAAAAAAGTCTAGCTATCGTGATCGGAAGTACCTAAAATTATAAAAGTGTGTATAAACTATATTTTGGTTAAAAAAATCTTAATTGTGAGAATTGGTTTATAGGTATAACTGGCTAATCCAATTTGTTACTCGATGTCAAACATGTCAAATTTGAGGTATGATTGCCAATGAGACGACTCTCCACAAGAGACCAAATGACACAGACATTAACAACTATAGGTCTTATGTTTATTACACAAGGTAAACAAACAAGGTCATCGCACATCATCAATGTAAAAATTATTACTTTTTCTCAATAGTTAGTCTTTACTGGAATAGTAAAACAAAATTACTTCATTTTTGTAAAAGAAATTATGCATATAAAATCAGGTTCTGTTCCAAATAAAGGCAACAGTAGTATTCCGCTGTTTGAAACTCATAAATCTATAGAAAAAACCAAATTCAGGTTACAAACCAAAACTGAGGGAAACGCTTCAAATATAAGAGGAGAACAACGACACAACCTACACATAACAAGTCAGGAAAATGGCAGTTGTTATCTTATAGTTCGTTAATGTGTCTGTGACATTGTCATTTGTTTTTTTGTTACACTGAAGTGTTTCTGATGTTTTCCTCTTATACATGTAGTTAATTTGTTTTCCTCGGTTTTAGTTCGACGGTTTCTCTCAATCGATTTATGAATTTCAGACAGCGATATACTACTGTTGCCTTAATATAACAAAAGTTAAGAAATCCTTAACACATATTAATGTCCGTCTTAAGCCAGAACCCCGTCAGTGGCTTCTTGACATCATGTATTTCATATAGCAATGTTTTATTTAATATGATATTTTATTTGGAGTATTTATGTCTTTTTAGTGTTGCCAAATAAATGTTACAGATAGTATTACATAAATATGTTTAACACGCCTTTTAGTCTATTTATTAATATTATCTATATCAGGTCAACCTTTTTCTTGAGTGTACATTATCAACAAATTGCGCACGCAATTTACTAATATCGCTCGTAAATATATGTCATGTACTTGAATTGACCTTCGTAAATATAAAATGTATGGCACCTTTACTGTAAGATAGCTATCGTGTTACATAAAAATCCAAAATACAAGTGCATGTAATATTTACAGAGTAGTATCAAAAACTTTAAATTATCATATTTCTTTTCCTACTATTCTTGCACGTTTCAGTTTCTTAATGTTACAATGAAAGAAATGTGGGTTTTTTTTCATGAAAATAAGACATGTGATTTTAAAGCCGTGATACAGATGTTTCAGAAAGATCAATAAAAAGGATATTTGTTAAGGTCTGATAATACGGGATATTCGTTATACGGACGTGGTACTATTTCTCCGTAAAACATTAGTGATACGTCTGTAGCTGTTTCCCCGGAAAACAAAAGACTTATTAGTGACCCTCGATTTCTAAAAATTAAAAGCCAAACAAAGAATGAAGTTGAAGAGTGTTGATGACCAACAACTCCAAAATGCTTACAACCATGCTACGTACACATACCTGCAATTAGAATACCACAGTCATTTCTGAGCAAGTCACGTTTATATGTCTGCAAAACGTTCATATAGTTGGGACAAGTTGCAGATAATTCTTCTTGAAAATCCTTATCAAACTCTTTGTTACTCAACAGTTTTTCCAAAAGTTCAATAATAAAACGTAGTTTCTCCACAGCTTTTTCTGATGAAATCTTATCTTTTTGACTAAAACATTTAAATTGGGATAATGTCATTCCGATAGTTATTCAATACAGGTATTTATACTCTGTCGTTAGACATTTGATAAATGGATATCTGTAAATTTGTATTTACTTGACATGGTGCAGAAGTGTATTTTATTGATATGATTAGATGAACTAAAAAAAGTAAAATAACACAACACTCCAAAAGAAAATTCAAAACTGAGAGTTCGTTACCAAGTAGCAAAATCAAAAGTTAAAATACATCAGACGAAAGGAAAACAATTTTCATATTCCTGGATTGGTATCTTATGTAGAAAATATTGGGTTAAACCTAGTTGTTTTAGCTAGCTAAATCTCCCAATTGTATGATAGTCACACAAGATTTTATTATAGTGACAGCAATGTGTGAGCAAAACTAACAGACTGTATTAGTTAAAATGACAACCATACAATATATATGTCCACTGATCCTAGTGTGTTTGAGATACAGGGTTAATACACATATTTATATAAGTCTGAATATTACAACCAACAGTGTAAGAATAAGATTTTTATGGTGACAATATATTCACATTTTACTAGAATGTATGTATGTTTTGTGTATTTAGATCATGTTTTAAGAAAAAATTGAGAATGGAAATGGGGAATGTGCCAAAGAGACAACAACCCGATCATAGAAAAAAACAACAGCAGAAGGTCACCAACAGGTCTTTTTTAACATGAACACTTTAAAATAGCTTGTAGGGGGTTACAAAAGTATTTCAGACATCTGCTACTTTCAACTATAACTATAAACTTCACATACATCATTTTTACAAATTTAAATACAAATATGAAAAGTACTAAATTCACATTTACATGTGGTTAACAGTTAAGAATACAGTATCAAACGCTAAGATTTTTCTTTTATTTATTACCAACCTTTCATTTCGACTTTCCTTTTTCGTGTCTGTTATAGGAAAATATCTGACTGAAAGAAGGTTTTTTTATTAATATTACGGCGAAAGCTGAAGGTTACACTTAAAACATTGTTTTATAGTTATTTTTTTCAATTCTATATCACTTCACATGTATGACATTCTTTTATGTTGAAGATTGCAACGGAATCTTTTAATGATGATAAGGATGATAATTTAGTTTGATATGAATAATAAAACGAATATTCTTCCCAAAATTTCGAAAATATTAAAATGAAATGATTTTGAATGAAAATTATATGTATGTTATATGTATAAAAATCTTGTTTCCATACTTAGCAATTCATTCCAAGCAGTAATATTATATATCAAATTCTTTTTTTAAAGTGAAATATTTGGTTCGAAAACTTTGCATAACCACATTTTGAAATATAGTTTTGAAATACATACAAGTATAAGAACTTTGAATATTTTAACATATCCTTAATTAAACCATTTGATATGTTTATTTGGATTTTTTTCAAATCAGCCTTTTGGCTTGTAAAGTTATTAAAGGGGCACTAGCTACGAGATATATAAAAAATCTAAAGTTTGATTTTTTTCTGTTCAATCAATAATGAAAGTGAAATAGTGAAATAACAATTCGCTTTTTGCAGCCAAAAAGGTCCAATTTTGTCAAATTACGCTAAGAAACATTGATAATTAGTTATTCACTTGCAAGTGAATGAGTCGACCTCTTTAAATCCGTATTCATGTGAACTTCAATTTTTCAATTTAACCCCTAGCTAGAGATTGACAACGCATGCATTGTACGTGTACTGGTTATTTAAAGAAAAAGAATGTCAACAATGAAAGTGAACTCACGGTAAATCATTTGATTACTAATGCGATGCACATAAAATCATTCTTATACGGTTAAAAACAAAGAGAAACATCTATTTTTAATCTATAAAATAAAATCAAACAGACCTATAAAAATCCAATTGCACGTGTTGGTTTAATCTATTCATATCTTTATTTATGTTTACATCGCTTAACTGGTCATCTGAGGTCAAATCGATAGTTAATTAGATGGCGTCTGGACTAAAATACACACGAAACGAACCTATATATTATCTACCCCTTGCTCTGTAAACTGTTTATTTTAGACTTTTGATAGTTTGGATAAATGTTTTACATTGTTATAAATCAAATATGAGAATTTGAGTCAAATCGGTGACCATGAATTTGACAGCTAGTGCCCCTTTAATATAGATAAAAACAATTTAAACAAATACTTACATACAATCACCGCCATAATCGTCAAAAGTATGATAGCTAGAGAAAAAAACTGTATATTTATATATGTTTATTTACCCAGCATATTCTTTTGATCCCAAAGTAGTATTGGGATGAATATTGTTTTTAATACATTAACCTTGATTGTATTCACATTGAATCTAGGGATCTTTAACCGGAATTAGTTAGGTCAGATTAAATCTTCACAAATGCGCTTTCTTATTTCATTTATACATGTTTGTATAGTTAAACACTTAGTTATACAGTTTTTCTGATTCATAAAATTGAGAATGGAAATGGGGAATGTGTCAAAGAGACAACAACCCGACCAAATAAAAAAACAACAGCAGAAGGTCACCAACAGGTCTTCAATGTAGCGAGAAATTCCCGCACCCGGAGGCGTCCTTCAGCTGGCCCCTAAACAAATATATACTAGTTCAGTGATAATGAACGCCATACTAATTTCCAAATTGTACACAAGAAACTAAAATTAAAATAATACAAGACTAACAAAGGCCAGAGGCTCCTGACTTGGGACAGGCGCAAAAATGCGGCGGGGTTAAACATGTTTGTGAGATCTCAACCCTCCCCCTATACCTCTAACCAATGTAGAAAAGTAAACGCATAACAATACGCACATTAAAATTCAGTTCAAGAGAAGTCCGAGTCTGATGTCAGAAGATGTAACCAAAGAAAATAAACAAAATGACAATAATACATAAATAACAACAGACTACTAGCAGTTAACTGACATGCCAGCTCCAGACTTCAATTAAACTGACTGAAAGATTATGATTTCATCATATGAACATCAGGCACAATCCTTCCCGTTAGGGGTTTAGTATCATACCATCATAACATATATGAGAAGAACATAACCCGTGTCATGCCAACAACTGTTTTTAGAATAAATGTGTTTAGTTCCGACGCAAAGACCTTATCAGTGACTCAATATTAACGCCAAAATATGCAATCTTTAATGACTTGACAACAGTATCGTATTTATATCCCTTCTTAATAAGTCTATTCAAAGGTTTTGTAAGTTTCTGAGGTGAATACTGACACCTTTGTGCTTGATACAGAATATTTCCATAAAAAATTGGATGTGAAATACCTGAACGTATAAGAAGTCTGCATGTTGAGCTATATTTACGAATGATGTCTTTATACCGATGATAAAATTTAGTAAATGTTTTGACTAGTTTGTGATATCGAAAACCCTGGTGTAATAATTTTTCAGTAATACATAAATTTCTCTCGTTAAAATCTAAAACATTGTTACATACACGACCGAATCGTACAAGTTGAGATATATAAACACCGTAAGATGGTGACAAGGGAACGTCACCATCTAAAAACGGATAATTAACGATAGGAAATGAAAAATCATCCCTTTTATCATAAATTTTAGTATTCAGCTTTCCGTTAGTGATATAGATATCAAGATCGAGGAAAGGGCAGTGGTCATTGTTAGTATTAGCTTTATTTAAAGTAAGTTCAGCAGGATAAATTTCATTAATATACATACTGAAGTCGTCATTATTGAGAGCCAAAATATCATCCAAATATCTAAAAGTATTATTAAATTTGTTTATCAGATGTTGTTTTGATGGGTCTTTGCTTATTTTTGTCATAAATTGTAACTCATAACAATACAAAAAGAGGTCCGCAATAAGTGGTGCACAGTTAGTCGCCATTGGAATTCCGATAATCTGACGATATACGGAATCCCCAAAGCGAACAAAAATGTTATCTAGTAAAAATTCAAGGGCATATATAGTATCAAAGCATGTCCAATTAACATAGTTTTTTTGTTTATTGCTACTAAAAAATGACCTAAAAGAGTTTGAACATATATATTCACATTCTGATTTTTTGAATGCCCATTTAATTAGGTGTGTGAATTTTTTCTTAATGAGAATGTGAGGCAATGTGGTATACAGGGTAGAAAAATCAAAACTTTGAACAGATTCAAAATCAGTCTATTATTTGATGGAGTCCAAAATTTATTTTATAAAGCCGTGTTTGTAGTGATTATGTTAGTCGGATGTTGAACGTTAAGCTGAAGACGAACAAAGAATCAATTATTTACAATAGCTCTTCTTTATATCGATGAACACCTGTTTTAACCTTGACTATTTACTTTGAGGACCAGAAGACTTTTAGCCCTCGGTGTTCATTGTTGAATGAACCACTTAATTATTCGATTCTATAACACTGTCAATTATTTAGCTCTAGTGGTTTCTCAATACCGTAGATATTTTTCAATAGTGACTTCCAATTGTCAAAGAGATATTTTCTGTCCACTCAAGGAAACTCTGAAACTCTGAATAACGACCAAGAACTTTCAGAATGATGTGTGATGGGACTGCTCGAAACTGATCTAAAACAGTCGAAAAATAGAATCGCAATGATTACACTTTTCTAAATGACATTGAAATGACTTTTTATATATTATATCATTGGAGTTTTAGTCGACGATTTTTTTTTTTTAAATGTATGTTTATTTGTAGATCTTATTTTGATGAACATTATTGCTGTTTACAGTTTATATCTATTTATAATAATAATATTAAGGATAATAACCCAAAACTGCAAAATTTCATTGGAATTACCAATTTAGGGGCAGCAAAACAACAACGGCTAAAGTTTGGTTGGAATTGGTTTAGTAGTTTCAGTCAGAGGAGATGTTTTGAAACAGTTTACATACATTGGACGGACGGGCGACGATGATGAAGAACGACGATGGAAGCCAAGTGATGGCAAAACCTCACATTTCTTATGGAAAATATTATATGTATTAATTTTCAAATATAATTTCATGCTGAATAATGCTAATTTAGTATTTTTTATTACAAATAATTCCTATAACTAGTGAACTTAACATATATTTATTTTTATTTTTGAAGAACTTTAAAAAACTAAACTCGTAATGAAAATAAAACAAGATATATAGATAACTACTCTAAATATCAGCATGCTAATGTTAAATCTGCAAATTTCCGGACGCAAAATTGTGTTCTTCCCAAGCCGGGATTTGAACTCATGCTATTTGGATATCGAGACAACACCGCCTGCAATGTGTCCATCGCTCTAGACCACTCCGCCACCTCGTCTGAACTATTGTAATTCAATGTAGAGTTGTAACACAGTATATGATATATTAGACATGAAGATTGAATTTAAAAGTGCATTAGCTAAATTATCAATTTAAAGGATCGTAAGATGCAGTCACAGAAATAATTATATGATACATACATATACATATAAATGTATATCAATAACGTATACTTGGCTTCATGCTTATCATATAAAAAAAGAAGATGTGGTATGGTTGCCAAAGAGACCAAAATGACACAGAAATTAATAACTATAGGGGATGACCTTAATGATTTTACCTATACATTAATTTTTCGACAGAATGTTTTATATTTTGACATTTGGGGCAGAATCAATTGCAGCCAATAACAGTTTGAAAAAGTATCGGTTTCGCCAATCTCTATTTTTTCTCATGAAATTAATTGCGACAATAATTGGGTTCAAATTGGGCCACATTTACCTGTATGTTTTTACCTACATCATACATGTAACATGCACTATAATTAACATATACACCTTTGTTTAAAACTGAATACTCATCGAAATAAAGAAAAATCACCAATTAATAAATTGTTCAGTAATAGAATAGTTTATCACGTGTAATTTTGTCTGATAGAGGAATACCTGTCGTCGTTGTCGGCGAAAACAAATTTCGTCAGGCATTTGTTAAGAAGCATGTGATATGTTATCTGAGCGACCTTTTGAAATAATTAGTTCAGACTTCTTCAGAGTTGACGAACAACATTTAATTTATATATATAAGTAAAAATAAAGAAATTGATAAAATTGGCACAATTAGATGATTCTTTATCAGTGGCGCAAATGATTCCTATTGTTTTTAAAGTAAATTGTCACAAAAGTAGCATTGGCGCAAATTGTTCATTTTTTGGCGCAAAAAGATACCGCCTAAAATTTGAACCTTTCTAAGGACACTAAATTAACCTTAAGATAAATGTCACCGTCAGATGTACAAAGAAAGACAATAAACACTTTAGTATATATACCATATAAAATTGAGAATGGAAATGGGGAATGTGTCAAAGAGACAGCAACCCGACCATAAACAACAGCAGAAGGTCGCCAACAGGTCTTCAATGTAGCGAGAAATTTCCGCACCCGGAGGCGTACTTCAGCTGGCCCCTAAACAAATATATACTAGTTCAGTGATAATGAACGCCATACTAAACTCCAAATGTACACAAGAAACTAAAATTAAAATAATACAAGACTAACAAAGGCCAGAGGCTCCTGACTTTGGACAAGCGCAAAAATGCTGCGGGGTTAAACATGTTTATGAGATCTCAACCCTCCCCCTATACCTCTAGCCAATGTAGAAAAGTAAAGGCATTAAAAAGGCACAATAAAATTCAGTTCAAGAGAAGTCCGAGTCTGATGTCAGAAGATGTAACCAAAGAAAATAAACAAAATGACAATAATACATAAATAACAACAGACTACTAGCAGTTTACTGACATGCCAGCTCCAGACTATAATTAACCTAATTGAAAGATTATGATTTCATCATACGAATTTCAGGCACAATCCTTCCCGTTAGGGGTTTAGTATCATACTATCATAACATATATGAGAAGAACATAACCCGTGTCATGCCAACAACTGTTTTTTTTAATAAATGAGTTTAGTTCCGATGCAAAGACCCTATAAGTAAATCATTATTAACGCCAAAATATGCAATCTTTAATGACCTGACAACAGTATCGTAACAATATCCCTTCCGTGCGTTATAAAGAATATTTCTATACAAAATTGGATGTGAAATACCTGAACGTATAAGAAGTCTGCATGTTGAGCTATATTTACGAATGATGTCCTTATACCGATGATAAATTTAGTAAATGTTTTGATAAGTTTGTGATATCGAAAACCCTGGTGTAATAATTTTTCAGTAATACATTTCTCTTGTTAAAATCTTAAAACATTTTTACATACACGAGCGAATCGTACAAGTTGAGATATATAAACACCGTAATATGGTGGCAAGGGAACGTCACCATCTAGAAATGGATAATTAATGATAGGAAATGAAAAATCATCTCTTTTTTCATAAATTTTAATATTAAGCTTTCCGTTAGTGATTTAGATATCAAGATCGAGGAAAGGGCAGTGGTCATTGTTAGTACTAGCTTTATTTAAAGTAAGTTCAACAGGATATATTTATTTAGTGTACATACTGAAGTCGTCATTATTGAGAGCCAAAATATCATCCAAATATCTAAAAGTATTATTAAATCTGTTTATCAGATGTTGTTTCAATGGTTTTTGCTGATTTTTGTCATAAATTGTAACTCAAAGCAATGCAAAATCAGGTCCGCAATAAGTGGTGCACAGTAAGTCCCCATTGGAATTCCGCTAACCTGCCGATATACGGAATCTCCAAAGCGAACAAAAATGGTATCTAGTAAAAATTCAAGGGCAGATATAGTATTAAAGCATGTCCAATTGACATAGGTTTTTTTTGGTTTATTGCTACTAAAAAAATCTGATTTTTTAAATGCCCATTTAATTAGGTGTGTGAATTTTTTTCTAAATGAGAATGTGAGGCAATGTGGTATACAGGGTAGAAAAATCAAAACTTTGAACATATTCAAAATCACCAATATAAGCATGCAATTTATCAAGTACTTCCAACGAGTCCTTGACACTCCAAAAGTAATTTTTAAATTCCACTATTTTCGCAGGCCTTATTTGAACAATTTATTATCAGGTTTTTTATTGTACCAAGTGTACTGGTAAGAAGAATAGACAATTTAGTAGTGGAACATGTATTTCACCTGCTGTTACTTCTTACCTGCACAAAGATCTTATTACGTTATAAGTACGAATGTAAACTTATCGATGTGGTAAAAATCAGTAGAATATTCACTTTATCTCTAGACTTTGGTATAAGAGATATTTGATCTGACAACAATACGTATGTTTATTTTATACTTTTATTTGTGTCTTTATGTCCATTTTATTTCCCAAAACAACGTACTGGTTCCCAGAAGTTTGATAGTATAAAATCAGTTTCTTCTGATCTTAACAACAGGACAAATGTGTCCTCCCATTAAAATTACATAAACTTCTCTGTTATTCGAAAGAAACTTTCAACAATCGTTTACATGTATCCCATGTCCCCATGCTTTCATTTGATACCATAAGTACCCAAATTGTTCACCTATTGACAAAGATGCAGCTGGTTTAATATCGCTAGTGCATCTCCAATTGAGGAACACAAAAGTGTTGTGTAAACAAAAATTCTCTGTGAAGTGATTGGACATGTTTCAATTTTTAACAAGTGACTGAGCTTAACTATTTGTGTTGTCCTTGAAAGTATAGGACCATAGAATAAATGTGTAAAAACTATGGAGTAATAATATGTAATCAAATTATTAAATTTTCAAAGTAGTTTAAGTGTGAAAAAGGGAATTTTTATCATAAAGAGCCGCATCACGAAAGGGTTCCGGGTATGCTCATTTAGGGAAATATAAATCACTAATATGTGGAAATGTCTCAGCTTCGAAACGAGCCATAACACATATCCAAGTTTACGATACGGACTGATAAATAAACTCATCATAGATACCAGGAAATTTTTTTAATATTTACGGCAGACGCGCTACTATAGTAGAAAACGTTACCATTACCGCCTAATGGAGAAACAATCGCGCATATTGCCCCAGCTATGCATAGGAACTATTTTGTTTAGAATATGTACTACTTTCTTGTATGTTATTTCCGACCGGGCATGAATTGGTGGTTCTATGATTATACCATAAATGTGGTGAAAATTATAAATTCGTACGGAAATACATCCATACTTTTACAAAAGTACAAAGACAATGTGTTTTTACTGATTGACATTAAAAAAAAACATCAGTTTAATAAGCGAGCGTCTTAAAATAATTTCCATATGCTTCAATCTACAATCATAATACCAACGTATCCGAGCTAGATTCTTATGGGTTGTAAGAACTGTTCAATGAGCTGTATATTTTATGGAAGTATATCCTTAGCCTAAAACATAAATAATTCCTATATAAAACACACAAAATATTTTGAACCTTTTTATGTGTTCGTTTTTTTAATTGCTCATTCTGTCTGGGATTTTCCTGAGTGCATATTTTTGTAGAATTTAGATATTGCATTTACGCCTTTTTGATCTATAGAGGAAAAAAATATTAATTCTTAACAAACTCGCATATTCTATAATAAAAACTGTACAACAAATGATGTTGTTGTTGCTAAATTGGCAGCATTTTGGATATACATGTATGTCAGGCCATGCGTAAGAAATGTCAAAATTAAAAAATATCAAAAACGGACACTAACTTATTGTTTCTGATAGTAGGTTAATAAGTACCTGTTCAGTGGAAAACAAACGGAACAATGAATGATGAGAGCACATATGGTGAATGTTCAATAAATGATAGATGCACGGAAATAGGTCAGTAGGAATTTTAGAAGGTCTGTAACATATCAGTAATGTTCATGATATTGAAAAAAAAACAATTCAAGTTTGCTGACATTACATCCATTTGGTGCTCTGGCTGCCCAAGGACGAGACTTTCATTAAAAGTCATTACTGAACCAATCCATACGAATTCCCGTTAAGAAAATTGTAAGAACTGTCAGTCGTATTTCAGTGACACAATGGATAAAAAACAACTTGAATAAATAGTTCAAAATACTCAACAACCAAAAATCTCTTACCATAGTAAAATTTTAAGGGCGTGATAAACATGCTTTCTGTTATCAGTAAATTGCTTTTCAAAATGATTAAATGCATATTGGCGATGCTTTTAACATGTTATAATTCTTTTACATACATTTGTTTGTATCTTTTGTAGATTTTCAAGATTTCGAAATGCATACGTAGTGTCAGTTCATTATTGGTGGTAAAAAAGGAAAACATCCCGTTATAAATTCCATGCGTCGGAAGCCCTTTTCTTTAGAAAGACATAAATGTATAAGGACCGAAAATGTTGTAAAGCCAAATCCATCTAAGGCCAAATTGTCAGTGCAAAGGGTATCACCATCCAATTAAAGGGCATACGATACAGTTTTAATCCCGTATTTACAGTTAGATAAAAATTTCCATATATGCTATTTTTTAGCCTGATTAAATCAAATATGTAATAAAAAATATACCTTCATGTGCTACTTTTTGAGTTAATTGAGGTCGAAATTTTGTATATTTGCTCAAAATTCGGAATTGTGGCCGTAGTTTCCCTTTCGAAAGAAAGCCACAACTTTTTTTTTTCAAAAGGATAAATACAAATTGCTTTTTGTTAAATAATTTGTAATTTCTGTATTTTATAAGTATCCTAAAAATTTATGCATTTTTTATTCAGAAATAACTCATATTTATCAAATGGTCATGAATAAAGAGAAAAGCGTATTTTTTTGCTGTATATTTATCAAAATTAAAAAAATTTGCACTATTTACAGTTTTATAAAATTTGGTCCACATAATCTCCCTGCAAAATGAAACAAAATGTCGTTTTAAAAAATAGGGATCCATGCACTCGTTTTCAAATTAAATTAGTTTGAATGATAAAAATCAGTCGAAAAATGCATCTTTTCCCGATATGTCATAGTTTGACGTCGCGAAAATAACATTTTACGAGCAACGTCATTAACTCCCCTGTAACTGTATTGTATGCCCTTAACCAATACCTCGAAACAAGCATGACAATACGGATATTTTGTTCAGATTTGCTTTCATATATCTTCGAAATCAGTTAAGTTGAGAAATGTATTTCCCTCATGCATCATGTGCATAGCTCGAATCTTCTGTCCGGACTTGGCTTTGCCTTTTGATAAATTTTTTCTTGAACAATTCCAACTTCAAACTATTTCGGCCTTGGTCATCATTTAAGAAACAAACTATCGGAATGCTCATTTTGGGAAGTAAGATCGGTACCGTTTATATTTTGAAGAACTCGTGCAAAATGCATTAAATTATTGAATTTCATAATTGGCGTAAATTCATTCAAGGTTTGTTTTTGTAAAAAGAATCGAATATTTACAAAAACACTTAACTTCCTATACCTTCAATGATTTCAAAGTCTTACCTAGTAAACTAAGGAATGTAAATGCCATTTGAGCCGACAAGTTTCTTGTACGTGTTTTTTCTTCTGAAAAGAAGATACCGTATTACAAGTATATTATGACAGCAGATTGCACCTACAAATATTGCCTCAGTTCTTTAGTAATTTCAAACACTAGACAAGTCTATTAACAACAAAATGAGCCGCGTCAACTAAATCCAAACTTAAATAATTTTACTCCAAAATATATTTGTACCACATCTTTCAATCTGCACAATCCTTTTTTTTAATATGGCGACAAAAATCGTTAGTACAAATCCAATGTCCATAAGAGTGTCATTTATATGTATCCTACAAAGCTAAAATGAACTGTTTTGTAGGCTCCTAACAGATATCTAATTACTTTTCATGAATAGTAAAATTGAGAATGGAAATGGGGAATGTGTCAGAGAGACAACAACCCGACAATAAAGAAGACAACAGCAGAAGGTCACCAACAGGTCTTCAATGCAGCGAGAAATTCCCGCACCCAGAGGCGTCCTTCAGCTGACCCCTAAACAAATATATATACTAGTTCAGTGATAATGATATATATATGTATGCTATTTCTTTTTAAAAGAAATTATGTAATTATACTGTGCATCTGTGATAAAGTCTATCCAAGTTATTGACATTTTCAGCTTACTGTGTGTTTTTTTTTTAATTGACACTCTGATGACTCATGTGTTGATGACATATATCTGAGGTACTACATTATAAAACTGGTATCACTGATGAGCTTAAGCAACTGCTTGATCAATGCTAAAGTTATTTATGTTTTGTTCGCAAGGTATGACCAGTCAGAAATTAGCTCTCTATGGATGGCAACACAATCTAGCATACGGTAATTTTCTCTATTTCATCTTTTCTCAACTCATTTAAAACATTTAACAAAAAGAGAGTATTTTACCAAGCATATACGGCCTTAATAATGCTTACACGAAATCTTCTAATCATATTTTTTATTCAAATGCTCTTCCGCTTTTTAATTGATTTGACATTCTCACATGTCTAACTGTTTTGATTTAACTATACTGACACATTTTTTCTAGAAACACATTTCGTATTTGATTGCCCTACCTTTCATAACAGGTAATGCCTCTGATTCCACTTCAGTCCTACAATTTGAATCATTATGCTATGAGTAGAATTGCATATTGCTATTTTTATTTACCTATATTCCAATAAGTAATTAGGCAAGATCAGTACACTTGCCCGGATTAAAACTACTGGTTATCCATGCAAGGCCACCTTTTCGGCTTACCTGGTCTCGCTCCTGGTGGGGTCAATGTATTCCTTCATTTCTTTCTTTTTTTCTTTTTTTTTTAAGTAAAAATGTATTGATAAAATTTGAATATCGTTAATTATTGTCGTTCCCTTTTTCATTTCATTCATCATCTTACGATTTATTGTATGCATTAAATAATAAACAACTAGTTAACTATGATTTGCACTTAAATATATATTGTAAATGTTTCATTTTGAAAAACGATATTGAAACTGAATTTTGAAATCAATTACTAAGCAACACTAATTTCATTTTGTCGCATGTCGCATAACACTCGACCGATGTTGATTGATACTAACTGTTATGTTCAGTTTATCAGAAGCCTCATCATACATCTTTTGCATCGGCTGAACTACCAACTTTTTTTTTATTTCTCACTGGTTAGAGGTTTGGAGAGGGTTAAGATCTTCAAAACCATGTTAACCCCGCCGCAATTTTACGTTTGTGCCCAAGTTAGGAACTTCTATACTTTGTAAGCCCTATGTGATTTTTTTAATTTTGATTCATTTAGATTTATCGGAGTTTCGTGTGGCATCGATTTCGCTGAACAGGCATTATTATTGTTTAGGGGCAATTGAGGCACCGCCCCAGGTGCGGAATAAACTCGCTGCGAAGAAAAAGCAGCCTTTGCCTGTTTTCGGCTTGTTAGTTGTGCTGTTTTCTATTTTATACATTCCTCAATTCTGTTCTCTATTTATTTTTTATCTTAAAATCATACAAGAAAGGGTTTGATAAGGCCACTTGGTTGGGCACTTGAATTCGAAAATAAAGAAATAAAAAATCCTAAAATGCTGATTTTTGCAGTTTGTTCTTGTGTTGTGCTTTTGAACTGCTGTCCCATGTTAGGGAATGTTGGCGGACGGCGTTTACAGACATGGTTAATCCCGCCATATTCTTTAGTCGCTGTCCTAGGTCAGGAGCCTATGGTTTGGTGGTTGGTTAATGTCTGTCATTTATGTTATTTTTGTGGATTGTATTGTATAAATACGAACGCGTTTTCTCGTTAGTTATGATACCACATCTCTTTGTATTGATATCCAAATTTTTTATAAGGCATTAATGATGTACTTTGGTGAGGTTTTGGAATTTGTGTCAAATGTTCGGACTCCTTGGTGTTTTTCCATACAATACAATGTAAAATATTTTGCCCCATAACACCCATTTATTTTTTCATATAAGACTTAATACCTCATATAAAGTCATTTACCAAAATTTTAGAAGAGTCTTGATTTTCTTTCTTTGGTTTTGAGACCCAAATAATACCAATGCAAACATAAGGTAAAAGTCCGAGTCAGCTTCTTCCCGCCATATTTTAAATCTCTAATATCTCGAAAAGGAGGTCCATGACCTATCAATATTTTTAGCTTATCTCTACCATTAATTGATGTTCTACCAGCTTGTAGTCCCAATTTTAATTTCTTAATTTCTTAATTTTTACCTAACCTCACCTAACTACATCCTTAATTACAATTCATCAATATTTATATTATCGAATTTTCTTTGACATATTTTCATTAGGGCTTGCATTTGTTGACAAAACAGCAAAAACTTAAAAATTAGCTTTCTTTGATTAGGAAACATCTTATTCAAACAACAAATATATGTTGCTGAAAATATATTTTTCAAAAGATACAAATATCTGTTAAATATATTGTCGTGTAAGTCGTTTACTCATGTCTATTTTTTTTTTAAACGAACATGCAAAATATTCATTAAAAGTCAATTATGTCTTTTTGTATTTTTTAGACGTTTTCAAGATAAAGCGACAGCACAAGTAACTTTTCTGCACACAAATATTCGGATTCTATCGGCTTGTTTATTTGTAAATAAAATAAACATTATTTTGAAAGGCTTGAATGATTTACTGTTTTAGCATTACAGGGGCTAAATGAGTACTTCAAGCATACCTCTTCTATGATATGGTTAGCTATTGGGTCCTTTATGCAGCTCATGTTCTTGAATCAAAAGTTGACACTTTACATGGATGCATCAAAGCTATTGTTTTAATCATTTTGGAGTGTATTTAAAATCGAAGACAAAAGTGCTGTTCCAGAAGATAAAGCCTCTAACAATATTGTTCAATTGAAAATCTATACAATTGCAATAAACTATGTTTACGGAAATATGTTTGTAATCAAAGTGCCAGTGTTTCAATTAAAAAAATTGGCAAATTAATATTTGCAAACACGAACTCTTAATTTCAGATCTAACACGAACGATAAACATATCAGAAGGGGAAAATTAAAAGATCGTACATGAATCCGATTTGTAAATGTTCGTTTTCTCTCATTTGATACGATATTCAAGAGCGTGCCTTTCCTGCCAATCCTTTCCTGCCAATATCATTAACAGAGGGTTGCTGCTTCCTATGAAACTATCAAGCCAAGGATTCCAATTGGTAAAGTTTCCGTCGATGAAATGATGGACGCCATTTCAAATAGTGTTATCGTTATAGAGCATCTGTTTCACATATTGCGACGGATATGTTCTTATTGTCATACCGACAAATGCATCAACTTTTCCGGTAATGTGAAAAGATGGAGTAGGTTTGAATAATTCTTACTTGCGTAAGCTACACGTCATGTGAAACACGTGGATCATGATCTACTATCTTACCAGAGAGCACATGCGATCAAGCTAGTTTTTGGTGGGGTTTTTTATTGCTCAATCTTTCGTTTACTTTGTTATATTTTGCAGACTGCTGTTTGTCTTTTCTTCATTTTTCGTGACTTTTTAATAAAATCTAACAGAAAAACAGATACTTTGATGAACTTGAATTGAAACAATCATTTTGATCTGACCTGGTCTTGAAAGACTAGCAAAAAAAAAGTAAATCGTCCATTGTTGTTGTCCATTTTTAAAACTTATCAACTGCAGTCATTTCAATAGTTTCAGAATATTCCGGTGCAGATAATTAAAAAAATGTTCAGTTTATTCTTATACCCATAAAAACAATCGAACAGTACTGGATTTACTGCAACTGATATTATAAAATTATAACTCAGTTCAAACTAATCAGAGGATTTCAGGTCAAAACGACAATTCAATTAAAGTGTGTTGTGAAATGGAAATTTCCAGCAAGCTTACTTTTTATTGTGATTTTTTCTCTTATTTGATAAACAAATAAACGAATACATATAAATGCTTACTTAATAATCAATGGGCAACTAAACAGCAATGACGAGTCTTCTCTAGAACTACAATTATAATCTAAAATAAAAAGGAGTTATTTGAAATATTTGGTTTTATTTGAATTAAGAGCCATTTGACTAAAAAAAATGCTACAAATCCGTCTCTTTTTTACGTAATGTTGTCTCTTTCTTCTATAAGCCGAATGTATTACTGACAGAAACATAACCTTGGTGTTTTGTTACATTTGGATGATCTTGAGAACTTTCACGAAATCTGCATTAATCAACTTATAAGTTCTCAAGATCGATGTGTGGTATTATTTGGGTTGGTTCACGTATGCTTTTGTGGAATTTCCACTTAAATTTTATAACTTTATATCCTTCAATTAGTATGTTTTGCCAACACAGAAATGTTAGGATTCATGAAAAGATTTAAAGCACATTCCTTGAAAAATAAATGTGATAATTTCGTTTGATAAATCGAATTCAGAAACAATTTTTATTCCATTTTATCATGTTTATTTTCTACAATAATTTAAATAGATCATCCACCATTTAATTGAATTTTATCCCTTAAGATAGTTATATATCATAGTGAGTTTATGTTCCTCGCAAAAAGAGAACTTTCAACATACTGAAATCCTAAATAACCCTTTCTGTGATATGACTATTCAAATGCTTTGAATTTAATATTGCATCAAAGTTAGTCCATGGCACTTGTAGACTTTGTCATGTTTAAATAAAACATATTTTCAACACAAATCCATAGATTAATTCATAACTGCTACATCACTGAAATTAATTGTAATATTGTAAATCCATAGTGATATACAGTGACTGTGACACTCTGAACATCAAATTTTTAAATATTTATTTCAAAATGACCTTTTTTTCTGGTACAGTATTGTTTATTTTTTAATTTCGGATCTTATTGCAGACAAAAAACATGCCTTAGTTTGGTTTATTGATCTTACCCTGATTAAGTGCCATGTTTGTTGGGCAGGAAATTATGTAGCACATGCAATCTTCTTCTGTTGGTTTACAAAAACATTTATTTTTTGGTTCCGAGACAAAAGCAAACCCTGCATTATAGTCACACCGACAGGTGCTGTCAGTCATAGAAGAACTATTCCAGTTTAATATCTGTCCAAATTCACTACACATTGACTTTTTGAAGACACATTGACTTAATTTATTTGACCAAAATTTAAACGGTTGGTATTTTAACGGAGAGCAGTCGGTATTTTTGCGTCTACCATTTGTTACATATTTCTGTCCTAGATTAAAAAAAAATAAACATGATATACATTTTTTAAGTTGAATATATTTACAGTCTATGATAGATTCCAAACTTTTGTTTCATTAGTGTAATATATCTAAGATCCTCGAAATCATATGTTTATCTCTGTTTATTTTTACCTATAAGAAAATGGTTTACAGATAAATTGTGAGTATTGGAGTAAATAGTATAACAATGACAGATAAAGAAGAAAGCAGGAATTTCTAGGAACCGATAAATAAACAAACATGACTGTTCTAAATGAAAGGGGCTGCGTCTACATGGATAGTTAAAGATATTAAACTTATGTTGGTTTCAGCATACTTTTTCAGCACTCAATAATTTCTGAATCTATTGGAGCTAGGTGCTCCGGATGAAAAAGAAGAATCTGGTTCACTAGTTGCATATTTTATATGGGATGTTTGAACATACGTTACATATGGTGAGAACTTACGGGATGTTGATACGTCAGATAGAATGACCTTATTCTATGGACATCTGCATTATATTTAATTAAGCCATACAAATTCAGAAAAAAAAGATTTGTAAGACCGTAATTAGATAAAAAATAAAAAACAAAAAAAACTGTTAAATTGTTTGTGATCTGTTTTTGTGGGTGTTTTTTTTTTTGTCTGCTTTTTTTTCCAGAATATTTGCTTTTTTTCTGCAAATTTTTAGCCGTGATCTTTATTTTACCAATGGAAACATAAACTACTCTCGGTTTATTTTAGTTGGTCAATAGTTCCTGTTGATTATAGTTAGTTTGCTTTTAGTCAATTTCAGATTGAAACAAGTATTAAAATACATAATTTGTTGACACAATTGGTTTCAATAAATGGTCTACTGTATGCGCCTTTTTAATACCAAACATTCAAGTAGTTAGCAATGTCAACTGTATCTTCAAAAGCAGATTGCAATTTATTAGACGCTCACTTATTGTAAAGTTACTTGCCTGGTCTTACATAGTCAGCCCTGTTCGCACACGATTCTGTATAAACGTTTGTATCTTGATCTAACAGACATGAATAGCGATCCACCTCGGTTGTGTTCTTACAAACATGTTTTGTCCTAAATGTTCTATCTAAATCGTCTGGGCACTTCAATTCGAATGCTGCGATAATAGTTGTTGTTAGAAGAATGAAAATCATCTGAAATAATTTGAGTTATTCATATTCAGATATTATCTTAAATAAAGTCAAGTATAAATTTTAGACAGTATACAATGTATATACAAAATACGTTTAGCATGTCTCATCAACTCAATTTGATGCGTTATCATGTTTTAAAAAGCTTGAAAAGTTTCAGAGTATACGTTTTGGTACGCATATGGAACTATCATAGTTTGGGAAAAAAGGTGTTGATAGCGAGATGGTTGAACATATCATCTGTTACGCCTCAGATTGTTCTTTTTTTATTCAAACGTTATTGGTTGAATGCTCATGAGACAGTTTTTCATGAACGACCAAATGATGCATATCAGAGTACATGTGGGTCCCAATGAGAACTTCTGCCCCAATCAACCCAAATAATGTATTTAAAATAGATATTCAATCGAAATTTTCATTTAAATGAATAAATGCAGATGTTAGATTTGCTCTCGAATAACGCCAAAAAAAATTGACATCTAAAGTTTACCATATGGTTTTATAAAAAAAAAACTATGTTTTTTTTTCAATCTATCATCAACAACATTAACTACAAATTCATCAAATATGACAATTTAAGGGTAACACAAACCTAACGTGATTGATGATATTCTAAACTAAACACTGAAATACTGGGTAAGAAATCTATTTTTTTAATATATCTCTACCGTACCTCTCTCATATCTAGGGAAACAAATACATACAAAAACATGTACGCAAGAAAGATCTTTTACAATTATATTGTATAAGAAAACAATTACACCGGTACAACAAAACAATGTTAAACAATATTATACCGTATCAAGGTATGAATTAATGTAAAGCAATAAATGCAGTACTAGACCTGCTGATATGAATTAAAACCGTCCAATACTATAGCTACACCATTGCTAACTGTCCTGTCTTGAAATGGATATTTAAGCAAAAATAGTTTAGTTTAACCTTTATAAGGAAAGAAAGAAGCATTGAAGCGCAACTTTGTCTCATCTTTGTAATTGCATATGTCCTGACATATGATACAGGAATAACTTCCATATCAGATTGCCCCTTTATTTATACTTGATTTTACAATGTTTTAGTGGTGCAAATTAATGAAAAATGATCTGGAAGACAGCTGTTTATAATTTAAAAGATGTTTCTGTGTTGATTCGATTAGCAAAACCAAACAGGAAAGATAATTTGCATGGACACTCATGTAACTAGTATTTTTAAGGCACTTTGACAATAATGGATAAAAAATATATAATCGAATAGCAATTGATTCAAGTGATTCATGATTATGTTTTCTGAAATTCATGTTCAAAAGTGTAGGTATGAGACGGATCATCTCAAACTATTTCTTTCTTCCGAAATCCCTTATAACGATTTGTTAGACATACATAACATGAAATCCAATCAATAAATTTGAGATTGGATATGGGGAATGTGTCAAAGACACAACAACCCGACCATAGAACAGACAACAGCCGAAGGCCACCCATGGGTCTTCAATGCAGCGAGAAACTCCCGCAACCGGAGAAGTCCTTCAGCTGGCCCTAAACAAATATGTTACTAGTATAGTGAAAATGGATAATCCATACTTTGTATATTGGTTGTTGCTTACAGGGAAGCTTTAAAGCCAAGAGTTCCAAATGGTGAAGTTGAAATCCTCCCTTCGTTAGTTTTACGGCGCCATCACGAGTTGGTTGACTGTTATTGAATAACCGTTTCACAAATGATATCGGATGTGTTCCTTACGTTGTAACTACAATCCCCTTCCATTTTATGAATGTGACCTACCGAAATGGCTATTTACCGGATTTGTTATAACATGAGCAACACTACGGGTGCCACATGTGGAGCAGGATCTGCTTACCTTTCCGGAGAACCTGAGATTATCCCTAGTTTTTTTGGTGGGGTTCGTGTTGATTATTCTTAAGTTTTCTGTATTGTGTCATGTGTACTATTGTTTGTTTGTTTGTCTTTTTCATTTTTAGCCATGGCGTTGTCAGTTTATTTTCGATTTATGAGTTTAACTGTCCTTCTTGTATCTTTCGTCCTTCTTTTGTATTGAGGTAAAGAGACAGACAGTAAAGATTTAAAGGTGTTACACCAAAACCATTGCACCTAAAATATTTAACTATAAACAAGCATTGCAGGACCTTGACTTAGAACAATACTTAAAAAGCCCTCCGACATGTAACTGTTCCCACTCGCCTTATAATTACAGCCCCTCTGGTCATGTTATAACTGGAGATCTAAACATAATTCAACATGAAAATCTCCGAAAGGTGATTTCTCATGGTCCTAAGTTTAGAGAACCCCAACACATCAATTGGAACCATAACTTCAAAATAATTATGGATTCCATTGAGGACTACGCCAGAGCATGGGCTAAACGAGAAGAAGTTGAACTGGACACTTTGTCGGAATGGGTTAAAACTATCAGGTCTCTGATAAAACGTCGCATTCACAAGTTGAAAAACTGTGTTAACGATCGACCAAAGTCCATTTTCAGAGACAAAGAGGCCATGAAATGTCTATCATCTCTTCATGATACGTATGTTGTTGTTCCTGCGGACAAAGCTTCAAATAATATTGTCTTTGTATGTAAATCGTATTACTACGAATGTCTTGTAAAAGAATTGGGTATAAAGGAGCACTCAGGTAATCCCACATACAAAGACATATCATTTGACAAGGATGAGATTTTAGCAAATCATAAGTCCTTCATGGCTTCCATAAACATTACATTGAACACCAAATCGGAGGACTTACCTTGTTTGTATTGGATACCAAAGCTTCATAAAATTCCGTACAAACAACGGTATATTGCTGGCTCATCTTCATGTTCCACTAAAGAATTGTCCATTAGATTGACTAAAATTTTATCCGCAGTGAAAGAGGGTCTTCAGAAATACTGTGAAACTGTTTACTCGCGTAGTGGTATTAACCATATGTGGATTCTTAAAAATTCTAAAGAACTTCTAGACAATTTTAAATCTCGGTCTATTTCTGAAATTAGTTCTATCAAAACTTTTGATTTTTCAACCCTGTATACCACTATTCCCCATGTGAAATTGAAAAATCGCCTAAAAGAAATAATCCACAATGCCTTTCAACATAAAAATGGTAGCATACGCTATAAATTTATTACTTTGGGATTTCATAAGGCATATTTCGTTAATAGTGACAAACAAAAAGGTAAAACCTGCTACACAAAAGAACAAGTGGTCAGTATGCTGGAGTTTCTTATCGACAACATATTTGTTGAGTTTGGAGGTAGACTTTTTCAACAAACTGTCGGCATTCCTATGGGAACGAACTACGCGCCTCTCCTTGCTGACCTCTTCTTGTTTTTATATGAATCGGAGTTCCTTCAGACACTTGTCAAAAACAAGAAGATCAAAGAAGCCAGGTTATTTAATTTCACTTTCAGATATATTGATGATGTTCTTTCCATTAACAATCCAAACTTTTCCGATTGGGTTCCATTAATATATCCACCAGAACTAGAAATTAAAGAGAAAACAGACACGGCTTCATCCGCCTCATTTTTAGACTTATACCTCGAATTTGACATACACAGTCATCTTAGTACCAGAATTTATGACAAACGAGACGATTTTGATTTTGAAATTATCAATTTCCCCCACCTTAGTAGCAACATACCAACTTCACCTGCATATGGAATATACATTTCCCAACTTATTCGGTATTCAAGAGCTTGCAGCTCCTACTCAGACTTTGTAAAACGTCACCAGTGTCTGAGCAGAAAGTTGATGAACCAGGGGTATGTCAAAGAACGTCTCGTCCTTTTTCTAAAAAATTTCATCGGAAGGTACCCAGAACTTGTTGATAAATATTCCATATCAACTTCACAAATAATACACGATGGTCTTGAAGTATAGATTTTGCGTACTGACGTTGTTTATCATCTTAATTACGTGTTATATTATTCTTTTATTTGTCTTTATTAATATTACTTTTACTGTTGTCTGTTTTTTTAGATATCCTTTTGACGTAACTCTGTGCTTATGTATCCCATCATACTTTGAACGACAAAATTATTTTATGATGTGACTCTGTACCTATGTATCTTGTGATACTTTGAATGACAAAATTATTTTATGATATGACTCTGTACCTATGTATCTTGTCATACTTTGAATGACAAAATTATTTTATTCATTAATATTACTTTTACTGTAAACCAACTTTTTTTGTGATATACATTTTACGTGACTCTGTACTTATGTATCACGTCATACTTTGAACCACACTATTATTTTATTTATTATTATTACTTTAACTGCTAAGTCAGTGTTTGTTATATCTATTTTGCGTGACTGTATTTATGAATCCCGTCATACTTTGAACGACAAAATTATTTCATGTCTACCTGTGCGAATTTCAAACGCGCAATTTTAGAATGTAGGACAGAAAGTCACAGGATAAAAAGTCACAGACAAAAAGTCACGGACAAAAAGTCACAGGACAAAAAGTCACTTGGCACTTAAATGGCTTCATGGTGCCAAGAAAAACATCTTTTGCATGATTAAAATTAAATAAATCTTCATTTTTCAAGTATAATGACACATTTCCTAAACTTTAATATGAATATATGTATTTAAAAGTAAATATTTCAAGATATATTCTTATATATTAAAACAATTGTCAATAAATTATTTGTGACTTTTTGTCCTGTGACTTTTTGTCCTACCAAATTTGTGACTTTATGTCCTGTGACTTTTTGTCCTGTGACTTTCTGTCCGTTTACCCAATTTTACACCAGTACCCATACCCTCCTTCCTTGATGGGTGCATTTTACATAGACAAATATAATCGTATAATATAATCAAAATGAGGATGTTAATTTGATGTATGCCTTATTGTGCTTCTTCGTTACATTTGTTGTTTTTATAGTGATTAAGATGATAACACAATGTTGACTGCTGTACCCCTATTTTTGACATTTTTACCTATTATGTCTGTTTGTTTTGTTCACGCATCGGTGACTATATAATGGAATTTGATGCGACTGTCATACAAGTGAGAGGTTTGGCTAGCTATAAAACCAGGTTCAATCCACCATTTTCTACATTTGAAAATGCCTGTACCAAGTCAGGAATATGACAGTTCTTGTCCATTCATTTTTGATGCGTTTTGTTATTTGATTTTGCCATGTGATTATGGACTTTCCGAATTGATTTTCCTCTGAGTTCAGTATTTTTGTGATTTTACTTTTTACACTGATATTTTCAAATTATTTTTTTTAATAGTTTTAATATCTCTTCAGTACATTTCGCCTCTATTTTGAAAGAAGAGCAATTTACAGATTATTGCCCTCTTCTGTCTAGATATAGTACCATTCTTACAGAAAAATATATGCGTTTGATACTACAACTGTAACAGTTTTTTATTTAATTCTATAGAAAAACTCTGCTTCACAATCAGGGAGAGAGACGCACCATATTGACTTTTTGAAATCCATATATGTAAGAATAATGCAGTAGACAAACAAATAAGACAGTACTTACCTAAAAACTTCAAATTGATGCAAGATTATCATAGTATGGGTTGTTTTTAAGGATGTAGTTTGGTGAGGTTTTGGAATTCGGGTAAAATATTTGGACTCCTTGGTCTTTTTCCATACAATACAAGGTAAAATATTTTGCCCCATAACACCCATTTATTTTTTCATATAGACTTTAAGACTTATTGCTCATGAAAGGTCATTTACCAAAATATTAGAAGATTCTTGATTTTCTTTCTTTTGTTTTGAGACCCAAATAACACCAATGCAAATATAAGGTAAAAAGTAAAATCACAAAAAAAATGAACTCAAAGGAAAATTCAAAAAGGAAAGTCCCCAAGCAAATGGCAAAATCAAAAGTTCAAACACATCAAACGAATGGATAACAACTGTCATATTCCTGACTTGGTAGAGGCATTTTCTTATGTAGAAAATGGTGGACTGAACCTGGTTTTAAAGCTAGCTAAACCTCTCACTTGTATGACAGTCGCATCAAATTCCATTATATTGACAACGATGTGTGGACAAAACATACAAAAACAATAGGTAAAAATGTCACAAATAGGGGTAAATAGTCTAATTCGGTAGGTCACATTCGTTAAAAGGGAACGGGATTGTAGTTACGACATGAGAAACATATCCGATATCATCTGTGAAACGGATATTCCATAACTGTCAACCAACTCGTGATGGCGTCCGTCAAATTTACAAAGTGATAATTTCAACTTCACGATTTGGAACTCTTGGTTTAAAAATGAAAAATCACACATAAAAAGTCAACCTTTAAGGTTTCATCATTGTGACGGAACTATAAACAACTGCTTTACACAGCTCCTTTTGCATCGGTACTATTTGTGTACTAAAAATCTGTAGTACTGGAAATTCAGTACTATTTTGTTACTTTAAAATTATTGTAGCATTTAGGTACCTGTATTTTACAGTACTTAATTTGTACTTGAAATTTCGGCACTACAGATTTTTGGTTACTACCGTTAAATTTTCAGCATTTTGAAAGTTTTTCTATTTCAAATCTCTTTAAATTATGATTTTCAAACATGGAATATTGTATCATATCTGTACCAAAATATTTAGTACATATCAAGTACTGTAAAATACAAGTACCTAAATATTACAATAATTTTTAAAGTAAAGAAATAGAACTAAATATTAAAAGTAAATTTCCAGTACTACATATTTTTAGTACAGAAATAGTACCTCTGCAAAAGTAGCTGTGTACTAGTTTAGTTAGCTATACAACCAGGATTAACCCAACATTTTTTTAGAGATGCTTGTTTAAAGTCAAGAGTGTCACATCTCGTTTTGTTAGTTTATAGCGTTTGATTTGTCTGTTTTTATTGACTACCCTTTTTGCATTGCTTTGGAGATCGGTGTTTTTGTTATATTTTTCAAATGCTTTTTTCCAGAACTTACAAATGCCTATCAAAAGCAAATATAACGCGTTTAATTCTAATTCATTATAACTACCATTGCTTCTGTATCCTATTACCATTCAAAGCGATTTAAACAAATACCAGATACCTTATTTTGAAAAGTTTTGAATGTATTGAATATCTGTAATTCGAAAGTCTCGTATTTCTTTAAGTAAAAAATATTTGGATTAAAGCTATATTTCTTATATACAAAGCATGTTAACGAAATTCAATGTCTATGAAAATCACATTGACTGTGGCTTTCGACTGATTGTTGTTGTAAGCAGTGTCACAGTTTCGTAACTTGTATTGGTGTTTAGGAATCAAAACCTTATCCAAATAGTTTGGAAGGTGATAACAAAATTTGGAAAGCTTTTTTATTTTGTTTAAGGGTGTACTTAGGTGAGGTTTTGGAATTTGTGTCAAATGTTTGGACTCCTTGGTGTTTTTCCATACAATACAATGTTAAATATTTGGCCTCATAACACCCATTTATTTTTTCATATAAGACTTAATAGCTCATGAAAGGTCATTTACCAAAATTTTAGAAGATTCTTGATTTTCTTTCTTTTGTTTTGAGACCCAAATAATACCAATGCAAATATAAGGTAAAAGTCCGAGTCAGCCTTTTCCCGCCATATTTTTAAATATTCAAATATCTCGAAAAGGAGGTCCATGACCTATCACTATTTGCAGCTAATCTGTATCCTTAATTGATGCTCTACTAGCTTATAGTATCAATTTTAATTTCTTAATTTCTTAACGTTTACCTAACCTCACCTAAGTACATCCTTAAATCAAATATCGTCGGAATGCATTAAATTCCTAATATACTGTATTATAACATAATACTCCTTTTGAAGTTTATGCATGTGCGTAATTAGAATCTGAAAAGGAGAAATGTGTGGTCTGACTTATACCCCAAACTAAATGATGCTGAGTACTCAATAAATTGTGTATGTAATTAGCTTAAAATGTTTTACGACAAAACAACACGATATATAACCCATGAAAAACACATATAACCAATGAAAAACTAAAAGCTCTCAAGAGCCTGTGTTGCTCACCTAATTTTACTTTAATATGGAAATCAAGTAAAAATATAATAAAATCATAACAGATACCCTATATTTGATTATGGACAAATTTGGTTTAAACTATTGCCCCCGTAATTTAATCAAAAACACTTTTGTAAAGTTTACAGAAATTATCAATAAATTCATTGGAGTTGTAGAAAAAAGAAGAACCATTTGTATGGGTCTTATGTTGAACTTAGTCCCCTGCTGGCGGCTATCTTGGATGATGATTATGCTACAAAGTAACAACACATGGTCAGCACCTCATCAGGAACATTCATGCCATGTCTGGTTTCAAACCATTTAGGTGGTATGGGTGTCTTCCTCCATCTTGGATTGTAAAAAACAGAGAACCAAAGGTCCATATTTTCTATCAAGTTAGCAAAATGTAATGCCGGAATGCAGATATTTAATGTGAATTTGCATTTAAAAGAATCAATTTATAAGAAGATAAATACAAATACAAATATTAATATTTTTGCAAATGTTGATTAGTTTTGGTTGTTTTTAATTTTTTTTTAATTGGCATTTCAAGGGGGGTAACTTTAAAACAGTGCATTTTCTGAAGAATTCTACATGAAATTTTTTTATTTTGTATCTTAGCCGGAAAAAACGTACGGTGACCCTATCTTTTCTTTTGTTATGCTCAAAGCATTGTCTGAAAGCTATCTTTTCCTGAAGTATTTAACAATTCTATCATTTTGTTTAGTTTCTAATCACAAAATGGTGTTTTTTTCTGTATAATCCATACAAAATGTGTCATATTGTCACGTCCTGTAGCTTGAGAAAATGTGCGGTGACCTATCATTTTTATTATTTTTTTCAACATATATCAATAGATACTACGTTTTGGCAAAGTATGAACAAATTCTATCATTTTTATTTTAGACTCCCATACCACCTTAAGCGGTTTTCTAAGGGAAGACTTTGTATATATTTCCAAGAGGATCCTTTGTTTAACTGAATCCTACAAAGTAACAACACTTGGGCAGCACTTCATAATGAATACTCTGTATGCATGCCATGTTTGGTTTTGTTTCATTCACTGGTTCTTCAAAGAAGATTTTCGTATGGATTCTACATATGGTCCTTTGTTAAGTGCCCCCGCTGGCAGCCATCTTGGATGATTGATTTACTACAAAGTAATAACACTTGGTAAGCACCTTGTAATGGCCTGACCACTAAGTATAACCACGATTGGGCTCAAGCAATAAGAATATCAGGTGCTGACAATTTATTCTTAAACCAATCTATAAATGGTAAAAAGCTGAAAAACAAATAAAATACAATTTTACAATGTGTTCAATTAATGTTATTAAAACGAAATGTCAAAGGTAATAGATAGCACAGTCCGTGGAAGCGAGAAAATGTTGTACTTTCAAGAACAGATAAATTCCAGGTATTTCACGGAGAAAAGGTTCAATCATACGAAAGGCAATTTGAAGGCTTTAAATACAATGTTATATGAATAACTCACTCTGTGGTTAGCCACGAATTGTGTCCAAGATGATGTTCCTGTGATCGTTATGACCTTGCAATTTTCATGTAACGGATACGTGTGAGAGAGGGAAAGGTAGCGACGGTACGGTGTTTTAACGTTAAAGATGAATAATCCTCCTAGACTGGAGCACATAAACAGATTAAGAATATAATCGAAGGAAATACACAAATTGAGGAAAGGTGTAACAGAATACTCCCCGTCTGATGTCTATCTGATATCACTATTCCATAAATTTTTCGAATATGAATACAAGATTTACACAAATGAATTAATCCCAATATGAATTGAATATATACAGGTGAAATGTCCACTATTGGTCATGTGAGAAATATCACGTCTCAACTTACGACATTTCATTATAAAGTTTCCAGAATAGATTAATTCCACGGAAAACTGGGTTCGGCACAGTTTCTTTTCCTATGAGGAAGGATTTCTCCAATGAGATCGCTGTGATTTGTAGAATGTTCCATAGCTGTTGTTGAGATAGTAGGAACTGTTTTCTCCAACGTTGTGAGACGGCGACGACGGTTAAAGGTGGTCCTCCGATGGGTATGGCGAGAGGTAATATTTGATCCTCTTCCGGTTTGGCGAAAAGTTTCATCTTTTTTAGTATCAGACGAAATTAAGCGTTTCGTCTTAATGTTCAATCCTTTTGATCTTGCTGTTTTATCTGTGAAGTGGGGTCCTCTATGTTTGATTTTGTTGTAGTAATGTCCAAGAAAAGGTGTTACTTTGTGATGATGTCCAGATAAGACTACTGGTTCCTTTAAACTAAAATTCAAGTCAGATTTGGCAATACTGCTTCCTCCTCGGAGTAGAGGTTGCTTGCTCAAAGGCAGATTGATATTGGCAATAGGTCCTTCTATCGGAATAGGTTTGTAACTGCTACTGATTTCCTCACCATGAACTTCAGGTCCTGTTGATTTCGGAATAAAATTTTCTTTATCTATAGATTTTTCTATAGAAGTCAAAGATTTTTCTTTTAGTGACGCGAGTGATGTTCCTTTAGAGGAATTTGTGCGTTTACCAGGCTTGGTACTGGGTCTTGTACATTCAAGGGATTGTGTTGAATGCGATTTTGTGACCTTGGCATTCGAATGAAAGTTTTTGTCGTTAGACTGAACAACAATTGGATTATTGTCATTGACGGCTATTTCTGGTCTTGAGGCAAGACGTTGTTTTGATTCCGTGATTGAAACATAAGTTATCTTGTGTTGACTTCAATAGGAACAGTTTGCTTGTCAATGTATGTATTTCCAATTATGACCCAACCAAGTCTCAACTTTTGGGCAAATGGAGTTCGGGATGGTCCTAGGCGTTGTTCAAGGACGTGGTGTGCCTCTATAAGGTCCCTTCCAATAATAATAAGAATTTGACAACGTTCCTCTATTGGTGGAATGCTTCCTCTGAGTTCCTTCAGATGAGGATGATGCATTGCGACTTCAGGAGTAGGAATTTCGTCTCGATTATTGGGAATATTATTACATTCAATTAATGTAGGCAGATCAAATTGTACGTCACTATGTACAGATTTTATGACAAAATCTTTTCCTCTTTTCCCGGAAGTAGCTACTCTGCCGGAGCATGTTGTAAGAGAGTAGTTTTCAGGTTTTTCCCAAACGTTGAACAGACTGAAGAATTCAGGCGAGGCAAGAGACCGGTTGCTTTGGTCGTCAATAATGGCGTACATCCTGATAATTTTGTCTCTCTTGTCCTTGTGGTACACGTCCACAGGTAATATTTTGGCATAAGATTTCTCGCTCTTATGACCTTTGTAGATCTCTGTGCAGATAGAACTCACAGAGGTAAACTTTGTTTCAGCTGTCTCTGTCTGCTCCCCGCCGTAGGCTTGTGTTAGCTCCCCGCCGTAGGCTTGTCTTGGTGAGCTAAACTGGGAACTTTCAGATTGTTGTGGTCTAGTGATATGAAGTGCGGTGGTATGTCGTTCACTTCCACACTCACTACAACTGATACTTGCATTGCAGTCCCGACTACGGTGTGTGGTTGACTCACAACACTTGTAGCACACATTGTTTTGTCTTAACAGTTCATTGCGTTCCTCGATTGATTTGGATCTGAATGCTCGGCATTCATTCAAGGTATGCTTTGTCTTGTGTAAGATACACAGATCTTGTTGTTGACTGCTGTATTCAGTTTGCTGTTCAACAGCCGTCTTATGGACGTTGACTTTAGAGTACGTCTGGGATGTGAACCTTGGCGTAGCGTCTTTTGTATTTGGTGTTACCTTTGAACCAAAGATGAACCCAGGATCGTTCTTAATTTTGCTAATTTCCCTGATGAAGGCAGAGAATTCTGTAAAAGGTGGAAAAGCAACTTCATATTTAGTCTTGTATCTTGAAGCCCTTGTTATCCACTTTTCTTGGAGTCCGTATGGCAGTTTTTCCACAATAGGATTCACCCCCTTCGAAGAGTCGAAGTAAGCTAGCAAACATCCCAGCTTGGGATTTTCCTTGTGGTATTCTATTTCTGATAGAATGTCAGATAGTTCATAAAGACGTGCGTTGTCCTTATTCGTCAATGTTGGGAATTTGTCAAGTTTACTCCTGAGAGAGGCTTCCAACATTTCTGGAGCACCATACCGCTCGTCAAGCCTTTTCCATAATCTTTGTATACCTATTGTAGGATTATTGGCGTTCGACGCTCTTATGCTTATGGCATGTTTAGCAGACTCTGGACCGAGCCACTTGATCAGTAGGTCGATCTGTTCTGAATCAGAGACTTGTAACTCATCAGTCACGTTCTTGAAGCTCGCTTTCCAGGTATGGAAGGATTCTGCCCGATCGTTAAAGCTTGTTAATCGGGAGAAAAGCAGGTCCTTACGCAAGAGAAATCTAGTAATCTCCGATGTGGGATTGATTTGTTGCTGGTGTGCAACAGGGATCTCTTCTTTAACACCTTGTTTTTTGTGTTCAGCAGGGATCTCATCTAAAAGGTCTAATTTTTGTATGCCAGTTACTATTCCCAGATCTGGGATAAAGGTAATTTCCGGGGACTTAAAATCGGAAGGCAAGACAGCAGATGTCTGTGGCTGCAAGTTCAGTGCCACGGATGGCACGAACGCTGGTGCTTCATGACTCAGCTCAATCTTAACAGGACTTTGTCTTATCTTTTGAGTTCCTGTTACTTTCTTTACATCAGTTGACACAGGAAGTGTATTGACGAAATCTTGCACACGCTTGAGAGGGTCTTCCGTTTCGTCAGGGAGATCACTAACTGCTTGGCTGCCATCGTCTTCCAGGATACGAGCCTCGGCTTCTGCGGCTGCAGCTTCTCTTTTTGCTTCGAGAATGTTCATAGCGGCCTTAAGTTCGGCTTTTTCTCGGACCGCACGTGCGGCTTCCTGTTCCATTTGAGTTTTCCTGCGAACGGCCTCCTGTTCTTTTTTAGCTTTGATGTGCTCTTCCTCCTGTTCAATTCGAGCTTTTAGGTGAGCAGCCTCCAGTTCCATTTGAGCTTTCATGTGTGCAGCCTCAGCAATTTTACGCGTGGCCTCTTGTTCCGCTTCAGCTTTTCTACGTGTGGCCTCTTGTTCCGCTTCAGCTTTCCTACGTGTGGCCTCTTGTTTTGCACGGATGGCTTCTTGTTCCATTTCGGCCTTGATTTCTGTTTGTCTGTATAGGGTTTGTTCCTGTAAAACGGCCTCCTGCTTTAGGAGGGCAGCTTCTTGCTCGGCAAAGGCTATCTTTGATCTAGCGGACTCTGCCTTGGCACGCTTTCTCCTTGCTAGGCTCGACATGTCGGAGGCGTGTGAGCTCCCACTGTGCGAGGTGGTCTTTCCCTTAGATGTCCTCGTTTTTGTTGATTTAGCCCTTGTCAAGGTAAGGCGATGCTCGTGCAAAGTTTCAATTGCTAGGTCTACTTTAGACATTCGGATATCCGTTGAGAATTTGCATGTATCAATGTCTTGAAGGCTGTCTAATGTTTTCGTATTTTTGAGAAATGTCAAGTACTCGTCTGTGAGCCTGCGATAATTAGTACAGGCTTGTACAATTTTATCTTGTGCTGTTAACAATTGCTGGAGGTCGTTAGGAGGGTTGGTCGTTTCTAATAACCGAGATTCTAGGTTTGACCATAGGGCCTCTAAGTCGCGATAGAACTTGTCACGTTTTTCTATAAAGGCTCCCTGTCCCTTTTCGGTGAGTTCACGCACTCGCCTAGTCTCGGCATTTTCATCTAAATTTGTTGTTTTAGACGGATTTTCTTCAGGTTCTTCAGTGACATCTCCCTCCGGAGTCTGAACCTCTTCTTGTTGTTCCTCGTGACTGGGATCCATGATGTAAATCAACTATTTGTAGGCAATGTTTGTTCAACGTTGTTGGTTTGCTGCCTAGGACGCACAAGCTGTGTTGCGTAGTGTCAAGGTAACAGCTACGAACGATGCTTCGTTGTATTTCCTGTTCAGGAGATGTGTAGACAAGTTGTTGTCAATTTACTGTACGTCAAGGGATGACGCGAGGATGACTCGTACATACAGGGCTCAACAGGTAGGTTGTTCTGTAGCTGTAGAACTAATGTGGAGTGGCGTTATCTGTGAAACACAACAGGCAAGTTGTAGACTTTTTACTGTAATGGCCTGACCACTAAGTATAACCACGATTGGGCTCAAGCAATAAGAATATCAGGTGCTGACAATTTATTCTTAAACCAATCTATAAATGGTAAAAAGCTGAAAAACAAATAAAATACAATTTTACAATGTGTTCAATTAATGTTATTAAAACGAAATGTCAAAGGTAATAGATAGCACAGTCCGTGGAAGCGAGAAAATGTTGTACTTTCAAGAACAGATAAATTCCAGGTATTTCACGGAGAAAAGGTTCAATCATACGAAAGGCAATTTGAAGGCTTTAAATACAATGTTATATGAATAACTCACTCTGTGGTTAGCCACGAATTGTGTCCAAGATGATGTTCCTGTGATCGTTATGACCTTGCAGTTTTCATGTAACGGATACGTGTGAGAGAGGGAAAGGTAGCGACGGTACGGTGTTTTAACGTTAAAGATGAATAATCCTCCTAGACTGGAGCACATAAACAGATTAAGAATATAATCGAAGGAAATACACAAATTGAGGAAAGGTGTAACAGAATACACCTCATGATGAACATTCGTGCCATATTTGGTTTCATTCCATTCAGGGGTTCTCTAAAAGATAACATCTGTATGGATTTCCGATAGGTTCTTTTGTTTTATTAAGTTCCTCGCTGGTGGCAATCTTTGAAAATTGATCGCCTAAAAATTTACCACGGTCAGAACCTCATAAGGATCATTCATGCAATGTATGTTTTACTTCATTCCATTAAGTGGTTATCTAAAAGAAGACATTTATATATATTAACCATAGGGTCCTATGTTAAACTAAGTCCCTCTCTGGTTGCCATCTCGGATGATGGATCAGCTGAATAGTAACAACAATTGGTCAACACCATATAAGGAACATTCATACCATGTTTGGTTGCATTTCATTCAGGGGTTCTCTAGAGGAAATTCAAAATGTAAAAAGTTAATGACGACGACAGACGACAACGACGACGGACGACGACAGACGACAACGACGACGGACGACGACAGACGACGGACGCCAAGTGATGAGAATAGCTCACTTGGCCTTTTGTGTCAAGTGATCTAATTAAAGCAATGCCCTTTCAAACAAAGAGCAAAATCCTCATTTGAATCATTTTGAGTTGTCTGTCCTCTAGTCGGGTTGTATCTTTGACATATTCCCAATTTCCTTTCTCAATTTTATAAGAAGTTAGAATACATTATTTAATTTTGAAGAATATATAATGCACATATATTTAATATGCAAACAATGTACAAACAAACATGACAAATGCGTGTGTTAGAAGTCAAGAGGGAAATGATATGAAGGTGCAAGTAATCGAAGGAAAAGATTTTTTCTGGCTTGCAATTAAAAAGTGTGTAATAGCATATGTTTCACAGATTAAGCCTTGCTAGTATTTAACTGTAAAATGGTACTAAAACACAGATTTATAAAGGCGACAATTGTTTAGTACACATTATAAACTATGTGCATACATTTATAATCAAAGTTCGTGACGTTTGAAGTTTTATGTTAATTTCAATAATGGCTACGATACACGCTATGAGTCAGAAGTGTCTGGGTTTTAACAATTACACTTATCTCGATAAATGCTGAAAAATGAATTTCAATGATCAACAAAATATCTTTATTTTAGTTACTTCCTGGCTGAGATTAATGATGGTGTTATTTAAAAAAAAACAATACAAAAATAGTATCACTTTAAGGCTTTTCGAAACTTCCGGGTGTTTAATCGATACGCTAAGCTAGGTCATCATATGGAAAACCCCGTGAATAGATTTACAGGAAGTCGACAAACATATGCTTATATTTGTGTTTGTTAAAAATATAAATGAACACCTTATAATCTTTGGAAAACTTATTGTTTAATTAAAAAAAGGTATGCATAACAAGCCCTATATTTCCAACTTCTAGGGCTATATCTATAGGTGAACATAATTAATCCTACTTTACTGTAGATAAACGGATTTTGCTAAGCTGTGCTGAACTCTTTTGCTAATGGAAAATAAAGAAATTGAGAGTTCTAAGCTATACAGTCATGTATGTAATACAAAAATTAGATAAGTTTGTAATTATAGGTGGTTTTGTTTACAATGCTATTCTTCTCACACCAACTGTAGCATTTAATTTTTTTTAATTTGGAAGGGAACTGGCAGATAATTTCTCACACTTTCTATTAGTATTATTGTATTCTCATACACTTTACATTTCATAATATATGCATGTTTCCAAGATATTTTATATACACTATTTGTTTGTTTATCTCTTCTTGTATTTTTTCGTTGAATATTTTGCCTTTAATTCTTACCGGTTCTGCATAGTCATGACATTAAGGTGTTTCAGAAATATGTTTTCTTCTCGACTGTTAAACATGTGAGATAGGTCAACGTTGGATAATATTACTTGTTGGTTGTTACTGTTAAAGTACTAAAAACTTTAACAGATCTTAAAATAGTGTATAAAACTGTAATCAACTCAAAGTTACTTAGACTCAATCGAATTAGGAGAATACAACTCCCCTCTCGTCCGACTAAGAAAGTCTTGTTCATGAGTGTTTGTTATCGATCCCTATAATTTATTGGTAATACAAAGTGATATTTTGAAGGCGGAAATACATATTCAAATTTATAAACTCAATGACTTTCAGTATTCTAAAAGAGTTCCAATTAGATTGAAATACAATTTTGGTTCAAAATGACCACTGATATTTGAATTTTTATACAAGTTTGACAAATTCTACCATCAGTTATTCATAATATCATGTTCTGCAGTAGATATTTTTCGTTGATTTTTGTTGCAATTTCACATAATGAAAAGTTTGATATACACTCTCAATATACATGGGATATGCCAAACATTTGTACGTGCTGGTTTGTGTTAAGTTAAGATGCAGACTTTAAGTTTTTATTGCGTTTCGTTTAACGAAACAAAACCATGAATATAAATCTTTTAACTATTTGCAACTGGTCGATTGTTCTTTTTTTATACCATTAAAGGGGTAGGTCTTTGTAACCCCCAAATTTACCTCCCGTTTGATTTTTTTTTTCATGATCTATTTACACCATTGAAATGGTATCGTTCTAAGTAGCATATGCCAAAGTGTTGTTAAAATTCACCATTGCATTAACTGTTTATGGTATAATGAACATGACCATTTTTTATTAAGTACCTAAATCATTGTGTGTTTTCACACATGTTCTTATTAGGAATACAAATAACTGTTGAAATGAGTTACAGAAACATGTTTTCAGTAAATCTTAAATGCCATGGCAACATTCGTAGCCTGAATGTAAATCAATGTTTTAAAAGTATTGATTTAGTCAAAAATTCTGGCCAGCTCAAATAACATAAAACATATATCTATTTTTCAAACTTTGCCAGAAAAAAATACCGTTTAAAAATTTGACCAAACAATTATTCTGTATTTAACTTGAATATCACAAAAATCTATTGAATTTGACCATTTGAATTTTACAAAATAATCAAATTTGGTTAACAGACAAAAAAAAAAGAACAAAATTCTTCACAACCCTAAAGTCTCTTTTCGCATATTTTTGTCTGTTCGCATGAACATTGTATGGTCATAGCATAACTGTTTATAAGGGTAATCATTTATTTTTAGTAATGAATGATTATATTTGGGACGAATTTACACATTTTTTTAAAATATGTAATATTGGTTTTATTACCCTTGACTACAAAATTACCATGTCATCGAACAAGAAAGCTAAATCGAATGTTAAGACATTCTATTATCTGAGAAATATCTTTGTGCTTATGTTTATTATAAGTAAATTGTTATAGAATTTTTAATAAAAAAAGATCAAGAATATTGCAGTTGTTATTTGAATATCAAAGACATACAGTCTTTTACTGATAGCAAGCTCTAAAATATAATACCTTCATTATTCAATCTACTTTTTTTCAATTCTATTTTGACCAAAACTTTGAAAATTTCATCTAATTGATCTAATTGATGTCAAGAGTAATTCCAAAAAACTTCTTAGTCCTTCGCTATTATTTTCAATTTAATCAAATATTTCCAAATATGTGCATATATATATCCAAATAGTCATCAGATAGACATATAATTGGCTATTTCCTGTTAAATGTCAACATTGAAACCTTTATATTGCAAAAATGATTTCCGCATTATTAGACAAAAATGGATATTGCAATTTATATCACATTTTCAATTAATTTATTTCATTTTGAATCATGCAGAACTGTATCAGACGAAGAAAAGTGCTCCAGATCACTTAGGTATGTGAATAAAGATAACTTAGTGCTTATTTATTTAATTACACAACATTTTAAGATGTGACAGTGTTTTAATTAAATTTTCATCTGAATGTAAACTTACTCTGGAGTCTCATTAGGTCAGTATTTAGATTTATATCAAACGAATATAAAATTGTCTTTTTATAAATATTGAAATTATAAGGAAACTAAAGTTTCCAGTCCCTCGAGCCAAAGTTTATCTTAGATTGAGTGTGGCTACTTTGCAAGTCCTTTTTGTAATAAAGTTCTGTAACTGTTTCGGTTCTTATAAATCATTGGCTTTCAAATATTCGGCTATTAGAATTCTTAATGAAGATAAATCTAGAACAACGCTTCGAACGCATTGAATTAATAACGTGTTGTTTCAATTTTTTCAAGATAATGAGAAAATTAGAAATTTTATGCTTAAAACACTGTATTGAAACAAACCGTCATCCCTATTAAAAAAATGTGTTTTTAAGAGTAACCTATCTATAAGTAGAACAATATTCTATAACCTAGGCAAGAGTCGATATTGACAAGAAAAGATCATTGGTATTATATATTTACAAATTAATCGTAAACCTATTTCAAACTAAACGGATATTTATATTCATATCACTTAACAGATTGATTAACGTAAAATCAAATTATAATAAGTCTTGCGTCCACAGCGATTAATTCACTACTGTATACAATTAGCCTGAAGTCAATTATAACCTTTATATGTCGACGTTATATATTTGAAGGTACATGTATACCTCAATACCAGTGTGGATACAATTATGGAAAGTCTTGATATGAACGCTGTCTGCGTAACTTAATTTCGGGAAAATCTAACCAATCTGCCAACAAAACAAATTTCCTTATGACCAAAACATTGAAATGTTATTTTAATGAACCGCTACCTCTTGGTTCCCAAAAAGCTACAAATATAATTCAAATTATATAACTAAATGTTTCATGTGCAGCAAATTATCATGTTGTTTGTTAAAATATAGCCAGAAAAGCACTTTGGTTTCAAATTTTCGCATAGAATACCGTTATTTGACCTATAATGATTTACTTTTACAAATTGAGACTTAGACGAAGAGTTGTCTCATTGGCACTCATGACACATCTTAAATCTACTTAGATGATACTCCTTTTGATCAAATATCTCCTCGCGTATTCATATACCTATACATCCTTGATTCTAATTTTTTGTCAGTTTGAGAGTTTCTGGTGACAATTTAAAAAATTATTTTGATAAATGTTTTATAACGAAAAACTACATTGCAACAAGATTAAACCAAGGTAATAAGTGTATGTTACCCTCATTGATAATCATTTCGGTTTTTTTTTTTTTGTAAATGTTGTCCACACGTCATGTTAAAAATTAAGACAACAACAAACCACTAACTAATTAGCGGTGTGTATGAACATGTATTTTATTGCAGCGATGGAACAAAAGCATGGTATTGTTGTGATAACTATGAAGACATAAACGGAACTTGTGTTGGTAAGTTCTATTGTGTTAAAAGACGTTGATACAAGGTGTAATGCATAATGATATATTGGCAACCTCTGACGTTTAATGCATGAATCAATAAAAATGAAAATAGAACATATGCTTAAACTAATATTCATTGCCTGTACGCATCGATGTAAATATGATGGAATTTGATGCGACTGTCATACAAGTGACAGGATCAATCCACCATTAATCTATAAACAAAGCGACAAAACATTTCAACATACGACAACCACTGAATAAGAATTATGTTTTAAAAACATTATTGAGCTGCAAGATTTAAAACAAAACAAGTCAAAATCTTCAGCCATGTCCCTTCATTTAGCATATAGATATATTGATTATATCTTATACCGCAAAAGATTATAAATAGTTACATCCCCTATTTGACATTTACAATGGTACAGAAACAATAAATTGTCTTTCATTTAATGTCAAATCAAAGGGATGGCTAGTGAAAAGATAAGATAACATAGACCGATATAGTTGCCCTGTCACTTTATATGCCACTGCTGATGGACGTTTCGTCCCCGAGGGTATCACCAGCCCAGTACTCAACACTTCGGTGTTGACATGAATATCAATAATGTGGTAATTTTAATAAATTTCCTGTTTACAATACTTTGAATTTTTCGAAAAACTAAGGATTTTCTTATCCCAGGCATAGATTACCTTAGCCGTATTCGGCACAACTTTTTTGAAATTTTGGATCCTCAATGCACTTCAACTTTTTATTCGTTTGGCTTTATAAATATTTTGATAGGAACGTCACTGATGAGTCTTATGTAGACGAAACGCGCGTCTGGCGTACTAAATTATCATCCTGGTACCTTTGATAACTATTATATGTCTCACACCTTTTGTGATTTTGTTTTTCCTACGACTGCTGTGAGTTCAATGATTGTCTGAATTATAATTGGAATGTTGATATTTTTACTACATCTTGATTCTGATTCAAATGAATGACATGAATAAATTATATGGTCATTTCTATAAATTTAATGTTTGAACTATTCGAAATACTAAGGGTTTTCTTATCTCAGGCATAGATAACCTTGGCCGTATTTGGCACATTTTGATATTTTCGGTCCGCAATGCTCTTCATCTTAATACTTGTTTGGCTTTTTAACTTTTTTTATCTGAGCGTCACTGGTTAGTCTTATGAAGACAAAACGCGCGTTTGGTGTATCAAGTTATAAGCCTGGTACCATTGATAACAAACAAAACAATAATTTGCAAAAATGATTTGAAAACGTTGCATGAAATTCGGCCTATAAATGTTCTACCATGCTTGAATTATATGAATGAATAAATAAATAAATATAAGCATCGGAAAAAACGCAATGATGATAACATGTATCGTTTTCATTTTTTGCAGCATGTATAGACGGCTATCAATCAGACAATGGGGAGGCGTGTCGTCCGTGCACAAAAGGATTATATGGTCGCAAATGTGGTGAAGTGTGTGCTTGTGAAAAGTTTCAAGAGTTAATATTTTATGCTGATTTAAAATTATAAGAATAATTAAAATACAATTCCTTTATATCTACATTAACTAATAATTTTTAAGGGAATGGTTATTAATAAATAAATACAGAAACAAAAGTGAATTACAAAAAAAAAGTTCAACACACACACACAGCCATTAAACATGTGTACATGTCCAAGACATTACCAATTGATTACTTTAGCTACATAGTACGATGCATTTCAATAGTATTGAAACAAAAAGGATGATTTTCGGGAGGTAATACATAAAACAATATCTTTAGACATTTAATTTAATGCTGCTGTTATGTTGGGTTTTTTTTTTGCTACACAGGAATGGAAACAAAAACTGTAAGAATTAAACACAAAACCACAGTAATACCTTAATAAGAAAAGTTTGCAAGTTTGATTACAAAATAATCGTATTTCCATGTGAAAAACAAGATTGTCTAGACCAAGATCTATGTAAAATACGAAAAGCTATTACACTTGTTCGGTTATTTTAACAACAAAATGGGATTTAAAGTCGCTGTTCCTTGCGTGGATTTCAGAGGCGGATTTAGGGGGGGGGGCCAGGGGGCCCGGGCCCCCCCTTTTTGGGAAAAAATTTGGTTGCTTATATAGGGAATCACTGAAGCGTGACTGGAGCGGGCCCCCTCTTAGGTCAGTCAGTGGGCCCCCACTTATGAAAATTTCTGGATCCGCCACTGGATTTCATGGAAAGACATACACCTTTGTAAATGTTTGTTAAAAGTAAGTTTTGCTGAGGAAACGCAATACAAATTCAGTATGTAATTAGTTGATGATGACATCACTATAATTAGCAAAATCAATATTTGGTCAAAATATCTGTAAGGCAAGGAGGTGTATGAACTGTGACCTACTTATATTGTAATTTCTACTGTTTCGTCATTTATTACATTACATTTGTGTTTGCATAGGTGCAACCACAAAGAGGGATGCAGAAATTTTTCAGACGTCGTGACAGCAGCAACACAGTTTTATGGTAATTGTTATTAAATTAGTTTTAATAGAAATATCTTATACAGTTCCTACAATATATTGTAGCATTGCTTTTAATGAATTTCTACTGTGTTCTATTAAAAAAACTCATCAATTAAAACAGGTTTAAAAAATACATTGCAAAATTGAAGAACATTGATGACTCAAGTTCCGATAGGTTTTGCCAAATACAGCTTGGGTAACCTATTCCCTGGATAGTAAGTCCGTAGTACAGCGAAGTTCAAGGTTTTGTATATAGTTTAATTTTCGCCAAAAGGTATATCATATACCGATTTCCAAGACAAAAGGGAAGTCCATAAAAACTTACAAAATTAAATGCTTTCAATCAATGGAAGAAATGAAAAACAACTCAACTATTCCTGACTTGGTAAAAGCCCTTTCCGGAGAAAATTGTTGGTTAACCTAGTTTTATAGCGAACGCATTTCCCTATTCCTTTTAAATGATTAAACGTAATATTAATAAATTTCTATCATAACGGCAACCAGCTAGTAGTTTATGTTGCTTATATACTAGTCATTTAATTAGGTATGGAAATATACATATAAGGCTATTTATAAATGAAAAATAATATGAAAAAAAAGAAATTGTATTATAGATATATAAAGATCCGAATATAGACAACTATCAACCGATTGACATTAACTAGGTTTCCAATTAAAAAAACCAGACTTATAAAATATAATATAAACACAGATAAATTATCGTGCAATGCATCATGTGCATATCATTGAGTAATTTGATAACAATCAAAGTGCAAACCCTGAAAGACCTCGAATATTTTCTGTTAAAAATCATGTAAATCTTCCAATATATCAGTACAGTAACCCTATTTGATGTATTGCCTTCACAATATACATTACCATTCAAACTAATTAATAACAAATGATCCAAGAAATGAGAACAATGTCAGATGAACTTATCTAGACGAAAGTTTACACCATTCTATTATTTCTTCGCAAAATATAGCTGGCATAGCTTATAGGATTTTAGTAACAGACCTTAACAAAAAAAACTAACCTTGATTAATGAACCATGAACATGAGGTCACGGTCAGATGAACACTTCAAGAAGGACATGTACGCATTTTAATAATCCATATAAATGAAGTTTACCCCTTCCTTAGAATATTTAACACTCGGACTTAACTATGAGAATTGGAGAACTAAAGAACCCTGATATGAGGTCATGAACAGATGAACTCTGTCAAATGAACCATGTCTGAATGATTTTTTTTTTAATTTTACTTGCTATTGGCTTTGAACAAGCTGTCATTTACTGCGAGAATATTTTTTGCTTTTTTGTGTATTTACGTTTTTATCATTGTTGAAGACCGCACGATGACCTAAATTGTAATCTTCTATATAATTAGCCTCTGGTAGAAAGTTGTCTCGTTGTCAAGCAAACCACTTCTTATTTATATTATATAGATCTTGAAAATATCCTTTTTATAGTATTTTTTCAAGTGAGAAAAAATACGTAACAAATCAAATCTACAGGTTTTTTAAGCTCTCACTGAAAGATGACATTTATGTCAACAACAATAGCCTTTTAAAAGGCATTAACTTCGATACATGAGGCATATGTAAACTAAGTAAGCATCCAGGTCTTACTCCTTTTGCAATATTAGGCTTTACATAATAATTTACTATGCCCCCGCCTTCGCCGGAAAAGAATCCCTGTATCTTGCATTTTGTGATTTACGTCACAGGCATGTCAGAAAAAAACACTCTACAAGGACGTTTAGTTAAATGATATTGGTACTATCATTATATAACCTATGCATTACTGTTTCACGTTCTTATTGGTATTTCAAACAATCATCAGGAATATATGTTTTCTAAGATTAATTAAAAATAAACATTTACATGGTAAAATAAACAGTAATCTTATACAAAAATGTACTATTAGTAACGACACACATCTTGCTCCGATGATAACATGAAAATGATATAACAGGCTAATGTTTACATCCACCAGACATATTAATATAAAAATGTTTTTGGCATTTCATTTGTTATGCCCCTTTAAGTAATATTGCTCATGCCTTTCGAATCTTCAAGCTCCTAAGGAGTTAATATGGAACGCCTCGGACGCATAGACTTTGTAAAGTCTTATTTTCAGTAGTTATATTGGATTTATTTTACAGAAAATCTGAGTACCCCTCCTCTATTATTAATGTCAAGTATTAACCCAGACACAAGTGAAGGTAAGTCAAAAACATAATTATGAATTACATTAAATCTAAAAAAAAAAAAAAACAGCTTTCCTTTAACTGCGTTCTCCTTATCAGATTAGTATCCTTCGTTGGCCTTTTCAGTTCGTAACAAAATAGGTTTAAATAGAACCAAATGTACATAAAACAAAACAATGCAATATTTGGAAGATTCAATAATTAGATACTAGTAGGATATTATCTTAAATGTTCGATATCGGTATTTTAATATATGTCCCTCCACTCGCATTAATATTTTGATCATGTTTTGCTGATATCGTGTTTTGTTCTAATGATTTAGTTCACTTTTATCGATTGTAGACCAGGTCTTTTTTTGGTGATATTACGTACGATCAGATCGATTTACTGCTATTTCATGAGTATAGAAGTTTTACTTTTGACTGTACAACTTATAATGAATACCATATATAAAAAAGAAAATGTGCTATGATTGCCAATGAGACAACTCTTCACAATGACACAACTCTACACAAGACTATACATGTTTTAAGCACAAACGACAACAATTTTCCTGTAGTTCACTTACAATTAAGTATCTGGTAATGTTCCTGTTTTTCTTTCGAAAGGGCTATTTAAGGTGTCATACCACCAATTAAAAGTCCCTATCTGTTCAACCAAATTTTGCAATTTTCACAGCTTTCTAAATATTTTACCTTAAGTTTAACTTCATAGAAACTAGGTATATCCTGAATAGTACAGGTGTCACCTTTCTGCATGCCAATTTTCAACATACATTCAAAATCATATAAGAAAGAAGAGAGCTTCCGAAAGGAGGTACCACTAAAAATAACCCCTGGTTTTCTGGAAATCTTAAATTAGTATACTATGGAGCGCATTAATCCTTAATTTTTAATGCAAACTCATAGACTGGTAAATTTTGGCTCAAAATGGTCTTTATATATTTCTCTTTCAACAAAAGTTTCATTTCTGCAAATTTTGGTGGTTAGTTTAGGTGAACAATGACATCAAATGCACTATTTTTTGTCCGAGTAGGCCTACTTTCACATATGTTCTAAATTTGAGGGAGTAATTGGTGGTATGACACATTTACACATCCGTTTTTTTACCAAATTGAACGGTTTTGGAATTTCTCGCTACATTGAAGACCTGTTGGTGGGTGACCCTCTGCTGTTGTTTTTTTATTTGGTCGGGTTGTTGTCTCTGTGACACATTCCCCATTTCCATTCTCAATTTTATTATATAAAAAAAAAAAAAAGGGGGGAGGCATTCTTAGGCTTAAAAACTTGCCAAAATTTGTTTTTAGCGTAAATATTCATTATTATGATCGATTAATTATAATTGTGCATCAGTAGAATATTAAAGCGTAATTAATTTTGCATACGAATGATGAAAACTCCATTATTAGTCCTTAGGTTGTCCTTCGTGGATTTGATGTCGCAAATATCGTTAATTTTTATTTTTTAATATGAAGGGTTAAAATAATTGTCTATTACCTCCTTTCGCTATGTGATTAATCTGTGTGTAACTAAAAATATGTATTTAAACTCTTTGTAGGAAAACTAAAAACAGAAATGATTATAATTATCTGCACTTGCACAATTTCCTTGTTATTGATAATATGCATGATTTGGTTTCGACAGCACACGAAACAAAGATTGTTACCCGAAAAAGGAGCAAGAAATTCTGGAAGCAGATCTACCGAACTTGGTGAAGTAAAAACCTTAAATGCTTGTGGAATATATGATTATATAGACGAATCTAAAATTTGCGACTTAGTTAGACTGCCTTCAATAGATCAAATCCAAAACAAAAAGGAGGAAGATCAACTTTCAAATGAATTCTCCGACGACGATGACGACGAAGACTACAGCGACGGCACCGAAAACAACAACGATGAAACAGACAAAACCCTTGATGATGGTTATTTGAAACCTTATAATATGCTCAAATCGTCTGAAGAAATTCATAGATATAGCAGAACTGGCGTTGCAGGTAACAGAACGTCTTCTGATGCAGTTGGTTGCAATACTACAGATGATGAACTGCAATTGGCTAGTGACGAAATATCAAGCGAACAGGGACAGAAGGACATGTCAAAATGTACCAGTAAACATAAGCCTGAGGTTCTCACTGTGGATATACACCGTCCAATATCCATACATGAAACGGTTCCTGATACACAACCTACTATTGATATAACAAGCGACATTGCGATTTCCTTAGTTTGAAATGAGTATTGGTATAGCTGGGCATAGACTATAGCTAATGCATGCAAGTTTCTCTCTCACATCTCAGTTCATGCATATCAATTTTATGTTTGAAAAATAGAAATAGAAATGTGTCAACCTTTTAAACATTTCTTTTTGAAAATGAATTTTAGAATAAGTTTAAACTCTAACAAGTTCGGGGCAAATAAATGTTAAAAATATGCCGCACAACCCTATGTTTTTACCTTTGAATAAAATAGCAATCCATATCAACTTTCAATTCTAGGATATATTTTTTACGAAACTCCATAGTGAAAGTGGTACAGTTTTAGCCGCAAATGGAGTTCCTACTGGAAATTGCATTGGCTATATTTACAGAAATGCAACCTCATAGAAGTAAATAACAAAAGTCGGAGTAAGGCCATAAATACAGCAAACTAACAGCACTCAAGAGTGCGAACACTTAAGTGCAAACCTTCCTGGTCATGATTAAATGCTATGTTAAAAGCTTTTCAAATAAAAAAATTACTTCAAGTATCACACAGACCTAACAATATCAATGATTTCTGTTAATGAGGTAAATGTCGACTGAACCCTATATTGTGAACATGTACACCTTGCGACCATCCCACATATATAGTTAAACACTTGCTTATGTTTTCGATATAATTATGTCCGTTCTATCTGAGATACTTTAAGCAATAGATCAACTTATTTGATTTATGGAATTATAGTTAGTTTTATGTCTGCCAGCTCAATTTCAAAGTCCAATGTTGAGTATCCCTAAACTAAACATATATGAAGAATGTGTTTTCTGTTAAATGACTGATTTAATTATCGATAGTAAAGCGTCTGAACATAGATAAAGGCAACACTAATTTACCGCTGTTCAAGTCATAATTTGATTAAGCAAAAACAAATCCGGGTAACAAACTAAAAGCGAGGCAAACACATAAACTGTTCGTAGCATGGAATTAACTGCTCACTACATTAAAACAACATACTGGTTTACTCTTTTTTTTATAAAATCAAATGAAATAGCGATTAAATTAAAAATCATATTGACGAATATGGGTTAAAATATTTTATTTGTAATTCACCCAAATAAGTTTTAAGATAAAAAGAATTCGTTTTTATTAAATGAAAGTTTCATGTCAATAATCTTAAGAATAAAATACATCGTACACTTATTCAGTTATGCAAAATAGAACTCACTTGAAAGTCTCATAATGTTGAACCAATTGCTTATTGATTTTGATGAAATTACTTAATGAATGGCTATTATTTCTTTTGAATTTATTGAACCATAAAATTAGTTTTTGACTCTTCACATTGAATAATCCGCGAAGCGGATTATGTAAAATGTGAAGAGTCAAAAATTAATTTTATGGTTCAATAAATTCAAAATAAGTTATTGCCATTCATTATAAATAAATTTCTATCAAAAATAAGGCTCAAAGAACTTTTTGTATTATTTATATTAACAATAACAACGTACACACATGTTTGCGTATGAATACACAACGTCAGAGTGGGCGTGTCGCCATAAAAATTGACAACATTGAAAATAAAACTAATGGTTTTAACCAATCAGAAGACAATAAATATACTAAATTTATTTATTAAGTTATAAAGCTAAGTTTTGGAAAAGAATACTTCAGGTTAATTCTTCCAATACTGTATAAATATTTGTATACATATTATTTCCTTTCAGAATGCAAGACAATTTTATTTTTACTCCGGACGATACCAAAGTTTCAATAACATTGGCTTCAAGGAATAAAATAATGACGTTTGAACAATTTCCTGCACATTTTTGTAAAATAATATTTTCCGAGGGTAAATAAGTCAGATAATCCATGTTTTAATTTTGTTTTGAGGTATTACGACTTGGTGGTCTTATCAACCAAAACAATTCTTCGAAAAATGCATGTTCTATATCATATTCTTTTTATATTTATCATTTCAAAATTATTGTTGCATTACTATTTAAATCAGGTCATGTTAACTTCTCGACTTACAATGTACTCGACAATAAACAAAAATGTACATTTAAACGACAATATTAATTTTCAAAAGGGTTATATTTAATTTTTTAGAGATCGGTCTGTTGTTGTCCATGTTTAATTATGCAAACTATATTTATATCGTATGATTATTTAAGCAGTACATTACTATTGCATCTTAATTTAGACATGTATTTCAACAATTTCAAATTTAGAATCAAAGTGTTTGATTTATCATCAACATAACAAATCAACTATTTTAAAACAAAAACGAAACTGTAACTATCTTCGGCGAATAAAAAGAGTACTTACAGTGTGTGTATGCGTTCATTTATTCACCTGGTGTTAACTTTTTGAAATATCTGGAGCTCATTCTTATTCCGTTTGACGAATAAATTAGTACTCACCTCCAACATTTTTTGACCGCCACCTATTTTATCAGTACAAAAAGAACGACAATCATGTCCTGCCTTATAAAAAAAACTCATCATAGATACCAGGATTTAAATTTTGTATTTGCGCCAGACACACGTTTCGTCTATAAAAGACTCATCAGTGACGCTATAAAGGGTATAACCTTATTTATCGAGGACTCAGTTCGTCGGTGATAGAATAAAATAGAAGAAAAAGAATCAGATGATCGTAGAAGACTGAGTAATATAGTTAAGTTTATTGCAGAAACGTTCGGAAAACTGTTACTTATCATTAATTTTTTTAACAAAACTTTCAAGTTTTATATTCATGATGTTTTTGTATGTGTTTCAATGATATTCAAAGGCTTTTTGTAAAGAATATCAAAGCCAGAGCTGTGAAAGGTCAACTGATTCGAATAGCTCTTACTCTCACAACGAGAGGGAACAATATTTCTTATATATTAAGAAAAAATTTGAAACAAAACGTTATAAATTCCATGCCTAGGAAGCGCTTTTCTGAATCTACCCTCATCAGGAACGCCAAGGATATATAACAACCGACAAAAATTGAGAGCTAAATATGACCAAAAAGGACATAAGAAATAGTCAAATCCGTCTTAGGTCAAATATGCTTGAGGGAGTTGAAACCTTTGTTTCTTTATAATTTAAAAATTCGTAAAAGGACAATTTTAGAACGGTTTGTTTATACTGAGCTGATGATACGTTCAGGGTCTGATGGTTCATTAACAGATGTATACTAGTGCTGTAAAAATGAGAACAACACGTTATAAATTTCATGCGTCCGAATCGCTTTTCTGGATTTACGTTTATCAGGCAACGCTCAAGGGACATGAACAATTTAACGTCATGACGATAACGCGAGAAGTATGTAAAAGTTAAATGCTGTACGTTACACACAAATTCAATATTGATCTTAATATTTCTAATCTGATTTACTGATAAAATGGGAAATGAGCAAGTTTGGAGCTGTGACAAATATAAAGAATCCCAAAATTCGTCAGTACTCATATTTTTTCTTGGTTTATTCATTCACTGTTCTACATAACTCGTCAACAGTGTGAACAAACCGTTTCCATTAATATGTTATTGATAGAAATTCTGCTTTTGTCAAACCCGTGTTATTACTATATAGAAATTCTGCTAAGGACAAACTCGTGTATACTACTTTAAAATATAATGAATTGCGTACTTTTTTCCATAAAGATTTCGCCAATTAAGGGTTTGGACGCTATCAATATTTTCCATTAAAATACATGGAGAAATCAATAACGGAATACCTCAAGGATAAACCAACACCCGGTATATTCAAAACACTGTTTATATATATATTGTACCAAATAACTTAGAATTCGTAACACACATTGGAATCCCACGTTTATCCCTAAATCATTTACGAAGGATTTGTGTAAATCACAAATCAGTCCTGTTCTCCTTCGGTATTTACAAAAAAGGGACGATGACAGTATCCCATCTTTATCTGGAAACTTTATCTTCACAATTTTGTTTTTATAAAGAACGCGAGAAAGCCAGGTCATCAGGGTTTTTGATTAAATATTTTCTGAATTTCTTTTAACAATCTTTATACAGCAAAGGCTGGGATTTAAAACTATTTGGTTAATTTCAATAAGAGGTATCAATCAGATGAGGATTCTTATAAGTTCTAAAGATTCACTTCAAGATCTTCAATAGAAATCTTTGCCACATTGCAGTAATATCAAAACTTGTCTACGCTGTACGCTACTGATCCTCATTCTCAATTAAAAATGAAAACAACATGTTATATGAATCCCAGGCGTTCGAAGCGCTTATCTGAATTCACCTTCATTAGGAACGCTCAAAGCCGAATATTTGAAAGCCAAGGATTTATAAGAACCGAAACAAATGAAGAGCTATATGACCAAATGACCAAAAATAACCTAAAAATTAGACAAATCCTTCTGAGGCCAACTTTGCCGGAAGCAGTCGAAACCTTTGTCTCTTTATAATTTCGAAATCAAAAGTTTGAATATATCGTATCATGAAACAGACTTTTCGCTAAAATATAATAGGAAACGTGGATACAATTTAAAAACCAATTGTCCAGAGAACAATTGAGATCTTTCAACCATTGAATTTCGAAATTATTGATAAGAAGTCACATCCAGTTTAAGGCCATCAAGGGAGAATCTCGAATCAATTTACTTTAGGTCTCTGCTATGTATGGTTAATGATTTTTATCTCCAGGGGAGAACATTCCTATCAAAATGAATGGTACACTTCATAAAGTAAAAAATTAAGATCGTGCCCTTGACCTTTGACCTTGACCTAAAATTCGGACAAATTTAACAAATCATCCTGAGGATATAACGAGCAATTTGGAAAAATAAATTTGTCGACTTCTTTTAAAGTTGTGAAGGAGTAGACATAACAAGAAAAACAGTGTAGGGGGAGATGACTCTCACATGAGTGTATGGTTAGACAGGATCAACTATTATTTGCTATTAAAAACATCTTGCTAAACAAAAACAAATTTCATTAAAAAAGTGGCGGAAGAAAACAAAATAATCAGAACACAATATAAAGGTCTTTCTACATTCCACAGGAAAATTATTTCAACTCACGGTAAAATGACGAAAACGCAAACCAGAAGTTATATCCAGTGCCTATACACCAGGGATTCTGTAGATAACAGGTTTTTTTTTTCAAATGATACGATTGAAATGAATAATTGATCACAACTAAAATAGTTTTTATTTTTTTTCCATTTAACAATGTCATTTTCTTTCAAAATTAAAACAACTGGAATAGCAACTTTTGATGCTCTTCAACTTTGTACTTGTTTGGTTTTATAACTATTTTGATCTGAGCGTCACTGGTGAGTCTTATGAAGACGAAACGCGCGTCTGGCGCTGCTGGATTATTATCCTGGTACCTTTGATATCTATTTGAACAAGCTATATAAACAAAATGTAACTAGACATTTACACGAACCGGTTTGTTTTTTCATAATGGAATTTGAGAAAAAAAAACTTATATTACTAAAGTGATATTCAGATATGTTCGGAATTTAACAATAGACATTTTGAAGGAACCTTGTCATTAATAGTCTATGTGGTCATTGGGTCAATATCAAAACTTGTAAGAAAGTGGCGATTAAAACGTAAATCATATACGTTTTCCTGCAAAATTTTGCTTTTATGAATACTGCGAATACCATTTTATTTCATATGAATTTGAGGACAATTTCGTTGATAATTTAGGATTAACTTGCGCCTGCTACTGTTACTGCTACTGCTAGAGTGTTGAATATACATTGCATTAAAGCTTAGATAAAATTAGTTTTGTGAAGGTTAACGGGGTGTATGAAGATACTCCAACTATAACGTGTTCAAGTCTTCTGCATTTGCCCTAGGTATCTTTCAAATTCGAACGACATAAAATCATCTATTCTTAAAACGTTTTTTTTTTTTAAAGAGACTAGGGGTGGGCCACTAGTATATGATATTTTGATTTGTTGGTCCTTTGCCGACATGGATGTAATATCAAAGATATGAGACTTTGATAGAACTGATTAAAAAATATATAAAACAATGCTAAACAAGAATGTGTCCATAGTACACGAATGCCCCACTCGCACTATCATTTTCTATGTTCAGTGGACCGTGAAATTGGGGTCAAAACTTTAATTTGGAATTAAGATTAGAAAGATCATATCATAGGGAACATGTGTACTAAGTTTCAAGTTGATGTAACTTTAACTTCATCAAAAACTACCTTGACCAAAAACTTTAACCTGAACTTATCACTATCATTTTCTATATTCAGTGGACCATGAAATTGGGGTCAAAACTATAATTTGGCAGTAGAATTAGAAAGATAATATCATGGGGAACATGTGTACTAAGTTTCAAGTTGATTGGACCAAAAACTTTAACCTGAAGCGGACGGATGCACAGACAGACGGACGAACGGACGGACGGACGAACAGAGGCACAGACCAGAAAACATAATGCCCCTCTACTATCGTAGGTGGGGCATAAAAATTATATTATGGTATTAAATGTAAGATATGATTTATTAGCTAATAATCTCATCCACTTTGTGTGAATTTTAATCTTTTGTATTTTCATGTTTATGGGTTATGAATGAGAATGTATTGTGTTACAGTATTATCTTCAATCAATTCATTCAGAGGGCCTTTATAATTGGAAATAAATAAAAGTTTGACGTTAGAACTTTTACATTATTTTTTATGTTGTATAAGTTGTGCACTTGGATTACGCAAGATCATATACCATATAAATGTTGCCCTGTATTAGGTTTCTTTCAGATAAAACATGTAAATGTCTCAACAACTGTATCGAAATTGAAAGTTGGTGTTGACTTTCACAACTATTTGCGCATGAACAAGTTAATTGTTCTTATTTGAATATCAAAGTTGTTTTATAAAAAGGAAAAAATCTATGCAAAAATTATTTGGGGGCAGGAATTTCAAATGTTGAGAAATGTACATTGAATATTGATAAAGCAAAACAAAGATCTTCGTTACCTTGTCAGGTCAAAATCGATCATGCCCGCTTGGTTAGTACCATATAACCGGTGTGCTGATGATACATGGTGATTTGATTTATCAAATAAAATAATGAATTAATATACTACATTTTGTGAAAGTATGAAAATAATCTGCTATTTTTTTACGCACGATTATAAGGAGAGGATTTTGTATAAGTTTTTTTGTATTTGTTTTCCAATCCATGTATTGTATTGATGTACTACGTATTTATCTATATATATCTGGAATGAAAACAATAATCTTGTCCACTTTTTTGCTTTCAGAAACAAAACTTTCCAACAGAATTAGTATAGACTATATTTTCATGATGAATAAAAAAACAGACGTAATTTATTTGGGGTCGGGAGTTGCATGCCGTGAATCCCATATCCGACCGGAATTTCTGTTTCGCCGAACTGCATGATATTATTAGGGGGCAAGGGGTTTAGCTGTTATGCTGTTATGGGGCATTTTAATTCTTTGTTATCTGTTATTCTGAAAATATATTTGCTGTTAGCTGTTATTGTCTTATTCTTTGTTAGCTGTTATTGGGTTTTTAGGTTTTTTTTGTTATCTGTTATTGTGATAATGTATTTGCTGTTAACTGTTATTGAAAATTGGGATGTTAACATTTTTGAGACAGCCAAAATTCGGTAGAAATTGAAGATCATTGGACATTGGAGTCTACCACTACTAATATGTTGGTCCCGTATTCGGAGAAGGATTCCATTAACATATACCCATCACAAAAGTGAGGTCCAGGACAATTCCATTATATCTTATGATTATCCTTCGTAAAAGCTTTTATATTATATGGTACATAGACTCAGCTCTTTTCAAAGCAGAACCAACTACATTGTACAATGAAAGTTCCCACCATGTACTAGGTTCCGAAGCTGCACATAACTCATTACAATTAAAGATGTATATCAACTTCAAGCCATAGTTCCCTATTAAACTATGTATTCTACTTACTAGTAGACTTGGTACAATCAAAAACCTGATAAAAATTTGTTCAAATAAGGCCTTTGAAAATAGTGGAATAAATTACTTTTGGAGTGTCAAAATTGGTCCTACTTGATAAATTGCATGCTTATAATTGGTGCTTTTGATTTTTCTACCCTATATACAACTTTGCCTCATAGTCTTATTCAGAAAAATTCACACACATCATTAAATGGGCATTTAAAAAAGTCAGAATGCGAATATATATATTCAAACTCTTTTAGGTCACTTTTTAATAGCAACAAACACAAGAACTATGTCAATTGGACCTACTTTGATACCATAACTGCCCTTGAATTTTTACTAGATATAATTTTTGTGTCTTTGACATATTCCTCATTTCCATTCTCAATTTTATTACACATTATTTAAATTACAAACATGTGTGAGTTTCGATATTTGTACAAAAATAAATGCTGAAAAAAGCATTCCATAACAACAGCTACGCCATGAGTGCATGATACGCCCGTCACCTTTTTGAAATATTCGATAACTTCTCCATGTCATATCAGATATTTATAAAAATCAGTTATCATGTATATAAACAAAACATCAAAGTTTCATGAGAACTGCAGAGAACATTTTTTGAGTTATTGTCCGAAAACTGGAAAATACCATCTTTTTTAATGAATAAACCCCTTAACTGAATAACATTAAATCGGAAATAAAAAAAAATCGAAAGGGCGCTTACAACAATAGACTATTCATAAACTATTCAGCAAAGTTTCATGAGAACTGCTGAAAATGTTTTTGTGTTAATGTCCAAAAACTAGAAAATCCCCCCTTTTAATTAATAAAAATCCTTAACACGGAAACATAAAATCTAAAATTTATAAAAATTGAAAGGGAGCTCATGTCAATAGATATAAACAATTCACCAAAATTCCTTGCAAATTTGTGAAAGGATTTTTGAGATATTATCAGAAAACTGGAAAAAAAACACCATTTTTATTGAATCAAACCCCATTACTCAGAAACTTAAAATCTAAAATTTACAACAAAAAAACAATAGGGAGCTCACGTCAATAGATATAAACAATTTCCAAAAATTTTATGTAAATTGGTTAAAGAATGTTTGAGTTAATGTCCGACATGTTGACGACGGACGGACAAGAATATACCAAATACATATCTAGATACATAATTCTGAAAACCATGTTCATAGAAAATGGAATTCATTACGAAGGATTATACCCGTAATAAGAAATATTGGATTTGTCAAGGACCCGACTTATTTTAATATTTCATTTAATGTTATCTGTTTTTGTCCATTTTAATTCCTTGTTATCTGTTATTTATAAGCCAAATCAATTTGCTGTTTTGCTGTTATTGGGACCCCCCTTGCCCCCTCATTATTGAATACTTTTTTCAAGGACCGACTGAAACCTGCCTGTTGGGTGTGGCCTTTATGACTCCATTTGTCGATTATCATTTAAAAATCTATGCCATTTCAGACTCATTCGTAGCCTTTAGTTTGTTTGGAACCAGTCACTTCCCTTTTTCGGGTGCTGAAAAAATTTCAACCAATCATTTGGATAAAAAATGTTGTTGGTCTTTCTTAACTCGTAATGATCGTATTGTAAATTTCATATATAAAAGTCCGGCGTATATATTGTTTACAACAAGAAATCTGCTAACTAAACATAAACGAGAATTTTCCATGTTAATTTTTTACTGACAAGTCCCACATCAAATGCCTCGATACTTCGCCCCCTTTTAAAGAGGAAGAAAAACCTATAATTTTTCGTTTTAAATCATATACTCTCATACTACATTTTCCTTCCTCTCATTGTGTAAAATGATTGAATTGTTAAACTTGTGTACTGAAAAGTTTGTTGTATTAAAAAGGGACTATGCCTACCTTCTTTCCGACTAAATTATGGCGGTGTACCTTGTAAAGGAAAAATATGCGTTAACAGACATGCTGGCTAACATCGCGATTCGATATGTGTACTTCCCCTAACCCATGAAGTCTCCAAATTAGATGGTGTTTATTTCTACAGTTACACGGTGTAAAATATAAGACTTATATATAGTGTAACATTGCTATCTGATGAATATTTTTTGTTTACTTTAGGCAGAGGGATAAACATTTTATAATCTTCTGGTAAGACTGGCTTATGACTTTCCACTCTGACAAATGAACAGCTCTTCCTGTCATCAATGAAAATTAAACGAGCCAAATTAATTTTAGTGTAAGTGTTGGGTACCACCTTCAGTCAGGGGTACTACTTGTACAAGTTATTTTTAATTACTTGAAGAAGTAATATTAATAAACTTATATAAGTAAATTTGTAGGATACTGATACAAGTGAATTTTATTAACTTGTATAGGTAAAAAAAAATATTGGCTGAGTTATGTCCCTTAGACATTCAGATTTTTGTCGAGCCTTCGACTATAGTCGAAAAAGCGAGACATAGCGATCCTACATTCTGTCGGCGTCGGCGATGGCGTCCACAAATATTCACTCTGTGGTTAAAGTTTTTGAAATTTTAATAACTTTCACTATCCTTGAATTGTACGAAACTTGGACAGAAGCTTGTTTATGTTCATAAGATAGTATAAAGAAGTAAATTATGTAAAAAGAAAATTCCATTTTTTCCGTATTTTACTTATAAATGGACTTAGTTTTTTCTGCCAGGAAACATTACATTCACTCTGTGGTTAAAGTTTTTAAAATTTTAATAACTTTCTTAAACTATCCTGGAATTGTAAGAAACTTGGCCAGAAGCTTGTTTATGATCAGAAGATAGTATCCAGAAGTAAATTTTGTAAAGATAAAATTACATTTTTTCCCGTATTTTACTTATAAATGGGCTTAGTTTTTCTTCCAGTTAACATTACATACATTCTGAAGTTAAAGTATTTAAAATATTTTTAAGATTCTTAAACAAGCCTGGAATTTTACCAAACTTGGACAGAAGCTTCTGACAATCACAAGATAGTATCGAGAGGAATAATTTTATTGATTTTTTTCATCATTTTTGATGAGTGTGTGATTAACAGCAAAAGTAGGTGAGACACTGGGTTCCGCGGAACCCTTACAAATTTTTTTACTAGTAGAAGTAACCCGAATAATCCAGTCGTTATATTACAATCACTTCGATCACTCCATTAACGAGAGAGCAGTAGTGGATAGAGGGCGCTGAATTATTCGAGTTATAGTAGTTCTAAGTATAAAAGTCATCCTATCTTCTTTTATTGAATTCTTATGGTTTATTTGCTCTAATAGAATTTTAAATTATCTGCCCTTTGCAGATGTGTTTACTAATCATTCAAGTGTAATTTCATGGACAATGAAAATGCTATTTGTCTGTTATCTTCAGAACACTGCTCATTTACAAGCCCCTAAGGAGCAGTTTTTGAAGGCCTTGCCCAAATACTTGAGATCTTTGCGCAATCGGTTTCTTTGTTGAATTAATGAGATGAAACATTGAACTCTAATAAAAAAAATTGAGCAAACCTGGGAAAAATCATTAAAGGCATGAATTTACATCTCAAAACTTGAGGACTTTTGTGGGATTGTAAGAAAAATTTACTTATACAAGTAAATTTTTGAGAAAATTAAGGGGAGATTATTCAAACATTATTTATTTACTTACATGTATATGTGTATATTTTTTTTTACTTCTTCAAGAAAATAAAAATAACTTGTACAAGTAGGACCTCTGACTGACCTTAAGTAATTGTTAACTGTTTTGTTAATTATATGGCAAGATTAAACTTTCATCATCTTTAAAAACTGTAATTTACCATACTTAGTATGGTCATGATGGTCATGATGGTAAGCAAAAGCATGCAAAATAGACTCATTTTTTGAATATTTTTCAGAATTCTGAAATGATTCGAAATGTCAGACGAAACAAAATGTAATGTCTGTAAGACTCAGAACCAGATTATGAAAAGATGTACACGATGTCACAGTGTATTTTACTGGTAAGATATATATATAAGAACTACATGTAAAAAGCTTATATAACCTGTTGTACATTAATATTGTAGCTGGGTGTTTGCTACAATATAGCATGTGTTGCTTCAAATTACATTAGTTATAATTGGTTATACATTTGTATACCGGTATATGAATATCTTTCCAGTTTCAACATTTTCTAGAAGGGGAGATAACTTTTAAAGAAACAGACTAATGTGTTTCCTTTAAATACAAACCCTATGAGCAGTGTTCTCCCAAGGACCTTTTAACGTCATAGTAATGTGATGCTATCTGAATTGGTTTTCTTATAGATTATAATATGGATGTGATGCTATAATTTTTAGAAACAAGATGGTATTTCAAATTTCCCTGTTTACCAGGATGCTTTAGATGAGATGTTGTCTGGGGAGAACAAAAGCTGAAGCTGTATTAAGCATTTTCATTCTATCACCAACTATTTTTTTAGTTAAAAAGATCATCAGATCCTGCAAAATTCACAACGCTCTTTTGTCTCGTTCGTATAGACAAAAACAAGCTTAAATTTTCCCTATCTATAAAGTTCTCTAAAAAACAATTAAATTGGAAACAAAGTGGGTAAATTGAAAATTGATTATTGCTACACAATTTCATTTAGGACACAAAAATAAAGCCTGTGTTTCAACTTAAGGGGGTAGAGTACTAGACCTTGGTTCAGGGAGATAACTCTTGAATTCAGTGATGCGTTTGTAAAAGTCAAGTTTCATGCATTTACCTGAAACAGATTGAAATAATCTATGCAACCTAGAAGCTTAGAATATTTTTATGAAAATGGTTGACATAAACGTAATGATGATTTTAAGAGTTATTTCCCTGAACCTAGTTCAGTCAGGGGTACTACTTGTACAAGTGTATTTTATTTACTTGAAGAAGTAAAAAAAAATGTACACATATGAGTAAATAAATAATGTTTGAATAATCTCCCCTTAATTTTCTAAAAAATTTACTTGTATAAGTAAATTTTTCTTACAATCCCACAAAAATCCTCAAGTTTTGAGATGTAAAATCATGCCTTTAATGATTTTTCCCAGGTTTGCTCAAATTTTTTCATTAAAGTTCAATGTTTCATCTCATTAATTCATCAAAGAAACTGATTGAGCAAAGATCTTGTATATTTGCACAAGGCAATCAAAAATTGCTCCTTTGGGGCTTGTAAATGAGCAGTGTTATGAAGATAACAGACAAATGGGATTTTCATTGTCCATGAAATTACACTTAAATGATTAGTAAAGACATCTGTAAAGGGTACACAATTTAAAATTCTATTAGAGCAAAGAAATCTTAAGAATTCAAGAAAAGAAGAAAGGATGATTTTTTTACTTATACAAGTAAAAAATTCTGAATGCCTAAGGGACATAACTTAGCCAATTTTTTTTTTACCTGTACAAGTAAATAAAATTCACTTGTATAAGTATCCTACAAATTTACTTATATGTGTATATTTTTATTTACTTCTTCAAGTAAATAAAATACACTTGTACAAGTAGTACCCCTGACTGTAGTTCTACCTCCTTACATTGCTTAAAGAATAACAGAAAAACATTTTTTTATGCCCCACCTACGATAGTAGAGGGGCATTATGTTTTCTGGTCTGTGCATCCGTTCGTTTGTCCATCTGTTCGTCTGTTTGTCTGTCCATCCGTTTGTTTGTCCGTTTGTCACGCTTCAAGGTTGAAGTTTTTGGTCAAGTTTAAGTTTTTGATGAAGTTGAAGTTCAATCAACTCGAAACTTAGTACACATGTTCCCTATGATATGATCTTCCTTATTTTAATGCCAAATTAAAGTATTGACCCCAATTTCACAATCCACTGAACAAAGAAAAAGAAAGTGTGGACTCAGGTTATTAAAGTTTTGGTTAAAGATTTTGGTCAAGGTAGTTTTTGAAGAAGTTGAAGTCCAATCAACTTGAAACTTAAAACAGTGTTCATGTTCCCTATGATATGATCTTCCTAATTTTAATGCCAATTAAAGTATTGACCCCAATTTCACAGTCCAATGAACATGTAAAATGATAGTGGGAGTGTGGCATCCGTGTACTATGGACACATTCTTGTTTTATTTTACCTTACATGAATGAAGGTTTGGCTTGGGTTTACAGAATAGAGAATAATGGTTCAAATATACAGAATAAAGAACCATGAAGAGGTTAAAGATCATTTGGCCAAAAAATTAAAGAATAGAAAACAATTGGATGTTTAAATATCACTGAAAATGCTGAATATATATAATGAATAGTGAATTTTAGGCAAAAAAATGAAATTAAAAGAATTTAGAAAAATGGCCTAAAAATCTTACAAAACTCACAACCTCAGTGTGCAGAAGTTCTGTAAAAGGAATTATGAGTTGTTCTGTGTGTTCATTATTATTTGTACATTTAGGATACCAATATTTCATGGATTTCGTGGGTAGGCGGGCGGGTAAACCAAGAATTTAAATATTAAACAAATTGCAAATTTTCTATAGACTTGTATGCAGACTTTGACAAAACCATGAAATCAATATCCAGGATAATGCAATTTTTCCTCATTGAACGCGAAAATTGGTATCCACTAATATTATAAATTAAGCCACAGTACCCCAATGAACAGTATCCCAAAGACAAAAACAACCGAGACATGTAAAGGCCAACAATTACAATCTTCAACAAGAGACAAAATTTTATTTTTTACAAAATATATCATTCTCTTAATTGTTCTGAGTCTATGAAAGTGGTGAATAATTCAAACAGAAAAAAATAAAATTCTGACATTAACACCCAGTTCTAATAACAAAGAACTTAGTATAACTGGTATATGACATAGCACTTTCCAACTAAGGTGTGTATCAGTTAGATATTAAAAAGATAAAAATTACATTACAATAATAAAAGTCTATAAATAAATTGTATACCAAGAATTTGGCTACCCAGTATATATGGTAATTATTGTGTCACATGTGTCATCCACCTTTTGTCATGCAAATATTTTGAAATTTGTTCCATTTTTTTTTTTTTTTAAACTACTAAACTAATGCTAGCAAGCTGATGTTTGGAGTGATACTTGTAAAAAGTCTATGCATTTATCATATATGAAGCTCATGAGGGTGTCCCCCTAAATCTGTATTAACTCTTAGCATGACAATGCCTTAATTCTTGTCAATTTTATATTATAGCTCAAAGGAATGCCAGATTAGTGACTGGAAGACACACAGACAGATTTGTCAACATATCAACCCTAGAACAAAAAGTTCAGAGACTTCTTATAAAGATGACGGGTCAATTTTCTCAGAGAATAAACCTCAAGGTATCTAGTATAAATCGATGTTTCTGTTTCTGTTTCTTGCAATAATTGATTTTGGCATTTTAATCAAGTGCATCATTAGATATATTTTAAAAAGCGTGCACCAAAAATACATCTCTTTTAATTTCCCAGGTAGCATATATACATGTATAACAATGACAGCATTGTAAATTAGGGGGGGGGGGGGTCCGATCCTAGATCCCGCTTATTGTTTAGTGAGAATATTGTATCCCGCTTCTAGTTGCCATTTATAGTGCACATGATTTCCAATTTCCTGCCAGACTTTGTTTCACGTTTTTACGCTTAATAATTTGACTTTCACATCTCACACTTAAAAAAATAAGCCAATCCCTCGTCATGCTTAGACCCCAATGAGACCCACAATTAGGGTGTTATCACCTTAACTGACAGTCATAATACTTTCATGTACAATTTTCTAACTAAAACTCGATATACGAATACTGGATATGGTGTTTTGAGCACTTTCTTTTTTAACTCTGAACACAATTTCCACCTTAACAAAGTTATATGTTATATGCATTAATCATTAAATAAATGTAAAAAATTGAGCCTTTTTGTGCTGATGCGAGTTAAGCAATCACCAATCAATTTATTTTTAATAAAATAAAGGCTCCCTCCCAAAATAGAGCATGTCTAAGATCATGCCAGGATGAACTTGAAATATTTTCTTCATGCCATGCTCTATGCTCATTTCACCATGGAGGAATCATATTTGTCAATATCTTTATAAGAAGCTGAAGCTTTAGTGAGGTGTTAAATGTTGACAAGTATAATTTCTACCCATGTTAAAAAGAGCATATGGCATGAAAAAGTAGAATAATTTCTATTCTTAAAAGAATATTTTGAACTTTTCATTTGTACCTGGAAACAAACCTGTTATACCCATTCAAAAGGCAGTAATTTTGATTTAATGAAGTTAAAATGTTATAGAGAATCAAGCGTTTCATGATAAAAAGGAACAAATACTTTTAAAATTGTTATATAAAGCACTAGTTTTTCCACAGTGTTGGCCCCTGTGACCTTTTATAAGGTACATGTAAACTTACTTTTTGAATAATTGAATTTAATTTTCTAGTGAGCAACACCAACACAAATGTTCATTTTGATCTCAAGCATGTTTAAATACAATTAACATTGTAATTTCAATAAAACACACGAATCCCATAATCTATTGAATTAGAACATGGCTTTGTTTACAAAGCAAAAATAGAGAATTTAGAAAAAATAGAGAAAAAAAAACAACTTAACTCCTGAAATGAAGTTGATGAATATTTTCAGAGGCAGATTTAGGGGGGGGGGGGGGGGGGGGGCGGGCCCCCCTTTTGAGAAAAAAATTTGGTTGCTTATATAGGGAATCACTGGAGCGTGACGACATCTGGCCCCCTCTTAGGCAGCCTATGTGCCCCCACTTATGAAAATTTCTGGATCCGCCACTAATTTCTATGCTTGCCATAGCGGGAGGGGGATTAAGTTTTATCATGAAACGCTTGATTCTCTATAACATTTTAACTTCATTAAATCAAAATACTGCCTTTTATTTGTCTACTGTACTAAGATTGTTATGAATTTTCAGGTAAAATAACAATCCGTCATCGTCCAGTAGTTGATTTCCACAAAGCTGCTGAATACTTACAGAACCAGAAACCTCTGACAGAACCTGTAAATCGATCTATAAAACCAGAGAACTCCTATCTACATTGTAACCAGTACAAAACTGATCTACCAGTGCTTGACGAAAGTCAGCCATTTTGTGAAATAACTGTAAAATGTAACAAACAAAAACAAAAATTAAAAATACAAAATGTTTGGAGTGGCGATGATATATTAAAAATATTTTCAAACAAATTAAACATTTCCTATGAAAAAATTAAAGTGATAAATAAAGGCAAGATTTTGAATTGTGACACAATTGCGTCTGCCATTTCAAATAAAGCTATCTTCCAAGTGATTGGTGAACAGGCAGCCAATGAGGATGGACTTGATACTGGTGATGTTGATCTTCTAATGAAACAAATGGGAGTCGATAGAAACGAGGCTGTAATGGCCCTTAGAAAGTGTGGTGATGTTGTTGATGCTATTATTGAGTTAGGCAAAAAATAAAGTCTGTGATAAATTAATTGAATTTACATATTTCTCTAATTCTTAGCTGATTTATTCTTTTCGTGACCTTTTGATTATTTTATGTACTGTAAATTCAGAAATTGTTGCGATGTTTTTATTATTACAAATTGCGACAGGGTTATCATCGCAATAATTTAAACTCACATTTTGAAATTTTTGTTATGAATTAATCAGGATTTTTCTCCACATGGCATAACTTTAAATCGCATTTAAGTCTAAAATGATAAAATTGCAATAATAAATGCACGCAATAATTTCTAAATTTACAGTAATCAACGAGTGAATCATTTGATCTCAGTTCTTCATTGGTCAAAATATAATATTGGCGTCTATTTTCTTGCTTTTCTTTGAATTTCCTAATGAAAAAGGCCACCATGCCTAATAACATTACATAGAAAGATTATTGTGAAAGGTTTTGCTATCACTTGACATCTGTTGTCATTTGTTAAATTTTGCCAAGATTCTCTCCTCTGAAACTACAGGGCCAAACTCAAAACTATCATCAATGGGGTACATGTTACTATCTTTAAAAATGTGTCCTATGACCAATCTGCCAACAAACATGACTAAACATAGAACATTGGTGGTAGATGCTAAATTTTACTATTATCTTGCAAACTGCTATAAATACACAAAATCTGAATAAGCAAAATTGTTAAGAATGATTAGGTCTGCTTGATAAAATTGAGAATGGAAATGGGGAATGTGTCAAAGAGACAACAACCCAACCATAGAGCAGACAACAGCCTATTGACATATAAACTGTCATAGGACTTCTGATAGAAACTTTAAACAGGCGAAATTATCAGCAGGGCAGATCTATATAACTGAAATGTCCAGTTAACTCATAATAGAGTTATTTCCCTTTAATGATGATTTTTACTTAAGGGTGTCCATGTTTAAAGATACAGATGAGGAACACAGTTTTATTGACCTCTGGGCAAAACAACTTCAAGAAATTTTATGACAAGTGAGATATTCATCAATCATATCAATCTAATAAATAAACTCATCGTAGATACCAGGAATAAAATTTAATATTTACGCCAGACGCGCGTTTCGTCTACAACTTGAAAGACTAATCAGTGACGCTTGAATCAAAAATGTTATAAAAGGTGAAATAATTGATTGGATAGCAGAGGTATCAGCAAATTGTTATATATAGAAATTTAGGATAAGTGCTAAATTGTATTTTGGCATTTTCCCAAAAGTTGAATGCTGGATTATAAAACATCCGTTGTCATGGCAATTGGAGTCAGCTTTGAGCATATCCTTGTGATAGTTGCATCGGCAAAGGAAATATAATGGTTGAGTTATTTTTAGCTGCCACAGATTTAAGTGTCTGTAAGTATCTGAGCTGAATGGCGGCAGGTGATTGTGACATGATATCTGCCGCCTCTTTTAAGGCTCTAGATGCATTTTGTTCTCCTTTGGCTGTGATGACCTGTAAAAAAATATGTACAGTATGTAGAATAAAAATTAGCTTCTGCATATTTGTAGAATTCACATTGTTGTCCTGGTATTTAAAGTAATTAAATATATACATTAGGCGATTATACAAAAAGAACTAGACAGGTGTAAAATAACTTGCCCAAACAATACAATTCATAGATTAAAATAGATTAAGCCCTTCCTGGTCAGTGGCGGATTCATGGGAAAGGGGGGCCGGAACCCACTTTTTTTGGCCGATCAATGCATATGAATTTAGATATATGATTGGAACCCCCCACCTTTTTAGCTCACCTGACCTGAAAGGTCAAGTGAGCTTTTCTCATCACTTGGCGTCCGTCGTCCGTCTTCCGGTGTCCGTCGTCCGTCGTCTGTAAACTTTTACAAAAATCTTCTCCTCTGAAACTACAGGGCCAAATTTAACCAAACTTGGCCACAATCATCCTTGGGATATCTAGTTTAAAAAATGTGTCCGATGACCAACCAAGATGGCCGCCATGGCTAAAAATAGAACACAGGGTAAAATGTATATTTTGGCTTATATCTTTGAAACCAAAGCATTAAGAGCAAATATGACTGGGTAAAATTGTTTATCAGGTCAAGATCTATCTGCCCTGAAATTTTCAAACGAATCGGACAACCTGTTGTTGGGTTGCTGCCCCCTGAATTGGTTATTTTAAGTAAATTTTGCAGTTTTTGGTTATTATCTTGAATACTATTATAGATAGAGATAAACTGTTAACAGCAATAATGTTCAGCAAAGTAAGACCTACAAATAAGTCAACATGTACAAAATTGTCAGTCGACCCCTCTAGGAGTTATTGCCCTTTATAGTCAATTTTTAACAACTTTTCGTCATTTTTTGTAGCTTGTACAAAAATCTTCCTCTCTGAAACTACTTGGCCAAATTTAAAAAACTTGGCCACAATTATCATTGTGGTATATAGTTTAAAAAATGTGTCCGATGACCCCGCCCACCAAACAAAATGGCCGACATGGCTAAAATTAGAACATAGTGGTAAAATGCAGTTTTTGCTTTATATGTTTGAAACTAAGACATTCAGGGCAAATCTTTCAAGATTTCTTAATGTCCATCAGAATAAGATCTAACCCCTCACAAATTTTCAGATGAATCCGACAACCCGTTGTTGGGTTGCTGCCCTAAAATTGGTAATTTTAAGGAAATTTTGTAGTTTTTGGTTATTATCTTGAATACTATTATAGATAGAGATAAACTGTAAACAGCAATAATGTTCAGCAAAGTAAGATCTACAAATAAGTGAACATGATCAAAATTGTTAGAGGACCCCTTAAGGAGTTATTGCGCTTTATAGTCAATATTGAACAACTTGTCATCATTTTTGTAACTTTGTGTACAAAAATCTTCTTTTCTTAAATTATGGGACAAATTTAACCAAACTTGGCCACAATCATTACTAGGGTATCTATTTTTAAAAAAAGTGTCTAATGACCCCGCCTACCAACCAAGATGGCCGACATCGGTAAATACAGTAACAGGTGAGCGACACAGGCTCTTGAGAGCCTCTAGTTTTACTTGGTTGGGAATCCCCCTTTTTCAAATCGCTGGATCCGTCCCTGCTGGCAAGAATGATGTTATCAAACTAAAGCTCTTCTAGATGTGAATATCTTTCTTTGTATATATATGTGAACAATTTTACTTTATATTAAATTAAGAAGTCACGCTTGTATCTCTCTTTTTTTATAAAAGTTGCAAAAGTAAACTATAACTTTGCAAGTTATGTATTACTTTTCTGGAAGAGGAACAATGACAGCATTACCTTCTATCGTTAAAAAAAATTATTTATGAAAGCAAATAATTCTACTCAATCGAAACTAAATACTTATGACTCTCTTGATTTGCAGGTGTCTGATGTAAGCTTTTATTCTTTGCTGAAGGCATATATGTGAATAAAATAAAAACCAGTTGCGGATCAGGTATTTTGAAAATGTATGCATTTATGTATACATTGAATAAAGCCCTGAAATTATTCTTTATAAAATCTGGCTGTTTATTTTCAAGGACTTATGCATATCTAGTATAATATGTGACCTTGAATGACATTGAACAGGTTACTTTGAATGACATTTTTCACAACATGTGACTTTGAATGATATACAACATATGACTGAATGACATACAACATGTGACTTTAAATGACATACAACATATGACTGAATGACATACACCATGTGACTTTAAATGACATACAACATATGACTGAATGACATACACCATGTGACTTTTAATTACATACAACATATGACTTAATGACATACAACATATGACTTTTAATGACATACAACATGTGACTTTTAATGACATACAACATGTGACTGAATGACATACAACATGTGACTTTGAATGATATACAACATGTGACTTTAAATGACAAACAACATTTGACTTTAAATGACATACAACATATGACTGAATGACATACAACATGTGACTGAATGACATACAACATGTGACTTTTAATGACATACAACATGTGACTGAATGACATACAACATATGACTGAATGACATACACCATGTGACTTTAAATGACATACAACATATGACTGAATGACATACACCATGTGACTTTTAATAACATACAACATATGACTTAATGACATACAACATATGACTTTTAATGACATACAACATGTGACTTTTAATGACATACAACATGTGACTGAATGACATACAACATGTGACTTTGAATGATATACAACATGTGACTTTAAATGACAAACAACATTTGACTTTAAATGACATACAACATATGACTGAATGACATACAACATGTGACTGAATGACATACACACCATGTGACTTTTAATGACATACAACATGTGACTGAATGACATACAACATATGACTTTGAATGACATAAAAATATGACTGAATGACATACAACATGTCACTTTGAATGACATACAACATGTGACTTTAAATGACATACAACATATGACTGAATGACATACAACATGTGACTTTTAATGACATACAACTTGTGACTTTAAATGACAAACAACATGTGACTTTAAATGACATACAACATGTGACTTTTAATGACATACAACATGTGACTGAATGACATACAACATGTGACTTTTAATGACATACAACATGTGACTGAATGACATACAACATATGACTTTGAATGACATAAAAAATATGACTGAATGACATACAACATGTCACTTTGAATGACATAGAACATATGACTTTGAATGACATACAACATGTGACTGAATGACATACAACATATGACTGAATGACATACAACATGACTGAATGACTTACAAAATTTGACTTTGAATGACATACAACATGTGACTGAATGACATACAACATGTGACTTTGAATGACATACAACATGTGACTTTTAATGACATACATGTGACTGAATGACTTACAAAATATGACTTTGAATGACATACAACATGTGACTGAATGACATACAACATGTGACTTTTAATGGCAAACAACCTATGACTGAATGACATAGAACATATGACTGAATGACTTACACAATGTGACTTTTAATGACATACAACCTTTGACTGAATGACATAGAACATATGACTGAATGACATAGAACATATGACTGAATGACATACAACATGTGACCTTTAATGACATATAATATGCAACTGTTAGCGACATATTATATACAGTTCATCACTATTTTTACATGGATTTTTAGTTACAATGACCATCAGTGATTGTATGACCTTTGTACTTATAAATTAGATGTTCTAAAGAGCCTGTGTATACATATTACATTGCTGGTCTATGTGCATATTCAAATTAAACTCGAGAATAGAAATCATGGCAAAAATCTCTGTTTTGATGATCTTGCACTACTGAGCATTTAGTCTGTTTATTTTTTCTCCATCTTCATTAGTTTTCGCCCAAAACAGAAAAGCGGCTAAAAAAAATCCTCATTTATATTAGGGTCAATCTCCTATAAAAGGGAGTCTGCTAACTATATCGTCAACATTTACCTTTTTTTGTATCTGGCCTTGCTGCTCACTTTTGTGATTCAAAATGTCTATTTATCTTTTTTAATTTTTATACGACCGCAAACATTTGAATTTTTTGGTCGTATATTGCTATCACGTTGGCGTCGTCGTCCTGCGTCGTCGTCGTCGTCGTCGTCCGAATACTTTTAGTTTTCGCACTCTAACTTTGGTAAAAGTGAATAGAAATCAATGAAATTTTAACACAAGGTTTATGACCACAAAAGGAAGGTTGGGATTGATTTTGGGAGTTTTGGTCCCAATATTTTAGGAATTAGGGGCCAAAAAGGGCCCAAATAAGCATTTTCTTGGTTTTCGCACTATAACTTTAGTTTAAGTGAATAGAAATCAATGAAATTTAAACACAAGGTTTATGACCACAAAAGGAAGCTTGGGATTGATTTTTGGAGTTGAGGTCACACCAGTTTATGAATTAGGGACCAAAAAGGGGCCCAAATAAGCATTATTTTTGGTTTTTGCACCATAACTTTAGTATAAGTAAATAGAAATCTATGAATTTAAACACAAGGTTTATGACCATAAAAGGAAGGTTGGGTTTGATTTTGGGAGTTTTGGTCCCAACAGTTTAGGAATAAGGGACCCAAAGGGTCCAACATTGAACTTTGTGTGATTTCATCAAAAATTGAATAATTGGGGTTCTTTGATATGCCGAATCTAACTATGTATGTATATTCTTAATTTTTGGTCCCGTTTTCAAATTGGTCTACATTAAGGTCCAAAGGGTCCAAAATTAAACTAAGTTTGATTTTAACAAAAATTGAATCTTTGGGGTTCTTTGATATGCTGAATTTAAAAATTCACTTAGATTTTTAATTATTGGCCTAGTTTTCAAGTTGGTCCAAATGGGGGTCCAAAATTAAACTTTGTTTGATTTCATCAAAAATTGAATAAATGGGCTCTTTGATATGCCAAATCTAACTGTGTATGTAGATTCTTAATTTTTGGTCCAGTTTTCAAATTGGTCTACATAACGGTCCAAAGGGTCCAAAATTAAACTAAGTTTGATTTTGACAAAAATTAAATTCTTGGGCTTATTTGATATGCTTTATCTAAACATGTACTTTGATTTTTGATTATGGGCCCAGTTTTCAAGTTGGTCCAAATCAGGATTCCATATCAAGTATTGTGCAATAGCAAGAAATTTTCAATTGCACATTATTGCACAATAGCAAGAAATATCTAATTGCACAATATTGTGCAATAGCAATTAATTTTCAATTGGAGTTATCTTTCTTTGTATAGAATAGTAGTTGATAATATATGTTGGAAATTTGCCAGACATGACTATGATGTCATTTTCTATTTTTATTTGCCAATAACTTTATGTAAATAACTTCATTGGAAATTTGCCAATATTAAATGTTTCTGATGGGGGGGGGGGGGGTTAAATTTTTCTCATTTCAGATTTCATAAATAAAAAGAAAATTTCTTCAAACAATTTTTTTAGAGGATTAATATTCAACAGCATAGTGAATTGCTCAAAGGCAAAAAAAAAATTTAAGTTCATTAGACCACATTCATTCTGTGTCAGAAACCTATGCTGTGTCAACTATTTAATTTTAGATTTAAATAAGTTTGAAGAAGAAATCTTTAATTGATTTGTAAAATCTTGACATTTGTTTTGTGTAAAAAAAAAACATGTAATGTCAAAAATTTGATCACAATCCAAATTCAGAGCTGTATCACGCTTGAATGTTTTGTCCATACTTGACCCAACTGTTCAGGGTTCGACCTCTGCGGTCGTATAAAGCTGCGCCCTGTGGAGCACCTGGTTATTGTATAATGCAAAATACTAAAAATTGGTATAAATCGTCATTTAAGGCCAATACATCCAATAAGGAGACAAATTGTGTTAATTGTAGATCTGTCTTGCTGATCTTTTTTGCTAGTTAAAGTTCTACATTATGTATCCATATAAAAGATTAGTATTATAATATTGGTTACTGAACAAAACAAACAATTAAGAAAAATATTTAACATTCAAAAAGATAAATGATTCCACAGTCAACGACTATACACCCTAATATATCTACAAAAATGCAATGTCATTAGATTCTTATTGTATTTTACCTTTGCACGCGCTTGTCTTGCAGCTTCTGCCTCAGCTGCCATAGATCTCTCCATTTCTTTCGGAAGTTTGATTTCTTTTCTGAAATATATATGTTGCATAAAATTGATATGGATTAATAACTAGAGAGGTTGTATCCCCCAACTATTTTAGATACAATTTCAATAAAAAAAAATGTCAAAATATCGACCTACAAGTGGTATCATTTATTCTTAGGAAACGCCAACCACCCACCATCCCCATCAAATCCTTGATCTGCGTCTGATCATCGTTATCGTCTGTTGGCAGTATGTAAAAGTTCTATTGAAATTTCTCTAATCTTTTAAACACTGTTTTTATTGAAAAAAATGATATTGACTAATAATAGCATGGCAACAGTCAAAATCTTTCAATTCAAAGAAGGATAACACTAGAGTCATTCATAAAAGGAAAAATGATTGCGTGCAGCTACACTGTGACATAAAGCTAAAAGTTGGGCAAATCGTAATTGACTATAGGATTTACAGTTGTTTTAGTGTACACTCCAGCTTCCTCAACCAATGACCACTGACCGCCAGGAAATAGCACAATATAGTGTTGAAAGTTGCATGGAATACTAATCAAGCAATCAACCCTGTCAACTACATGAATATACCGGCCACGCCAAAGCTAAACAAAAGCAATATTTCACTTACATTTCAATCATTTCCAGTTTAATTCCCCAGTTAGCTGTTTGTCTGTCAAATTTCCTCTGAAAATGAAAAACCGTTCAAGATAAACGAATTGTGAATATTATCAGAACCTGATAACGTATTAGGAATATACGTTATTGGCGGATCCGGGGGTCCGGGTGTTTGAACCCCTCTTTTTTTGGATGATCAATGCATTTGAATTGGGACATATGGTTGGAACCCCCCGCCCCCTCCTTTTATCCTGCCCCCTTTGAAAATGAAAATGACCGAACCCGCCCCTGTACATACAGAACCTACAATCATACAACTCGAGAATACAGTATTTCTTGATTTAAGCAGGTAGAACGAATTTATAATGAAACATCATAAGTATACTTAAAAAATAATTTTTACAGTTCAATAACTTCTCAATGTCATGTCAGAAATTTATAAAAATGAAAATAGAGCTTACGTCAAAATATATAGACAATTAACTATAGTTTTCTATTTCTAGAGATCTGTTGAAAGCATTCTTGACTTATTGCCTGAAAACTGGAAAATCCCCACTTTTTGATTGAATGAATCCCCATAAATCGGAAACGTAACATCTAAAATTTATAGAAATTGAAAGGGAGCTCACGTTAATAGATATAAAAAAATTCACCAAAGTTTTATGAGACCTACTGAAAGCATTGTCCGAAAACTGGAAAATCATCCTTTTTTTAATGAATAAAAACCCATAACTGGGAAACGTAAAATCTAAAATTTATAAAAAAAAAAACGAAAGGGAACTCACGTTAATAGACATATAAACAATTCACCAAAGTTTTATGCAAATTGGTTAAATTTTGGTTTTATGTCTGACATGTTGACGACGGATAACGGTATACCATAATACGTCCCGTAAACGATCATACATGTTAAGTTGGGGGATTATAATATGTAAAATGATAAAATATCCCATTCCTTAATTTTAGACCCCTCAATTATTCCAAATGCTCTATCCAAAAGTATAAACAATGCCAGTTTTCTTTGGAAACTTACCGCTATCTCCATGGCGATTTTCTTTTTGTCACATAATATTTCAGACATGTCTCTCTTTCCTAAAACTTTTCTAAGTGTAGTTGCAGCCAGAATACTCATAGATAAATGTGGCTTCGAGAAATAGCATACTGATAAATTCGGATTAAATATACGACTATAAACTACTGCATCCACCATAATGTTTACACAGTCTTTTGTCAAAATCTGAAAATTACAAAGTTAAAAATTATTAAAATTTGTAGATTTTTTTCCATTTTTTTTTATTTACCGCGAACGATTTAGCGTCCTCTACCTTTTGGCGTCCTAGCAAGATAATGTAGCGATCAATAGTTAGCAATGGTTAGCTGGAAGATATAACTACTTGATTAGTCGGGTTCTATTTTATTCAACCTAATGGATGTTAATGTCTGTCTGTGTGTCTGTCTGTCTGCTGTCTGTCTGTCTGTCTGTCTGTCTGTCTGTCTGTCTGTCTGTCTGTCTGTCTGTCTGTCTGTCTGTCTGTCTGTCTGTCTGTCTGTCTGTCTGTCTGTCTGTCTGTCTGTCTCTGTCTGTCTGTCTGTCTGTCTGTCTGTCTGTTCTGTCTGTCTGTTCTTGTCTGTCTGTCTGTCTGTCTGTCTGTCTGTCTGTCTGTCTGTCTGTCTGTCTGTCTGTCTGTCTGTCTGTCTGTCTGTCTGTCATTTGTAGGAGTAAGGAGTCTATGAACTTAGGAATCTAAGATTGTGTTTGCCCAGTAGCAATGTGGGGACGTGGAGTATGTGAGCGCGCTCCTACGGTTCTTTAATTGTTTTATATAATCGTCTGTTGATTTCTATCAGTTTGCATGGTTGGTTGATTGATTGATTGTTGGTGATGAACGCCACTTTTACCAGTCTTATCTATACCAAGAGTACCGATTTTTATTGGTGGAGGGAGTGTCTAGACAATACGTTACCTGTTGAGGTCTGATGTTCTGACACACCGTTCGTAAATCCATCATTTTTATTTCATCCACACATGGTAAGATGAAAAGTAGACCTAAAAGCAAAATATGTGAACATTTACTATTTGAGTCTTGGTTCTAGAAACATGGAAACAACAGTTCATGCACAAAACACAACAGAGATTACTGCTCACAGAAGAATCGACGATTAAAAACATGAACCCAAACAATAATTTGGCGATGGACACAGGTTCTCCAGAATTTAAGCTAGCAGACCAATAATTTGGCAAATGATTCAAGCATATTTCAGGGGGAAATCCAGCCATTTTTAAAGAGGGGGTTCCAAATATATGTTCCAATTCAAATGCATGGATCCGCCACTGTGTTTACGAGTAGAGGACGCATCTGCATTTAAAACACTAGGAATGCTTTGCTCAATTGGGTCAACCGGAATAGAGAGATAATTTGGACACTGAGCCATTGCTACACAAAGAGAGAATGTTTTCGATTGGAAACAAACACAGTGGCGGATCCAGGGGGGGGGGGGGGGGGGTTCCGGGGGTTGGAACCCCCCTTTTTTTTGGCCGATCAATGCATTTGAATGGGAGCATATAGTTGGAACCCCCCCTTTACTCTGGGTTGGGAATCCCCCTTTTTAAAATGGCTGAATCCGCGCCTGAAACACTTCTATGTTGTTATGAAATATCAATGAGACTGTCTCTATAAAATTTCTTTTTTCTTCTTAAAGTTCAAAGGGAGACGGATTGATATAAGGGATTTAAACCTTGTTTCCGAATCCCTTAGTAGTAATGAACGTAGCACTGTACTTATTTGTGTATGTTATGTGCATGATTTTTATAAATAAAATATGTTTAAAGTAATTTAAATCATTCTCGATCGTAATTAACACTCCTCCCATGCATAGATTGCCGTATCTGTATTTGGCACATGTTTTTATACGCCCGTCAAAATTTTGACGGGACGTATTATGGTATACAAATGTCCGGTGTCCGTCCGTCTGTCTGTCTGTCTGTCTGTCTGTCTGTCTGTCCGTCCGTCCGTCTGTCCGTCTGTCCGTCTGTCCGGCGTAAACATGTTGCACCGTAACTTGAGAACAACTTATCCAAATTTCATGAAACTTAATATAGTTGTTTCTTATGATGGTCAAATGATCTGTATACTTTTTGGTGAAAATAAGATTTAAACTTTTTGAGTTACGGCACTTTGTAACTAAAACAGGGGTGTGTTTTTTTTCACATGTCGCACCGTATCTCAAAAACGTTTCTTGATTATTGCTTAAAACTTTACACACTTTTTATTTATATTAATCTTAATATCTGTATACTTTTTGGTGATGATTCAAAATTTCATTTTTGAGTTTTTGAGTATTTTGTAAAAAAGGGGGAGGTTTTTTTTACATGTCGCGCCGTATCTCAAAAACAATTTATGATTATTGCTTAAAACTTTACACACTTCTTTGTTATATTAATCTAAAGATCTGTATACTTTTTGGTGATGATTCAAAATTTTATTTTTGAGTTATTGAGTATTTTGTAAAAAAGGGGGAGGGTTTTTTTACATGTCGTGCCGTATCTCAAAAACGATTTATGATTATTGCTTAAAACTTTACACACTTCTTTGTTATATTAATCTAAAGATCTGTATACTTTTTGGTGATGACTCAAAATTTTATTTTTGAGTTATTGAGTATTTTGTAAAAAAGGGGAGGTTTTTTTTTACATGTCGCGCCGTATCTCAAAAACAATTTATGATTATTGCTTGAAACTGTACACACTTCTTTGTTATACTAATTTAAAGATCTGTATACTCTTTGGTTTGATTCAAAATTTTATTTTAGTGATATTTGTAAAAAAAAAACAGGGTAGGGGGGGGGGGGGGGATTTCACATGTCCCGCCGTGTCTCAGAAACAATAAATGGTTATTGCTTAAAACTTCCTCAGAAACTATTTATGATTATTGCATAAAACTTCCACACAAGACGTCGGGCGTATCATGCGCTCATGGCGCAGCTGTTTATTGGGGTTTTTTTTTTACAATTTTTGGCTTTTAATCTCTTCGATTTCGTAATTATTTGCTTCCCACCTGTTTTATTTAAGTGCTACTTGTATACATGTTATAATATTGAGTCGAAACGCTCGTCTGGCGTTACAAATTATAAGTCTGGGATATCTGACGAGGTATTTTTTTGCACTGGTATTACTGACGAACGGAAGACGTCCAGATGACCACATTTCTATAACCAAGCTAGGCAACCCCTACAGAGATGGGTTATTGAAAAGTATGATGCAAAAATACATAATCATTTCAAAACTTTAATGGTTTATTCCAAACAACTATATATATATAAAGTGCCTATAAAATCAACCTAACGATGAAAAGATTTGATTCGTAACTTCCTCCCCGGCGCCGGGGCTGGAACCTGTACTTTTTATTTCTAACTTCTACGACAAACACCGCCTAGCATTGCGCAGAGACCTTATAAATCCCCTCCTATGTATATATCGGTGAAACAGTCAATGGACTAACCAAAACTCTGAATTAGCGCGAGTGGCTTTGCTAGTGGGTCTGACTCTCATTGGGGGTGTGGCGCGGGAGGATATATATACTAGACTAGTGCAGTGGTTGTCGTTTGTTTATGTGTTACATATTTGTTTTTCGTTTATTTTTTTTATATAAATGAGGCCGTTAGTTTTCTCGTTTGAATTGTTTTACATTGTCATTTCGGGGCCTTTTATAGCTGACTATGCGGTATGGGCATTGCTCATTGTTGAAGGCCGTACGATGACCTATAGTTGTTATTTTTTTTCTGTGTCATTTTGGTCTTTTGTGGATAGTTGTCTCATTGGCAATCATACCACACCTTCTTTTTCATATGTATAAATAATTTTTATTTTTATAGGGTTTTAATAAGAAGTTATGGTCAGGATTATGCACTAAACTAAAGCAATATATATCTGTATAATTTAATTGATTCGATACCTGGTCCTTTGGCACCACCAGGTAATAAACGACCGAGGCGAAAAATTACCACTCTCTCATATTCAGTAATAATCTGAAAATATATTAAAGCACATATTCGATATATATCATTTTCTATATAATTATATATTTATCGATTCTAGACTTTTGACGAGATGCAATATATGATCGTATATAAAAAAAAAACATGTTGCACTCGCAAGCTGCAATACAATAAATCTTCACAGGATAATATTTACCAATATGCATGCAATTATACTAAAATTAATCTAGTGTCTGATTATTCTATCCCTTGTTTTAAGACCGAATAAAATTGAGAATGGAAATGGGGAATGTGTCAAAGAGACAACAACCCGACCAAATAAAAAACAACAGCAGAGGGTCACCAACAGGTACATATTTTAACTGTACACTCAGGTGTATGATTGGTTGCTAATGAGGTAAGAATTGCATGTGAATTATTTGCTATGTAGAGAGATCAGACGTGTGTTTAGTCGTGATCATTTATCGTGTAGAGAGATCAGATGTGTTTAGTCTTGATCATTTGTCGTGTTGAGAGATCAGATGTGTTTACTCGTGACCATTTGTCGTGAAGAGAGATCAGATGTGTTTAGTCGTGACCATTTGTCGTGAAGAGAGATCAGATGTGTTTAGTCGTGACCATTTGTCGTGTAGAGAGAGCAGATGTGTAAAGTCATGATCATTTGCCGTATATAGAGATCAGATGTGTTTTTTTGTAATCATTTGTCGTGAAGAGATCAGATGTGTTTAGTCGTGATCATTTGCCGTGTGGAGTGATTAGATGTGTTTACTCGTGACCATTCGTCGTGTAGAGAGATAAGATGTGTTTAGTCGTGATCATTTGTCGTGTAGAGAACTCAGATGTGTGTACTCTTGATCATTTGTCGTGTAAAGAGATGAGAATGTGTTAACTCGGAATCATTTGTCGTGTATAGAGATCAGATGTGTTTACTCGTGATCATTTGCTGTGTAGAGATATCAGACGTGTTCGGTCGTGGCCATTTGTCATGTTGAGAGATAAGATGTGTTTACTCGTGACCATTTGTCGTGTAGAGAGATCAGATGTGTTTTGTCGTGATCTTTTGTCGTGTAGAGAGATCAGATGTGTTAACTCGGAATCATTTGTCGTGTATAGAGATCAGATATGTTTAATCTTGATCATTTGTCGTGTAGAGGGATCAGATGTGTTTAGTCGTGATCATTTGTCGTGTAGAGAGATTAGATGTGTTTACTCGTGATCATATGTCGTGCAGAGAGATCAGACGTGTTTAGTCGTGATCATTTGTCGTGTTGAGAGATCAGATGGGTTTAGTCGTGATCATTTGTCGTGTAGGGAGATTCAGATGTGTTTACTCGTGATCATTTGCCGTGTAGAGTGATCGGATGTGTTAAGTCGTGATCATTTGTCGTGTAGAGAGATCAGATATGTTAACTCGTGATCATTTGCCGTGTAGAAAGATTATATGTGTTTACTCGTGATCATTTTGTCGTGTAGAGAGATTATATTTGTTTACTTGTAATCGTTTGTTGTGTAGAGAGATCAGATGTGTTTACTCGTGATCATTTGCCGTGTAGAGAGATTATATGTGTTTATACTCGCGATCATATGTCGGGAAGAGATCAGATGGGTAGAATCGTTATCATTTATCGTGTAGAGAGATCAGAGTGTTTACTCGTTATCATTTGTCGTGTAGAGAAATCGGATGCATGTTTACTCGCGATCATTTGTCGTGTCGATAGATCAGATGTGTTTACTCGTAATCATTTGTTGTGTATAGAGATTGGACGTGTTTAGACGCGTGTTTACTTGTGATTATTTGTCGTGAAGAAAGATCAGATGTGTTTACTCGCGATCATATGTCATGTAGAGAGATCAAATGTTTTTACTTGTAATCATTTGTCGAGTAGAGATATTGGACCTGTTTAGACGTGTTTACTTGTGATTATTTGTCATGAAGAGACATTAGATGTATTTTCTCACGATCGTTTGTCGTGTACAAAAATCAGATGTGTTAACTCGCGATCATTTGTCGTGTATAGAGACCAGATGTGTTTATTGTGACCATTTGTTATGTAGATAAGATCAGATGTGTTTACTCGCGATCATTTGTCGTGTAGAGAGATCAGATATGTTTACATGTTATAACTTGTCGTGTAGATAGATCGGACGTGTTTACTCGCGATCATTTGTCGTGTAGAGAGATCAGCTGTGTTTACTCGCGATCATTTGCTGTGAAGAGATATCATGTGTTTATACTCGCGATCATATGTCGGGAAGTGATTAGATGTGTTGAATCGTTATCATTTATCGTGTAGAGAGACAAGAGTGTCAGAGAAAGATCAGCTGTGTCTACTCGCGATTATTTGTCATGTAGAGAGATCAGATGTGTTTACTCGCGATCACTTGTCATGTATAGAGATCAGATGTGCTTGCTGGTTATCATTTGTCGTTTAGAAAGATTATTTGTCGTGATCATATGTGTTTACTCGAACGTGATCCTTGGTTGTGTAGAGATATCAGATATGTTTACTCGATCGTGGTGTTTTGTCGTGTAGAGATATCATATATGTTAACTCGATCGTGATGTTTTGTCGTGTAGAGATATCATATGTGTTTACTCGAACGTGATCTTTTTGTCGTGTAGAGATATCAGATATGTTTACTCGATCGTGATCTTTTTGTCGTGTAGAGATATCAAATATATTTATTCGATCGTGATGTTTTGTCGTGTAGAGATATCATATGTGTTTACTCGAACGTGATCTTTTTGTCGTGTAGAGATATCAGATATGTTTACTCGATCGTGATCTTTTTGTCGTGTAGAGATATCAGATATGTTTACGCGATCGTGATGTGTTGTCGTGTAGAGATATCAGATATGTTTACTCGATCGTGATGTTTTGTCGTGTAGAGATATCAGGTATGTTTACTCGATCGTGATGTTTTGTCGTGTATAGATATCAGATGTGTTTTCTCGTCATCATATGTTGTTAAAGCTAGGTTCACACTGCCGATCAGGTCAACTCGATGATCCCGACTGTCCAAATTTCCACGACCAAGCTCAACCAAATTCTTGATCGGGCTTGTTTACGACTTCTACCCGACCGCCTTTCGACTGTACACGACCTTAACTAGACAATTCACGACTCCTTATGACTCCATCCCGACAACAAAATGAATGCTTATTCGATTATTCCGATCAATTCACGATCTTTACACGATCTTTACTTGACTATATATAGACCAAATCAATTTTTCACGATCTCAGTCTGATCTCGACCAGACCAGATCGACTTGAAAGTATATGGGTCGTAGGGATAATCGGGAATTGGTCGGGTATGCACAATTTTAGTATTAAAACGTGCAAAACTTTTATCCCCCGCCGCTTCGGAGTAAGCATTACGTGTTACCCTTGTCCGTCCGTACATGTGCGTACGTCCCAACAATATTAGTTTTCGGTCTCTAATTTTATTTTCCCTCGACCATATTTAATGAAACGCCGTATACAAAATGCTTATAACCATAAAACACATGTCAAATGCGAATTTGGGTGGCCGTTCTTGAGTAATGTTTTATATGCTAGCTGGGACATTATCAGTGTCCCATGGACATATTCTCCGTTTATTTGGATATATTCAGTAGAAAGTCCAAGTGAAATCATACATTTAAAATATCTAAATAGACAGGAAGTAATTGGATTTGTAGGCAAGGTGGTAAGAGCTCAGAGAGATAGATTAATATCTGTGAAGGAGCTTGAAGAGTGCATAGAAATACGATCAAGAAGGTGTAGACAGCAACGGGCGCCGAGAAAAGCAGGTGAGGCAGTGACTGACACGACGACCACGTGTGGGCAGTAGGAGAGACTTGCACTTACTCAACAAAGACTAACTCAATGCTTATAAAAACCTCCTCGTAGTGGACACTGATATGTAATGGTAGTTTAAATGCTCTTTTTTGGAAATGACATCACAAAATGACATTTGTAACTGGATTAGTACTAATGTTAGATCGCAATATACATAAACTGTACAATCCCCTTTTCCTTGCTTTCTTAGATATAAAGCGTACTGTTCGTGTCATATATGTGCATACGTATGTAATCAGTATTTTTCATAGATTTGATATCCAGTAGTTAAATGGTTAAAGATACTTATTTTCATTTTGCTATATGGCAACAACATGCATGTATTTGCTTAAAAATATTGCAAAAAGGAGGACAAAGATGTCACATATTTCCCCAAATGTTTAACCAAAGTAGAATTTCAATCCCATGGAGTGATACTTTTTTTGAAACCGTTTACATATATATCTATCAAGATATCTAGAGTGCATTTCTTTCTAACCAAAGTTTGGTAAACATTGTGTGCCATTTTTTATAGTTTGTTAAACATTACAGAAGTAGAAACAAATGCATCGTTTAATCAGAGTTTGCTGACCTTTGTTTGAACTGTCAAAAACGCATGCACATTTTGTTGTTATTTGAACTTATTACGCGGGAAAATAGCCTTCGTTGAAGATGTTATAGACATAGAGGACATCGCTCCTATTTGCATATTTGATCTTATTTGCAGTTTTTTATCTTAATCAGATGAATGTATGAAGATAGTGATGATAAATTTGTGCTTTTTTTTTTAAAAGAGTTATGTTCTTGCTTGTCATAACTCAAAATATTGTCTAAACTACTTAAATTTAGGTATTACCCTTCTTTCTTTCATAGCTGTTATTTTATGAAAGAGGGTAATACCTAAATTTTTAGTAATTTTAGACAATATTTGAGAACACGTTTAGATAATTGATTTGATATTAAAGTTAAAGAAAAATGCATCGTTTGAACTAACAAAACGACAAACGACAAACTGTAGGCCCATTTGAAGCGAGTGTATAGTTTGTCAAAGTTTATGCAAACTTTGTAAAAGTATGTTCGAAACAAATAATCAAAACGTGTGCACGCTGAGCTGCTTGTATTGTTAATGTAAGAGAGAAATTCGCTCCAAATAAAAAAAATATTTGCCTTTCGTCTCCTTTTTTTGTGAAATTACGTCAAAAAGTTCGAATGAAAAACAATTGACAGTAAGATGACCTATAGTTGTTGTTAATAATTTCTGTGTCATTTGGTGTTCTGCGAAGAGCTGTCTCGTTGGCAAATGTACCACATCTTCTTTTATTATATACTACAAACATTTCTAGACAAACGGAATATACGGACAGAAAAAACAGAAAATAGCACATAAAACAGGTAAAATATAAACTTGATGTTCTTATTCTCGACCTTGTTCTCGAAATGACTACTGATGGTAGGTTGAATACCAAAATTTCCTATAGTCAACTTTCCATTTCCGTGTAGCAACATCCCAGCGGCACCAGCATATGGAGTATATGTGTCTCAATTGATACGTTACTCTAGAGCTAACTCTTAGTACGTTGATTTTGTTGAACGAGGAATACTGCTTTCTCAAAAGTTGCTAAGACAGGGCTATGAATCAATCAAATTAAGGTCATCACTCACGAAATGTTACGGTCGCCATCATGACCTGATTGGCCATTATGACAAAAGTGTGTCAGAAATCATATCTGATATTCTTCCTCAGTCATAATAACCTTCCATCATTACCGAAATGAACAAAAAAATAACACGACGGGTGCCGTTTACGGTGCAGGAAATGCTTACCCTCCCGGAGCACCTGTTTTTAGTGGAGTTCGTGTTGTTTCTTAATTATTATTTATAACTGTTGATGTAAATGTCCTTTGGTTTTGTGAGTCTTTGTTTACTCCTTGGTTTTGATTGTTATTGTCTCTTATAAACCAACTTTGAAAGATAACTCAGTAATCAGCAGTCTAATAATGAATGTTATTGCACAAATATTTTCATATTTGAAAAATCCGCCGGTGCTTAAATTGCAGGATTTTCTTCCCTTCCGGAACACATGGGTTCATCCCAGGTTTTGTTGAGTTATGTGTTGCTAAGTTTTTAGTTTTCTACGTTATGTGGACTGCTGTTTGTCTTCTCGTCGGTTTTCGTTTTTTTCTATGGCTGTATCACTTTGTTTTCAACCTTTGAGTTTTATTGTTCCTTTGGTGTCTTGTCTCTCTTTTAAAATGTTACCTCTCCTTGCAAAAGTAAAGACAGAGTTATGAGAGTTTATCAGATCTGCCAGGCGCGTAGCTACGTTTACGTCAAAACGCCCGGGCGTACACTTGAATTTTGCACACAAATTATTTTGATATACACAAATTAAATAGAACTGGTTGGAAGCACACGATCCTTGTAATTAATTCTTCGATGGCTTGTAATTGAAGATAAAAGTGACGAAATTTTCTTTTTAATCAAATGGTATCATATGGTATATGTGTTCATTTTCGGTCATAGTCCGGGGCCCGTATGCATAAAGCTACTTAAGTTAAGGTTTGTTCCGCACGGACAGACTTTTCTACATGTCCTACGATAAATTAGTACTACGATTGGATATCTTAACTTAACCTGTAACATTTATGTCGCGAAAGCAAGACAAAGCGATCCTAAATTCCGTCGTCGGCGGCTTCAATACTTAGACTCGGTATTAAAAAAAAATAAACACCAATAACTTTGTCAAACCTTCATGAGAACAGAAGTTGGACAGAAGCTTTTTATAATCAAAAGCGTATGCAGAGCTTTATGATGAAAAAAAAAAAATATTTTACTGATAAAAGTTTTTAAAGCAATATAAGTAGATACAGTCTGGGGTTAAAGTTTGGTTCACATCAATTACTTTTTCAAACCCTCAACCAATTTTACGGAACTTTTGCAAAAGCTTTTTTCACGACTTATGAAGCCAAATTTTAAAAGTACATAATTTTATTTCTTCATTTTTGAGTATCATACTGACAGACAGATTTGTCTTATTTTCAATTACAATTAACAGACGGTCTGGGATTATATTTTTTTATATGATAAATTTATAAACGTTCACAGATTGTCATGAAATTTTGGCAGTAGCGCTGATATTCAAGATCAAGAAAAAAGATCTAAAGAAAACGTTTGATTTTTTTTATCCTGTATTTGATTGATTAATGGGATTCACTTTATGCAGTCAACGATTACACTTTTACACTGAAAGCAGCAATTACTGGCGAAACTTAGAGTCCCACGGAACTCTTCATGAATTAGACTGTTAAGTATATATATGTTACTATTGAGTTCTTAATGACAGAAATAATATATCATTCTCAATAACTTGTTAAATTCCTCAGGGCTTCACCCAATCAAACCCACTACCAAAAGGCCCTCAGACCCCTGTAGAGTTTCGGGCGTACACGTAGAAATGGCTTAGCTACGCCACTGTCTGCACACACTTTTAGAGAATCGTGTAGCAGTCATGTGTTCTCGTGTATGGCCGAGTAGAGATCAAAGAGAGGTCGAATGTGGTCGCGAAGGGATCGGGTATTGGTCAAGTTGGTTTGTGATAAAATAAATATAGAAGTCGCAGTGATCTGGAAGCGATCGGACACTGGTCGAGTTAATCTGGAAATGATCGGACATTAGTCGAGCAAAGATCGAAATGATCGAGGACTGATCGGTAATTTTTTTGTATTCCGACCAAACTCGAGCTCTACACGATCCTTTCCCGATGAATTCGAACGCTACTCGACGAATTCTCGATCTTTTCTCGATTGACTTGCTTCTTGTTCCTTACTCGATTGTTTTTGACATGTCAAAAACTCTCGGGTAGAAAGTCAGATCGATGACGAGCAAGGTAGACTATCCCGAACATCCTTGTCGATTGAGTCAGACCAGTCTCCCGATCACGTAATTGTCTTGATCGGGCTTGATCGAGTTGATCTGATCGGCAGTGTGAACCTAGCTTAAGAGAGAAAGCAAACGATTTACATAGTATTACCTTGATGGTATAGCATAATGAAAACGGGAAAAACAGGACACAGAGCAAATATGTAACGCCAATCAATATACCACCGGCACATCCGGGTCCTGTATATGGCTCTTTAGAACGGGCTGCACCAGGCTCATTTTTCACTGAAAATGATAGATTAGCTTTTCTACATTATATTTCATACAATTAATTGTCTTTTTTCTATCGTAGTAGGTTGCAAAAAAAAATATATAACACTGAATATTCAGTGCAAACAATGAAAAAAACCCATCCAAATCGCATGTACCCGTGCAAGCGTTTGTGTCATTATCCCTAGCATATTTTTTTGATTGGTTCATATAAGTAGTATGTTAATTGCAAGTCCAAACGTTTGCCACTTTTATTAATATGAAATTGTTTTTACGGCGAGAGTTTAAACTTTTGTTTCTTTATTGTGCTACTTAATGACTATTAGTCATATAGGTATGTTGATTTTGAATATTTTCATTTATGAAGATTGTATGATATCAGTAATCTTGGTTAATCTTTCTTTTAACTGACGTTTCATTTCTGAAGGACCTCTTGTCTCATTTTAAAACTACATTAAATTGTAAAAATTTAATATTTTAAACCAACTTGATTTGCTGTTTTTCAAAGCGATTTGATCAAACACCAATAAATCATCATTCTTTATGTTACACTTCACTCAGTTGTCTAATATTCCTTTGATCACTGTATATTAGACAGGTTATAATGTTAGATGATTTGATTTAAATAATAGTTTGGAATGATGGTATATTTGTTAATAACTGAATAAGGCTAATTCGGCTGCGCAGGTCAGATTTTAATATTTCATCTCTTGCAAATTTTTAAAACGTTTGAAAGTAAATTGTGAATGTAATAACCGAGCATGATCCAGGTCCAATTAAATTAAAGCGTATATTTCCGAGCGTAACGTTTATATCAATAAATACATATAAGGCATAATATCATATACTTAGATAATAACATATGATTTTACCGTATATAATACATTAAATTAAGTATTTTTCATATTTTCGAATTGGTGCGTAGCGGGCTGATATGAAAGTTTCACATGTTCGATTGTTATCACATGCCTTTCCGTAACGTTATCACATGGCATTCGGTGATACTCGGCAAATTCCGGAAAATACACTTCAATGCTACGTTTTCAGTGAAAAACATTACAAAGTAGCGTACAAAACAATTATTTGAATACTGGAAAGTATATTGTGTAAAATAATTAAATTAAATTAAAAAAAAAAAAAAATATATATATTAAATAAATGCATTTTTTAAGTTTTTCTGAAACATAATTTAGAAAGTTACTTTAAAAAAGTTGACTTTTCCAAACAATGTTCACTATGTATATTGTTGAATTATTTTTTGTCGATTCGTTCATATTAAAATGTGGTTTTTTTTTAAATTTCTGTTGAGGCATATATGATAGAAAGATTTCATATTGAATGTATCAAATTTTGGGTCCGACGTCCGTCAACTTTTTACTCTTTCAACTTCTTTTCGGGAACCGCGTAAAAGGATCAATATATGAATCTGTTATTTTTCTCTACTGTTGAAGCATATGATAAAAAGATCATAACATGTCATTTTTCATATCGAATGTATTATCAGCCCTCGGTCAATATCAGCCCTTGAGCCATGCGGCTCTTGGGCTGATATTGAACCTAGGGCTGATAATACATGCGATATGAAAAATGCCATGTAATAATCTGATAGAATGATATATTACATTTATTATATATTTAGTTGTAAATACAGATAAATTGTATGTGCAATATTATACGGTCAACGGCAATCGTGCTGTATCAGCTATCCGTGATGATATATATATCGATATGGTTGCAAAGGCTTTATCACACCTTTAATCTGTATGACGTTACGTCATCATGTCAGTCACTGTTTCAAATGCTTTATCATATATTTAGAAGTATATACAGTAGTTTTGAATATTTGATAAATAGCCTGCTGTTTAATCCGTATCGCTCAACTTTGATGGCACCCTTTTATCACACCCCTACCCTTTATCACACTCCTACTCAAATTTCTTATTTATGACAGTAGTGATTCCGACTAAATTTACATGAAGTCCATGTTTTAATTTATGCAAGCTTCTCAAGAAATATTTTTCCTTAATGGGTCCTAAAGGAAACAGTCATTAGGGCGTGACGTCATTTATCGAATGACGTTATTGTTTGGCATGTGACGTCACAGACATCGAGCTTTCATATTTTCTGGCACACGAAATGCAATTATAAAAAAGAACTCAATGAAATACCATACAAAACACACAAAAAAATACAATAAACAAAATATTTCTTTGAACAACAGGACGCAAATTGTAAGGTATTCCAGGTGCTTCGCCGGATAAATAATTAAAGCTTTTAAAACAAGACAAAAGTAAATCTGAAGGTAACCCAGGTGCTATGGATCACAAAGCAGTTCATATATATATTATACTCTCCTGTTTAAATATATGATAAAGCGTATAAAACATGGCAAAATCCGTATCACATGCCGTATCACCCTCGACCAATATCATTCCTCGGGCCTAAAGCACTCGGGATGATATTGGTATCTCGGGATGATACGGCATATGATACGGATTTTGCCATGTATTATTATCTATTTATCAAACCCCTAATCGACCTAATCTATATGACGTCATGTCAAAACACTACACTGTATGACGTCATGTCACATAAAAAAACATACGTGAGGTATATATAATAAAGTGTATATATGATAAGGCTTTTTCAATATCACACACCGTATCAACTCTCAACCAATATAATCTCTCGAGCTCTTTGGATAATATTGCTGTCTCGGGCACAGGGACTCGGTTAGCAGATTAAAATTTTGTTAATCAATGTTTTTTATATTTTTTTAGTATTTCCTCTCTATTTGTATTACTTTATCATAGGCGGATCCAGGGGGGCCTGGGGGGCCCGGGCCCCCTTTCGTGGGAAACATTTGGTTGATTATATAGGGAATCATTGAAGCATGACTGGAACGCCCCCCCCCCCCCCCCCTTTAGGTCAGTCAGCGGGTCCCCCCTTAGGAAAAGTTCTGGATCCCCCACTGTTTATTAATGGATAGTAAACTGCACATTGCTAAGAAACAAAGAAATATCGATGTCATCGTCAAATACGTTAATAAAGTAATACAAATAGACAGGAAATACTAAAAAAATATATAAAAAAACATTGATTAACAAAATTTTAATCTGCTAACCGAGTCCCTGTGGTCTCGGGTTGATACGAATGTGATATTGAAAAAAGTCATATGATATTATCTATTTCTCAAATTCTTACTCGATTTATCCCTTTCATGACTTGTTGATTGTTTTTATTTAATGTGAAAAACTTGGTTAAAATTAGCACTTTGTAAAAAACTCAGTAAAAATTACTTAGAAAATGTATCAAAACTGATTTTTTAACATATTGGAGCCATCAAAAAGACTTAATAAAAAAAGATGATCACAGTAAATTGAGCAACTACTTTAAATCTAAACATAATTTCACTTTTGAAGATTACTTCAATATTAAGAACAGAGATAAGAGAGTTATACTAACTAGATTTAGAATAAGCAATCATTGTCTCCGCATAGAGTGAGGCCGTTACGAACGAAAAATTGATGAACATGGAAAAATATTACACTGCCAAGATCAGAGAGAACATGCCAGTTTTGTTCAATGAACTCGGTTGAAGACGAAGAACATTTTTTATTTAAATGTACCCTTTATAATAAGGAAAGAAAAACCTTTCTGGATGAACTCTGTACCATTAGTGATTTATCCCAAATATCCGATAGTAATCTGCTTATTTGGTTCATGTCAAACGATAGCCTTCATTTTAACTCTAAATTATGTGAATTGCTATCCTCATTTTACACATTGAGAAACTAAATATTTGCTTTACTGAAACTTATAAAACTTATTTATAGTCTTCACCAGTTCATTCAATTTGTCACATTATACTTGAATTGTTTTTTCTTTTCTGGGCAGTAAGAGTTATCCTTCGTTCCACATATACAATGTAGACAACTGACTCTCCTCATAAAAAAAAAAAAAAAAAACATTTGTGTCTGTATTTTTATCTGTATTTTATTTTTCATTTACATGTTGTACTGTTAAATCAATCATCCTTAATCAGAACGATAGTTGTATGTGTGAGTGTATGCGAGTGGGAGAGAAAGGCTTTTTATTTTTACTTTATGTGATTACATGCTTGTTATGAGCCCTATGATTCAGGAAATAAAATATCTTTAGCTTATCGTTATCTTTAATCAACGTGTGGTTCGTTTGATCTCAGTTCTTCATTGGTCAAAATTCGATTATGACGTCAAATTTTCTTGCTTTCTTCTGTAATTCCCATTGTGACGTTATAAAAAAGACGACCTCACATAGAAAGAACACATCTTTTTGCAGGTCGTTCGAAAAGAAGGATCAAAATTGTCTGCATATCGTCTAAAATCATTAGAGAAACAGATTCCACTACCAAATCTCGTGCAATACGATATTTATCCACTCTCGACAGTTAAATTTTAAATATTAAAAACGCTCGGCGAGCCTCGCGTTTTAAATTTGAAAATTTAACCGTCTTGAGTGGATAAATATCGTATCACACTTGATGCAGTGGTAGAATCTATATGTATCAAGAATATTAGCAATCAATCAAATCAATCAAACTTTGTATTGCCATATAAACCAACTTATACGATTTGTGACAAAAACAACATTAACATATGATGAAAAGAAAAAAGCATGTATAATCATATTAAACAAACTAATGAAAATAGTTAAAAATTAGTATCATGTATATCAACTCCTTCAATATGATTAGCAGTCATAAGCGTCAAAATTATATAATAAGCAAAGGTAAGCAGCATCACATTGGGTTGTCCAAGTGAGGCCCCTCTTGGGGTGTCCAAATAATCACATAATCACAATTTGTTTGCCAATATATTCACATAATCATTAATTATTTTTAAAAACAAGATAATCAAATAATTAAAAATACAGTCTTTATAGGTTAATCAAATAATCATGAAATATTTGGTCTAGTAACCAAAAAAAATAATTACTATAAAAACGGCCAAGTAATCATAAAAGTCATAACCAAAAACCCACTAAGGAGGCTCAAAAGTAGAATACATAATTAGCAAACAGATTAGCACAATTAAGCGTCAAATGAAAAAAAAAAGCATGCACAGCATTATTCTTGAAAGGCTATTTTATTTTTTGCTAATGCTTCCCTTCCACAAATTAAAATGGTCAAGGTTCCAAAACGTCATAATTAATTTATTTGGACTAGCACAACGTGTGGATCAGAATAATTAATACTCCTCTAGACAGATCGATCCGATCGATTGGTTGAAACCACGTTTGAAATTTGAAACTGGAAACACAGCATCACAGATAACTTTTAAATTAATGTTTATATTTCTATACAGAAAATGAAGTAAACATACCTTTATCTGTCGCCATTAAAATTGAATAATCATGTTGGTATCTACCTTTTTTTCTTGTACCTTGCATATTACAAGTAAACAACAACAATATTCATTTCGAAATGTATATGACTAAAAATAAACCTTATGTTTTATACATGTTATAGTAGTTGTGTCCCCTTGTGCGTGTTAGCAAGAAAATACTTCAATTTTTTTTACTCATTAATATGTATGTTATGGTGTAATTATATTTTTGACCTGTTTTGATAAAATTTCTCTTTGTGTGTTTGGTTTCGTGTTGTTTTTTGTTTTTTTGCCTTTTTATGATGGCGTTTCTATTACAATCGGTTCTGTAATATGTGTGTAATGTTCAAATGTTGTCAGTAGTGGTGTTTTTGTTTACATATATTCTATTTCAAAATTTTACAGCTATTTAAGTCATCGGCAGCTAGAAGATTGATTGATTGTTGGTTGCTTAACATCCAGTGGCAAATATTTCATGCATGTTCAGGACGATACTACTTGTTTCATTACTGTTGCCTAATACACGGTCCACACGAACGGGATATTGAAGATGCAATCGTGTTTTCAAACGCAGTGTATTTGTTCAAGGTATACATCAGTCGAGTTTTTGGTGTGATGTAAGAAAGCTTCATTGTGAATTTGACATGAAGAATACGTGTATTGTTCTTTTTATTTTTTAACATAAATAATGAATAAAGACAATATCTTCTTCATGATTTTAATATAGATAGCTATGGATTTTCATAACCCAGTGTAAAGTAGGATTTCATGACTGAGGACTGTAAAAAGAAATATACTTTAAGTCCAACAACTATGATAACCAGAGTAATGAGACTAGGTGTAATAAGTAATGGAAAAAATATAAATCATACGAACTTAAATATAACATATTTATGTTTTAAATTACATATGAAGACCTATATGGGCGTTTTTCAATAAAAGTGCTATTTTCGGACCAAAAAATTGGAAAAATCAACTTGTCTAAAATTTTATTTCAAGAGTTATTTTTAATACCTCTATTAAGACCTGTTTGTAAATGAAAAGTGCAATCTTAAATACTCTTCAAAATGATTTTTTTTTCATAATTTATATAATGTTACGAAACTGCATCTTAACGCACATCTTATGGCATTTTAATGTCTCCTATTGACATTCTAGTTTGTTTTATTTTATATACTGGAAAGATCTCATTTTTTTTTATGAATTGGAGAACCATTTTTTATCGATAAAGATTAGACAGTACAACTCATGTTACGTAGTGGACATTTTGATGAGTTTCGTAGTTGACAAAAAGTTTCGTAGTTGACATCAACCCTATTCTATGTTGATAAAAATATATTGAAAAAAAGAATGTGTCCAAAGTACACGAATGCCCCACTCGCACTATCATTTTCCATGTTCAGTGGACCGTGAAATTGGATAATAAATATAATTAGGCATTAAAATTAGAAAGATAATATCATAGGGAACATGTGTGCTAAGTTTCAAGTTGATTGGACTTCAACTTCATCAAAAACTACCTTGACCAAAAACTTTAACCTGAAACATGCACTTTCATGTTCTATGTTCAGTGGACCGTGAAATTGGGGTCAAAAGTTTAATTTGGCTTTAAAATTAGAAAGATCATATCATAAGGAACATGTGTACTAAGTTTCAAGTTGGACTTTAACCTGAAGCGGGACAGACGGACGAACGAACAGACGGACAAACGAACGGACAGACGGACGAACGGACGCACAGACCAGAAAACATAATGACCCCCTACTATCGTAGGTGGGGCATAATTACATGAAACTTGACTAACCCTTGTTATTTGTTTTGCACGAATATAATTGAAAAAAGGGTAAAAAAACGACTGCATGCATGGTAGTGGTAGTGTCCACTACGAAACGTTTTCTCACAAACTTGTTTCGTAGTTGACCATTACGTAGTGGACATAGTCACATGTTTTATTTTTTTCCAACAATCCCTATATTGCCGTGAATAGTAACAAAAATGATTCTTTCATCAACGCACATGCTAAGCTGTACACTGATATTTTTTTCATAATTTTAAAACCAGACACTGAAGGAGATTTGACCCGTTTCGTAGTGCCGGGACATAAGAAAAAATACGGTATCACTCTGGTCCATTTGATGTGCTCAATTTTTTTTTTTTTTTTTTGCCAACAATTTAACTGCCGTTATAAAAGCATCACTTCTATTGTAGCACCATAATCATGATAATGTGTATATGCAGTCCGTTTCTTGCTAGCATTGATTTTATAAAACTGTTTAATATTCGCAAAAATGTAATGACTTCGTTTCGTAGTGGACATTTTGTCAGGGAAACACCTGCTAAAATTAAAAATCCTTTATCAAAAACTGTTTATTAAAATATGTTAGCTCTAAACTAGTCCAACTAATTATGACGTCTTGAGAAGCTATTATATTTTTTTTCTTTGACGCCTTATATCGACTTAAGGCGTCAAAGAAAAAATGTATAGTAGCCTTTCATAATTATTTGGACTAGCTCTTAACATACTTTTGATAATTATAGAACTTATATTGGGTAAAAATAACATTTATTTCTTTTAGAGTATGAATGTTGACTTGAAGAATTAGGGACATGCCATTTTGGATATTTCGAACCATTCAGGAATCAATATCTTATTAATCCCTCTAAAAATAGTATGTTTCTTTGCTTAAAAATGTTAAATGTAATTAAATGTACTGACTGCACAAAAAATTACTTGTAAAGATTAAAAACATTTTTTCTAAAGTGTCTGGGACAAGAAATCTCATTTTTATTGAAAAACGCCCATATTCATTTATATTTTGAACATAGTTTCAAGAGCGTTGTTGCCTCAGTCTTAGTGTTGTGAAAAAGTAAAGAAATGGTATCATTTATATGATGATATATTTGTTTCAGGATTAATTTAGGAATATAGTCAATGTTATCTGATCCATATTATCAGTACAAAATATATTCGTTCATTCGAGAAAAATGGAAATCGAGTAGTCTTTTAACATAAATGTATATAATGTTTTGTTCTTTTGTTGTTGTTTTTTGTATGATGTATTGTAAAATTATTATGTTGATTTATGTATGCCTTCAACCCATATGGGTAAAAATGTGCATTTATTCAATAAACATATAAATAATCTAACATTCTAAAGGACGCTAGTCTTAATATTACCGATACTTTGCCAAAAGACGTAACATTTGTTTACATCTTACGTTTATGACGTCATTTATACTACCATGTCGTTAGGGTTTGCAATTTGATTCTGATTTGAAGAAGGTTAACTATTTACAAAGAATCGGTAAGTTTGTCACTGCATTATAGTACTTTAGGGTCAATGTCTTATATGGTTAGGTTTTGTTTCACTGATTCCAAATCCAATGTAAACATCATATGGATAGTTATGGGCGTTTTTCTACAAAAGCGTAACTTTCAGACCTAAAAAAATGGAAAAATCAACTTGTCTAAAATTTAATTTCAAGAGTTATTTTGAATACCTCTGTCATAGACCTGTTAGTAAACTAAAAGTGCAATCTTAAAAACTCTTTAAAATGATATTATTTTCAAAATTTGTGTACTGTTTCGTAGGGGACTTTTGTCCCCTAAAGTCCCCTACGAAACTGCTTCTAAACACACGTATTTTTGCAATTTTAAATGTTTCCTATAGACATTCCAGTTTGTTTACTTTATATACTAGAAAAATCTCATTTTTTTCTGAAGGTACAACTCATGTTACGTAGTGGACATTTTGATGCGTTTCGTAGTTGACAAAACCGTTTCGTAGTGGACAAAAAGTTTCGTAGTTGACATTAACCCTATTCTATGTTAATAAAAACATAAAAATTACATGAAACTAACCCTTGTTATTTATTTTGCACGAATATAATTGAAAAAAAAGTTAAAAAAAGTCTGCATGGTAGTGGTAGTGTCCACGACGAAACGTTTTTTCCCATACTTGTTTCGTAGGTGAACGTTTCGTAGGGGACATATTCTGTAATTCACATGTTTTATTTTTTTCCCACAATCCCTATACGATTGCAATAGTAACAAGACTGATTGTATTCATCAAAGCATGTATTAAGCTATAAACTGATATTTTTTTCATAATTTTAAAACCAGATACTGAAATACTGCTGAAGGAGATTTGACCCGTTTTGTAGTGGACATAAACAAAAATACGGTATCACTCTGGTCCATTTGATGTGCTCAATTTTTCTTACCAACAATTTAATTGTCGTTATAAAAGCATCTTTTCTTTTGTAATACCCTAATGTTTATATCTCTTGCAAACACAAATTACATTGATTTTATAAAACTGTTTAATAGTAAATTTTAACATAGTGGACATTTTGTCAGGGACACACCTTCTGAAATCAAAAATCCTATGTTAAAAGCTGTCTATTAAAATATGTTGGCTCTAAACATACTTTTGAATTATTAAAGAACTTATATTAAGTAAAAATAACATTTATTTCTACATTTTTTTTACGATATTTCAGAGTATGAATGTTGAACAGGCGGTCTAGGGACATGCCATTTTAGTTGTTTTGGACCATTCAGGAATCAATATCTTATCAATCCCAAGGCCGTAACTACCCTTGAGGCAAGTGAGGCAATTGCCTCACTAAAATTTCGACACTGATTATATTTTTTTATACATATATATAAATATAATAGTCATTTGTTGTTCTGTCTCAACCTTAATTTCTATAACTTGTCATCATTCCTTTTAAACTATTCTTCCTCTATATAACTCAGCGTCTCAACGGATTACATTAACCTAGTAACGATAATCATCATGGATCTCTAGTTAAAAACAGGCTCTTGAATCCCTTTAAAAAATAAACTGTTTCTTTGCTTAAAAATGTAAGATCTAATTCCATATACTGACTGCACAAAAAATTACTGGCAAAGATCAAACACATATTTTTAAAAGTGGCTGGGACAAGAAAATATGTTTTTATTGAAAAACGCCCTTATGTGTGTTTGTTTGTTTGTTTGTTTGTATCCTGTACCGGAAGCCTGTCACCCATACACATATGTTACTCGTGTACGCTAAAAATCCTAAAATATAAATGTCTGTCATACCTCTGTTGTCCCTGCAAATCTGAATGTCCCGAAAATAAAGTAAAACATGCTATAATTTGTGACAAATACAAATTATAACAAAAACAAAAAATAGACTGATTTGAAGACGCAAGCAAAAATAACAAAGAGTCCCCTGTCCTCAGCTTTGTAAAGACTGTTTGATAAAGGAACCTTTATTCTCACTTGGATTATATTTAAAGGATTTAGCAGGACTACTAGTCTTTCAGTATCAGACAGATTTTGGAAATATAGGATCTAATCTATACATCTTATCGCTATTTGTCCGCCATTACTGGATATCACACAGGTTCCCGTAAAATTTTGACGTCATAAAACAAAATATCTGACGCCACAATGGAAAAGTGATCGTTGTATGACGTCAAAAGTTCAAGCGGCCGGGTCAGCCGGAATTAGCGATAAGATGGCATTAAAAAGTTTTATACGAGTTTATACGTAATTTGACAGTAGAGAAGAAAGTGTTTTCATTGGTCTCGAGATGCTGGGTTATTTTATTACGTGTTGAGGACGGGTTTTTTTTAAACAATCAATCGGAATTCTTATGAGAAACAACTGTGCTACACTTCTTGGACCCATTATTCATGTTTCCAGCGCTGCCCGGGAAGGATAAGAAGAAAGTAGAATTTGCCTTTAACTTCACAATAAACCACATGATGTTCCATGATATGGATGGTTCCATTATCTTCTCACTAAATAATTTAAAGTGTGGTGACTATTGTGAACGCATATATTCCATTGAACTATAAATAAAAAATACTACAGACACACTTAAGTCTGCCTCATCTAGACTTTCATCTAAAGATTGATAAACAACGGTCGGTTGAGAACAACACTTTACGACACATGGGATGATTTCAGCTTTCCATTTGTGGACTTTTCATTTATATGTACTTCATTTCAGTAGCTGTATATTTGGTATATATATCGCCAAGTTGATAAGCTTTTACCAGAGCTTGTTGTTCCTATCATGATTTCGTTTAAATTGGGTTGCTGCTTACAAGGAATTCGAAGCTATTGAACCAAGGCTTCCAAGTGGTAAATTTGAATCATCCCTTCGAAAATTTTACGGACGCAATCACAACCAGTTGGTTTACCGTTTACGGATAGCTGTGTCAAAGATTGCCACGGATATGTTCAAATTGTCGTAACCATACTCCTTCTTAATTTCCTCGATTTGTGACATAAACGAATAAGAATCTTTACTGACGAATATACACTTAGTACCATGAGCAACAAAACGAGTACAACCAGTAGAGGAGGATCTGCTTAACTTTTCTGAGCACCTGAGTCGGGTTTTTAATTTCGTGTTGTATTAAAGTCTTTAGTTTTCTTTGTGCATGAACTGGTTTGTTTTTTTTTTGTCGTCTTTCGTTTTGTGACATGGTGTTGTCAGTTGATTTCGACTCATAAGTTTTGAATGTCCACTTTGGTATTTTCCGCCAATTTTTTTTTTTAACGAAGTTCCATTAGTATTACCGAGTTCATGATTCGATGTCGGTAATAGACGTGTGCCAATATATGAATAACACATAGCTGAGAGGGTGAAAGAGCAAATTGTTATCCCGAGAAAACATTGTCAACTGCGGCGAAGCCAAGGTTGACAATGCTTTTTTGAGGGGTACCAATCTGCTCCATCACCCTCTCAGCTATGCGTTATTTAATTTATTATACTTAATGTCCTATCATTATTGTCTTTTACAGATGAATTTTATTTTCTATAACGTCACGTACATAACAAATAAAATCAACGTTACGGGTATTAGAACAATCAACGGAAGTGAAGCAAGATATTTTTTTTTTTTTATTTTGAGTCAAATAATAGAATCTGAGCCAAAACGTAGATCTTAAGCATTGTCTGTAATAACTTGATGTAAATTCAATTCATTGTCCTTTAAATTATCGATTTTTGATTGGTCTGGACGAGAGGGTTACATTAAAAAAAAATGTCACCCGCTCAGCCATGTGATGAGAGTAAATTAACACCCTCGTATTAGCCAATCAAAATATGGCATTTTAACGTGAAGTATGATAATACATACTGAAGCTACGAAATTTATTTCTAACGTTACGTTAACCATTTTTCTTACTTTCTTACTTTAGAAGATGCATAAACTTCTAGGGCAGTGGGACGCACGGTCAGAACAAACTCGGACTACACAAGGTCATTTCAAAACAAGGAGACATGACATTATGTTCTTAATTCACGATGTTCAAACGAACAAAACATATTTATGTGCTAAATTGCTCTATTTTTCTTGTACAACTCTGCTCCTAATTTCTGTTCTAAACTGACTCATATTGTATATATGTATATAAATAAGACAAGAATAGTTCTGATACTAACAGGCACGGTGACCATTTCTATTTATTCATCATAATTCACAATCTACTAGTAATCAATTTTCTATAAATGTCTTTCATTTCATTTCATCAAACAATGTCCTAAACATCTCTGCATAAACACTTCATCATATCAAATCTATAAAATAAACATTACAAATCAGTATACTATATATATACATATCCACTACAAACATCTTATACACATGTAACAATACAAAAAAAATTGTCTGCAAGTCGAGTGGTCACCGCCCAGCCTTCGATAAACTTGAAAACCCGTTTTCAATCTATTATATACCTTACTAATTTGCATAACTAGTTTATTCTATTGTTAAACAATAGACTAAAATAGATCCCAAAATTCGTACGCATACCGCACATAAATTTATTTATGTTCTTAATTCACGATGTTCAAACGAACATAACATATTTATGTGCTAAATTGCTCTATTTTTCTTGTACAACTCTGCTCCTAATTTCTGTTCTAAACTGACTCATATTGTATATATGTATATAAATAAGACAATAATAGTTCTGATACTAACAGGCACGGTGACCATTTCGACGTACAAAGAAAGCAGAAAGTGAAAATGTTATAAACCTAAATTCTTAGAAACTGATAATCGTTTTTCTAAACTATCTGATACGTAACCATCTTTCGCTAAATCAGATTTCCATCTTCCATGTATTTTAAACAGTCTATCTGGTATATCATATTTAGCGGCCGCTGTGGCACCGCCTGCTCTGAAACTGTGTAAACCAAATTTGTTTACATTTAAACCAATTTGTGATAAGGCCTCTTTGACTAACTCTCTTGCTCGAGTATACGAAATTTTTACATTTTTACTTCTCAATATAAAAGAATTAGTTTTCTTTAAAAAAGACAATGCACGAAATATAAAGAATTCTGAATTATTCTCAATCTTAGCTAAAACTAGATAACTTTGCAAAAGCTTTACAGGACAGTAGGAACTATCTAATCTAGAAATAACGACATTATTACCATGTCTATAACAGTCTGTTTTGCTCTTACGAATAAAGATATTGACATGCGAATTATGAAAAACTATGTCTTTAGCTGTGATGTTGCATAACTCGTTGAAACGCAAAAATCCTGTATACATTAACGAACACATTAACAATAAACGCACTTCTTTTAGTGAGTTACGATCTTGATATTTATCAAACAGTTTAATCATTGAATTCGAGTCAACTGGTTCTTTTTTCTTTTTCGGACGAGATAGTATTCTCCACCCTATCCTATAAGT